>CM064533.1:44574989-44699989 GCA_032716605.1 Paralithodes platypus | reverse complement strand
CAGAAGGGGTTAATTAAGATTTGTATAAGAAGCATAATTCGTTTTTCAGTGCATTGTTATTGTTCCTATATTTTAATGTATGATGCCTCTACAATTATATGCCGTATCTCCGTATTTTATGCATTGTTTTAATCTTGTATACATTACTCCTACCAGTGTCATTATTTCTCACTTTCTGACACTCACACACACACACACACACACACACACACACACACACACACACACACACACACACACACACACACACACACACACACACACACACACACACACACACACACACACACACACACACACACACACACACACACACACACACACACACACACACACACACACACACACACACACACACACACACACACACACACACACACACACACACACACACACACACACACACACACACACACACACACACACATAATAACCTGATATACTGTTACCTGTGAGAAGTAAGAGCAAGGAGAGGCTTATGAGAATGGTCCCTGGTAAGAAAGATCATATGAGAGATAAACCTGCAGGCACAAAGGAAGGAAGGCAAAGAAGATAATGAATGATGGAGATAGATAAGGAGATACAGGGAGGAGTGGAAACCCTGCTTAAAATACATTATTCACACATACATATGCACACACACACCCACACTCTAAAACACACTCGCACACAAAACAATCACCGACATAAAAGAACATAATGAAACACTCGCAAACTCATAATGTCATGCTTTCTCTCTCTCTCTCTCTCTCTCTCTCTCTCTCTCTCTCTCTCTCTCTCTCTCTCTCTCTCTCTCTCTCAGAACGCGGTGGCCAGTAGACCTTTATTAGATTATGTTAATGAGCCTCCCTGGACAAAGGTAGCCGAAGGATGCTCTTTTCCAACCAAAACAATACTGAGGACCCCCCCCCCCCCTCTTCCTCTCTCCTCATCACTAATTTTTCTCTCACTCTCTCTCTCTCATTTTCCTTTATTTTTGTTTAAAAGGGATTCTGCTATCTCAACTGAAATTTATTCCTGACAATCTCTCTTGGATCGCATGCTCTATGTGGTCAGTGTGACTATAAAAATACCCCTCTCTGTCTCTGTCTCTCCTCTCTCTCTCTCTCTCTCTCCCTCTCTCTCTCTCTCTCTCTCTCTATTCTTCTCAATTCCTCCTCCTTCTCTTATTTCCCTTTTCCCTTTCTTTCTTTCCTCACCTTTCTTCTATTCCCTATTTGATCACCTTTTCTCTCTTCCCTCCCTTTCACACCACGTCACTTCTCATTTCTGTTTGGCTACGTGCATTAACCCTTAAGGGGGGTGGGATATGGTTGGGGTGGGGGGAATGTTTTCAATATTTGATATATATATATATATATATATATATATATATATATATATATATATATAGTCTACTCCCTAGACCTCTATCAAGATTAAGAACATAAAACAAAAAACAAAACACACAAGAAACCCTAGACTTAAGGCTGGTTCCTCCTGAATGACAGGTTTGCTATCGCTCGCCAGGGAAACGATTGACACCTGAATGGCACAACATTTCTTAAAATCGCCGAACGAATGGGTCGAACATCTTAAAAATTCAAAACTAATGGTGCTAAGCATGAGAGAAAAGGGGTTCCAAGAAAAAACAATCTCCCCTTAAATGTAACCTTATTTTGTCTGAGGAGGGTCTTTTTGTATCCCACCTGTTTCACTCCTATAGAGATTTTAGGTCGCTTCACTTAAATAGTTTTGGGATTACAAGACCCTTCACCCTATGCAGGTGTTGAATTTATTTATGAGCGAGCGATAGCGAGCAAAATGTTTGGGACAACCAGCCTTCGGCCAGAACAAGACGTTTTCTACCGAAGAATGTGGAAAATTTACTTGAGAGAGGTCTGTTTTTTTTTTTTTTTTTTTTTTTATATTTATTATATTTTATTTTTATTTTGAAGCGGTATGGGAACGCGTTTCTTGTTTAGAGTAGAATGTAAGCTAAAAACAATGAATTGTTCGAAATTACTAAACCAAGCAAAACTGCCAATTATATATCAACTAACTATCATAACATCCCCCAAAACATCGGATTTGATGGAATAGATTGTGTCAACTGTGATCAGAAACCAAGAAATCAATGAATCAGTTTTCGAAATAGGGTAAATTGAGTTCATAGGCATATATCTAGTAGTGTGAGTAACAGAACAGCATACGTAATCTTGAAACTTTATCTAGCAATATTGAGGCCACACATGGATTATGCTGTTCAATTTTGGTGTCCCTATTACAGAATGGATACATATCCCTTGAAGAGAGTACAACGGAGACTGACACAAATTATCAATAATATTAGAAAGCTTCCATATGAAGAAAGGTTGAGGAAATTAGGCTTACAATCGTTAGAAAGACGCAGAGTTAGAGGGGATATGACAGAGGTGTGCAAGTGGGTTAGTGGGATTAATAAAGGGGACATGAAAAATGTACTGAAGCTCAGTGATATTGAGAAAACTAGAGCAATTGTTTTCATATTTGATACATTTTGTTTCAGGAAAGATATAGACAAATATTGGTTTGGTAACACAGTTGTAGATGTGTGGAATACGCTACCTAGCGCCAAAGTAGGGTGAAGAACAACAACCTGGCGTATTGTTTATATCGTAATTTTGAGACAGTGAACATTGAATGACTCGGACATGCGTATAACACTATCTGGTCCGACGTCTTGTGGGCTACTATGTTATTTTGCTAATTTGTTATTGAGGATTTTGCTTGCTTTTGTCATTTTCGAGAAATGTATTTTAGTTTGTCCTCTAGAGTCTAGATTAACGAAAACGTCTACCCAGAAAAATAAATACATAAATAAATGCCCACCCAGACCAACTTCAAGCTAAATTTGTACCTTTTTCGATATACAAATATTCCGGCCGAAGGCCGATTTCTATTGAATTGCATGTTTACTACCGCTCGACCAGAAAGCAGAATCTACGTCTGAACGGGGTGAAGCGCCTCATTGGCGTAAAACTAATGTGGTGTTACGTCTTAAATCTTTAAACTAATGGAGCGAATCAGGTTAGGTAAAAAAACAAATAACCAAATAAGGGTTTTAAAACAAGTTTCAAACAATTTCTAGAGCTAGTGAGCTAGAATTGTTCAACTACTATCCGTACCGCCTTATACTGCAGGCACTTATACAGGCATGGTCATTAGTCGGTTCGTAAGTTATTAATTTCCCCTCTGGTCATCTCTTTAGTCATATCAGTAACAATAATAATGACGCACTCATTCTGTATTCAACGTTAAATTTAATTAAGCAATATATTTTGGCATGATACGGTAAAATTATAGTTTGTGTTTTAGTTATCTGTTTTGGTTATTTGAGAGAGAGAGAGAGAGAGAGAGAGAGAGAGAGAGAGAGAGAGAGAGAGAGAGAGAGAGAGAGAGAGAGAGAGAGAGAGAGAGAGAGAGAGAGAGAGAGAGAAAGAGAGAGAGAGAGAGAGAGAGAGAGAGAGAGAGAGAAAGAGAAAGAGAAAGAGAAAGAGAAAGAGAAAGAAAGAGAAAGAGAAAGAAAGAGAGAGAGAGAGAGAGAGAGAGAGAGAGAGAGAGAGAGAGAGAGAGAGAGAGAGAGAGAGAGAGAGAAAGAGAGAGAGAGAGAGAGGAATGTGAAGTATGCAGTGTGTTACCCCCATATTATCCTCGGGTTATAATTATTATAGGCCTTCCACTTTGTTGGGGGAAAAGTGACCAGTCCAACCAGTATCCTACCTAATGTACACTCACCGTAATCTCTACACACACACATAAGCACACACACACACACACGCGCACACACACACACACACACACACACACACACACACACACACACACACACACACACACACAATTATAAGCACACATAGCTTAAGGTTTTAGCATTAGCTTGGGGACCTGCAGAGGGCTGCACACGGGCTGCATGATATGCGGGCAGTTAAGGGGCTAATGGGAAGGATGAGGATAAGGAGAACAATGCATGGTGATCCTAGCTTTAAAAGTATTAAGAGTGAGACTGTGAACTATATGAAACGGAAGGGGATTCCACTCTTGGATGCTGCGGGGAAAAAATGAGTACCCAAATATGTCGGTGCTTGCTTGGTATGTGTGGTATTTTCGGTTGTGGCTGCCTCTTGTGGATTGTATGTTTGTTTGGTGTAAATATGTGTTTTTGTCTATATCTCCTAGATTGTTTGTGATTTTGTATAGCATTTGTTGTTTGTGTATTTGTCTTCTTGTTGCAAGTGTGTCTAATTTAATGTTTTGTTTAATTAAGCAAAGTGATCAATGTAGTATGTCTGTAATCACGTCTGATCCATCTTACTCGTGTTTACTTTGCTGTTACCACGTGTTGCAGTTACTAAGGATAGGCCTCTTCAAGTTCTGCTACTGTTATCTCCTTTGGATACTTGGTTCTCATCCTCCTTCCTTCTACTCTCAATGGATAGTATCCTGGTTCATTGTCTACTCTTCTTCAAGGTGTGCGAAACTGGAGTCTGGGGATAGTTTGATCAGTCTCCTTAAGTCTTGCAGCTCCCTCGTGCAACTAAGGATCGGTAGCATAGGTTGGCGCTTCCACTTCATTGCATACAGGCTCTTCTTCCAGCTCAGGCTCAGGGAACAGGGAGGATTGGTCACTCAGTGGTAACTAGTCGAGGTGTGGCACACATGGGGTGTCTGGGGCCTACAGAGGAGGAGAGGAGAGAGAAGGCTGTTGGCAGGAGTGGTGCCTGACAGGTAGAAGAATTTCTGGTGTCTCCCTGGTAAGTTTGATGTCTATCGCCATGATATTTGCTTCGGCCAATCACCTGTGAATTGTCATCCTGTGGATGGTTTGGGCTTATCCCCCTTTTAGGTTTCCTATGATGTTGTTGACAAAACTCGCTTGAAAAAGGGGCAAGGTCAGGAGCTACCCTAGGCTTCCTGGCTAATTGCCCTGTGGCTCGGTGGCTACAGTAAGTGATTGAACATATTACGATATCAATGGCACCAGGGCGTTGACAATGGGAATATCTGGTGATTGCATCGAATTGGTCACCCATGATGTTCTAGTTTAAGATACAGTCTCTTGTGAAGGCGTGGGGCTGAAACCAGGGCGGTGCAGAGTGGAGGGCAACTGTACCACCCTGATGTTCTCTGTGCCTGTGAAGGGGAGGGGGGGGGGGGGGGGGATGCAGTGGCTAGGGTGATAGCGAGGCAGTTCTATTCTTTATTTCCACCCCCAACAAAAACAAATATATATATATATATATATAAATAAATAAACCAATAATACAAATAATACTTTTCTATTGCACTAGAAATATCGAAGGTCTTCGATAGAGTCTGGCACAAATCTTTAATTTCTAAACTACTCTCCTTCGGTTTCTATCCCTCCATCTGTGCATTTGTCTCTAATTTCCTTTACGGCCGTTCCATAGCTGCGGTTGTGGACGGCCATCGCTCACTTCCTCATCCTACCAACTCCGGTATTACTCAGGAATCTGTCCTATCTCCTATTCTTTTTCTAATTTTCATAAATGATCTTCTCAACTGTACCTCCAGTCCCATCCATTCATACGCAGACGACTCTACCTTACACTACTCAATTAGTTTTCCAGAACGCCCCAGCCAGCAATCCCTTAAAAGCAAACGCAATGAAGCCATACAACACTTATCTTCTGATCTAACTACTATTTACAATTGGGACAGAGAAAACCTTGTTGCCTTTAATGCTTCCAAAACCCAATTTCTCCATCTTACTACCCGTCCAGAACTCCCAGAGGACTATCCCTTATACTCCAACAATACAAAAATCAATCCTTCATCTTCTCTCAATATTCTTGGTGTCTCTTTTTCTTCTGCTCTCACTTGGAAGGACCATATTACCAGTCTTGTTAAGGCAGCCTCCCAGAAGCTTGGTGTGCTCAACCGCCTTAGGGTTTCTTTACCCCTGCACATCTTCTTGCTCTATACAGGGGCACAGTGTGTCCTTGTATTGAGTATTGTTCACATGTGTGGGGAGGCTCCTCTCACACAGTACTTCTCGACAAAGTAGAAAGGAAGGCCTTTCGTATCATTAATTCCCGCTCACTCACCAACTCTCTGCAATCTCTTTCTCTTCGCCGCAATGTTGCATATCTCTCGCTATTCCATCGCTACTACAATAATCAGTGTTCCTCAGAGCTCTCCCAGTGTATACCTGCTCCTCTACGTAGGGTATGTGGTACCCGTCTTGCAACACAATCCCACCCCTACTCTGTGAAACTCTCCAACCCAAGATTGAAACGTTACTTTGTCTTTCTCTCTTCCTATGAATTACGTTGCTTCAAACTCCTTGTTTCCAGGCATTTTGGCTCGAACGTCCCTTGATTTCGGCTCTACCACTCTTTCAACTATGTCTCCCTCACTCACATAGAATTTGTTTTATATATGAGAGAGAGAGAGAGAGAGAGAGAGAGAGAGAGAGAGAGAGAGAGAGAGAGAGAAAAAATGAGAGAGAGAGAGAGAGAGAGAGAGAGAGAGAGAGAGAGAGAAAATGAGAGAGAGAGAGAGAGAAAAAATGAGAGTGCGAAAGAGAGTGAGTTATGCCTGGCATCCAATTTCACTGACAAATCTCCCGCAGATCCCTCATCCCACTCACAGCTCCCTCACTCACTGTTACATATAGGGGATGTTCTGGTACCCCGGTCACCACAGCCGCCATGTTGAATACCTTGCTTGTTTTTGTTTTCTTCTATTTTCTGATGTTTTAGGGTAACTTATTCAGTCATATGTTCGTTTTAATAATTTAGAAAACGTATTTAATACCAAACGCATTCTCGATTGTGTAGATTATATATTTGGAATTATTTTGATCGTTCACCAAAGATTGAGTAGAGATATTTGTAAATTACCTTACTGTACAATTAGCACTCGTTGTTAATGTAACAAACTAATTTACGTTGCACAAGCAAGATATATAACTGAAAGTAAGGCCCTTGGCCTTGTCGATATTCCATTCTTCTGTGTGTGTGTGTGTGTGTATTCACTTGCTTGTTCGTCAAGGGGAATCCACGCAATGCGAGCTAAGCTCATTATTATCGCGCCTCCTTAATTGGGTATGTATTGCGTGAAATGCATGTTAAGTGTTTATGTATCGTTGGAATGGCTGTGGATGTGTGTGTAGTCTTTATTTTAGCCAATTGGCGACATCTGGATACGAAGGCTTAGGGTTAATCTGTACGATACCATTCTCACTACGGTACCAGTCTCACCCGAAGGCTTAGGTTGACCAGTAGCTTAAGTTGACCAGTACGATACCCATCTCACCTTGTAACCGATCACCAACCCCAGATGGGACGTCACAACTTCGTCCACTTATACCAGGTTCCTATTTATACTGCTAGGTGAACAGAGGCTACACCGTTAGGAGGCTTGCCCAAATGTCTCTTCCCCGCCCGGGTCACGAACCCGGGACCTTCTGGTTGTGAGCCAGACGCGCCATCAGTTACGCCACGGGGAGGTGTGTGTGTGTGTGTGTGTGTGTATGTCTGTGTGTGTGTGTGTGTGTATGTCTGTGTGTGTGTGTGTATGTCTGTGTGTGTGTGTGTGTGTGTGTGTGTGTGTGTGTGTGTGTGTGTGTGTGTGTTACTCAGTTACTTGTTCGTCAAGGGGAATCCACGCAATGCGAGCTAAGCTCATTATTATCGCGCCTCCTTAACTGGGAATGTATTGCGTGAAATGCATGTTAAGTGTTTTATGTACTGTTGGAATGGCTGTGGATGTGTGTGTAGTCTGTATTTAGCCAATTGGCGACAACGGAAACGAAGGCTTAGGGTGGATCTGTATGGTACCATTCTCACTATAGACGGTACCGTCTCGCCCGAAGGCTTAGGTAGCCATCAGCTTAGGTGAACCATATGATACCCATCTCGCCTTGTACCATTTTTGCCAACCCCAGATGGGACGTCACAACGTCGTCCACTTATTCCAGGTACCTATTTACAGCTAGGTGAACTGAGGCTAACACATGAAAGGAGACAAGCCCAATTTTGTCTCCGCCCGGCCGGGGGATTGAACCCCCGACCCCTCGTGTGTGAGACGAGAGCTCTACCTACTAGGCTACGGGCTGTGTGTATGTCTGTGTGTGTGTGTGTGTGTGTATGTCTGTGTGTGTGTGTGTGTGTGTGTGTATGTTGTGCTGAAGGTGTGTGTGTGTGTGTGTGTGTGTGTGTGTGTGTGTGTGTGTGTGTGTGTGTTTAACTTTTATAATAATTCTATCAACTTACTTCAACTATTTTCAATCAGATACCAATGCAAAGGATGCCAGAAAATGTTGACAACTACAAATATGTTGTTGTTGTTGCTGTTCCTCAGGCTGTCTGGCCGAGCAGCCCCAAGGTCCCGAGCAAGGCCAAGGCCATAACCGAGCGCCCCCACAGAACCCTCCCAGCTTACCACTAATAATGCCCAGGTGACCGAAGCCACTCAAAGGCGGGGAGCTGAGGAGGGTGCGGAAACGCCCGGGAAACAAAAGCCCCACCCAAGGCCCTGTGCCCCTCAGCAATTATAAAGGGAAAGTTGAGGGGCAAAGGAAAAATGAGACGCTTTGGCTCCCAATCTGCCAGGGTTGGCAGTAGGGAGGTCAATCCACGGAAAAGACGCCGTCACTTGAGATCTAGAAAATATATAAGTAAAAGGAACAGTCAGATTAAGCTATGGGTATGGCAGAGAACGCTCAACTCTCATTCTGATAGACCAGCCCATCACCATACTAAAAATATGTTGGTAAATGCAGAATCCATAATTATATGAACACTGACTCACTAAAGCACATGTGACTTATATTAACACCCTTCTGTATGGGTTACGTCTTTCTCATAATATTCTAGCTATATATAAACGATGTTGTGCAGCTTAAGAAGGATCTGTGGTAGCATAACGGGTTAAGAGAGATAGTTCGAAGCCTAATAATTGCTTGAGGCCAATTTTAAACTGAATAAAATCGTCTAAATAACTGTCTTCGTGGTGCGATGTATAAGGTGTTGATTTTCGGTGTGAGCATCCTGGGTTCGAGTCCACGGACTGCCACATGTGTTTGTAAATTTCATTAATCGATTTTAGGAGTATGGTTGGTTGTTGGAAGGAACATAATAATAGTCCATCCACTAACCTGCCTCACACTTAGATAAGCAGTACGGATTTGTATCAGGTTTGCTCTACTAGACAGGTTGTCGACCAAGGCTGACGAGTCCCATCCACCCAATTTTGTATAAGGTTGTCTCCCCTAGATGGGTTGCCGACCAAGGCTAATGAGTCTCATCCACCCGATCAAGGGGACCTTAACGAATATTCTTACAACAAAATAGAGGGCACAACAGAGACGGACGATATCGCTAGCCAGTTGCAGCCATTGAGCTCACCAAGATGAAAGGAGAGCGACACGAGCAATGAAGGGAAAATAATACATTGGAGTACAAAGAAAAACAAGTAGTAACAGATCTATTAGCCCTTTTGAGGCTTTATGCAGCTAGATTAACTGGCTTATGTGACAATAAAGGAAAGCACAATATATAGGGAGGGTGTTTTATTTGTAAGCATAGTTAATTGAGGGGTGAGAGCGAGATATTTGTCTAGGTCTTTTTTTTAAGTTTGCACAGTACTACACTCAATGACATTATTAAGTAGTCTATTCCCTTAACCCCTACTGTACCGGCGACGTATTTTTAGTTTTAGTATTTTTTAGTAATCCGTACTATGTTGGAAAGCTGGAGCGATGTTTGGAGATTGATTTGCTTCAAATTATACATAGGCGGTCGATTGTAACCTTTGCCTCATACGTTTTGACAGCGATACCCAGCCAACCAACGTCTTCAACCAAACAATCTTTCAACAACAGCAATGGATCGAGACACAACCTAACTCCTGTAAGTCTGCCCTTGTATTCAGCCCGAATTTCGACGGCTATCTCGACAACTGCACTGTTAAAATGTAACGTATAATTGTAATACAAAATATACACATAAAAAGTGTTTCCATCGATTTTATATTCAAATTTAATTGTATATACTGAAGGACGCTTTAATATATACCATTGTTGTTATAATTAAGCTTTTACATTTATATAGGGTACAGTATGACTCGTTATGATCTGTACGAACATCACTTTGCAATCAACTCCTGGTCTCCAATAAATCACCACACACTGTCCCATTGCCAAAGTCCCTCATCATTGGCGGCCTGGAAACATTATACGCATTGGTTACTTTCTCCATTCCCCAAATGAGAAACACCTCACATCCTGATGATAAACGATGGTAATGATAAGTGTGTGTGTGTGTGGGTGGGGGGGGGGGGGGATACCATATGAATTCTGAAAAAGTAGTTGATCGTAGTTTCTTAGTGTACTGTATAATATTATCTCTGTTTCTTTGGCTGTCTATGTATCTTGGCAATATGTTTGTTTAATTGTAAATCTGTATGCTTAAGTGTGTGTGTCTCTGCCTGAGAGAGTTTATTTGTATATATTACACATATTCCTTGAGCTTGGCTCTGTCACTCTTTAAACTCTGGGGGAGGTACTCGTCACGACAGTTTTGCCTTTTGCATCCCTCATCCACATAGAACAAAACAAAAACACAACATATACACACACACACAGGTCAGGTCAGGTGAAGGTATTGAGGGACAAGCCTTTGCAACGGTACCTCGTATCTACTTGTCTACTTTCCGAAGAGTGTTGAGAGGGGTTAAAGGTGTTATAGAAAGCTGTTGGAATGGCTTTGGTGTGTGTGTTATTAGTCTGTATATTTCGTCGAGGTGTCCCACGACTGGTGTGAGTATGTGAAACACAAACACACACACACAATGCACCCCCATGTTGTACTCCAGGCCCTGCCTTCTTCATTTTCACCCCCCCCCCCCCTCTTTGTCTCTCTCTCTCTCTCTCTCTCTCTCTCTCTCTCTCTCTCTCTCTCTCTCTCTCTCTCTCTCTCTCTCTCTCTCTCTCATGTCTGGTAAATTAAGGCTAGTAAGTAAAATAAAGTCTAAATATCAATCTATAAGAGAGATCAATATATCTATCTATCGTTATCAATTTATATATCTACCTATCAATATTTTCAGACCATTATTTTTAAGTTTACAATGGAGGAAATAGAGAATCTGTATATTATGTACAAAGTAAAAGAACGAATGTTAGATGAAATTTGTTATCTGCTTCAGCAAAGACAGCCTTAATGGGATCAGAACCAATGACCCTGTCTTCTTTGACCTTAGCTCCGCCTCGGCTTGAAAGGGAAACACGGGCAACGGGGCAAACCACGCCTGCCAAGACCTCAGGCAATCACCAAACTGGGCCACCTGTGCCGCTCCCTTTAATATATCCACTCCCAAAGATTTCAGGGCGAGACTGGTCAATCAACCAACCGTCCAGGGCATGGTCCAGGGAGCGGCAGCGGAGCTTTCTTTCCAGGGAAAAAAAAGAGAACCAGCAAAAAGAGACAAAAGTTCCATGACCTCTTTGGTAGTGATACCGAAAGCAGCTCATCTTGTTAACGCAATCAGCTCCCTCTCTGACTATTTTATTAGGTTAAGGTTTGAGATTCTCGACCACTGACATGAAAAACTCAGTCCCTCTGGCTATGCGGTACCCTAACCCCGTCTTGAACAGCTCATTCAGGTTCAGCCTGGCTATTCTGGCACAGATGTGAGCATCTCCACCCAAACTGTGGTTGCAGACACTTTACCCTGTTTTGATTAAATAATTTACTGTAGGTAGGCTTGAGATTCTCGACCAACGGTATGAGCATTCTGCTCCTCTTGTTACGAGGTACCATAACTCCCATCTTGAGTAGCTCATTTGGGTTGAGCCTGGCTATTCTGGCACAGATGTGAACAGCTCCATCCAACCTTTGGTTACAATCACCTAACCCATGTCTTGAGTAACTTATTCAGGTATGCTTGAGATCCTTGGCCACCGGCGTGAACATTCTGCGCCTCTGGTTACGAGGTACCCTAACCCTCGGCTTGAGTAGCTCATTTGGTAAAGCTTGAGAAACTCAGTAACTATATGAGCAGCTCTGCCAACTTTTAGTCGGAGTAAATCGACCCCCCCCCCCTCCCCCCCACCACCACCACTGCCAGTCAAAGAATTAGCCCAGAGAAGGAGCATCAAACACCTATCAATCCAGATGAGATGATTGCCTTTCATACGATGCCTGGCCGGACCACCTCCCGACGTTTGCATGACTTATACTTGTCTCTGTCTTTCCGAGTCCCTTAATAGGCCCTAAGAAGAAAATTAATCTATAACACAAAATGCCCTGTCTTAGATCTTTGCCATCATAGACTAACCTACGTTACACTTGGACAACTCCGTTCTTGTAGTAAGAGATTAAGTTGATGATGTTTAATATTTGCCTCTCACACACTACTAATTATTATCAAAGCTACCATGCCCCCATTGAGATTTAACTAATGTCAAACTGGCCTTCTTGGGTTAACACATTGTAATTACTTAATTTAATCATTATTAATTATTTCTATATGTCATTTTGCTGACCATTGTTTATTGTTATCTTTGTATATCTCCTATGCTTTGATATAACTAGGTACCCTCGAGTGCCTCTTACTGCCACCATAATGCTCATGTTACTTGCCGTCATTATTATATGTACAAATAAAAACCTGAAGGGGGTGGTAGTCGCTTTTTCAGGACCCCCTTCTCCCTCATGTTTAGCATATTAGTTTTAAGATTTTAAGACATTCGTTCCATAGGTTTGACGATTTTGAGACCTTTCGACCCATTTTATTGTCAATATTAAGACCATTCGTGCCATTTTGGTGTCGATATTCTCCCGGCGAGCAATAGCGAGCCTGTAATTTTAGAAGGAATCGGCCTTCAGCCGGGACATTTTTCTACCGAAAAATTTACAAATTTATCTTGAAAGGGGATCTAGGGGGTGTTTTTTTAAAGTTTGATGGAGGTCTAGCGAGGAAACTAAAAAATCTATACATCTATAAGTACGTAGATCCCAAAAACAAGCACTACCCCCTTCAATACCACAACCTGCATATTTTGTTCACTGCCTGACCTTTTCAATCAATTAACGGACCTTCCACTTACGATAAGGAAGATTACAGCTACCCCTATCAACGAATTACACCTACCCCTATCAACGAATTATTCAGGTACGGTATCTTGGTTGTGAATTTATGTATATCCTATGACTATCATAAATGCTGGTAACAAATTTCAACATGATCGATTTTAAGCCAAACTCACTCTCTCTCTCTCTCTCTCTCTCTCTCTCTCTCATCATTGTCACCCCTCCGTCTCTCTAGTCTCTACCCAGCCTTTGTCCGTTTTCTTTGATCCCTGGTATATTGTCTCTCTCGGGTTTATTTTCGCCTGCTCTCTCATCAGACATATTTTCCCCTGTCGTTTATTTATAATTATGTACAGTAGATGTCCAAAGTTGTGTAGCATTTTCTCACAGGATTTATAGAAACATAATTCAGTACGTTACTGCTAACCCTAATTAGTATGAGGATGTCAGGCTTCCCATTAACTTTTATAGCATATTTTTAAGACGCTCTTTTCACTTCATCCAGACTATCTGTAATTAGAAACGTTTTTATAAAGCTTAGATATAAGCTGTGGGAGTCTAAGGTGTAATGTAGATCAATTTTACCCTTTCCAATGCTGGAGGTCTTTTCTAAGTTTCAAAAAGTTGTCTAATAATAGCCAGAATATAGTGAAAAAGCATGTCATATTACTGAGAAGGTTAAGACGGCTCTTATTATACGAACACATTTTACTGAGGAAGAACCCTTAGCAATTTTAAAGGTCTTTCCTAAGCTGCATAATAATGTAGTGTTAGCCAGCATAACATAAAAATTCCCTATTTTTTCTACAAGTTTCTCACATAAGATACCCTATTCTGTCTCTTTCGTCAAATTGTCCTGTTATTCATTCTCACAAGTTGTCCCCTTTTTCTTTAACTATTGTTATTCTTGTTCTTCTCTAATTAATTTTCCTCTGTCTTCTTCTCAATATTTTGTTCTTCTTCAGTTTATCCTCTTCCCATTTCAGTTTTATCTCATGTCTCTCTTTCTGTAAAACGCATATTATAAAAAAAAAAATCTTCTCGTGTCCAAATATCCTCTTTTGTCATTAGAGTGTTCCTACTTATCCTCTTTAGTGATACCCTTCTGTTCTCTCTTCTATATCAGGTATCTTCTCTTTCATTGATTTTATAAATTTTCTCTCCCATTTCCTTCTCTCCTTTTGCCACATATCTCTTTTCGTTTATCCACTTTTCTCTCTGTTCCTATATGCTCTCTAATCACGTTATCTCCCCTCTTTTGCCCTCTGTTCTTATCAATTTCCCATCTTTACCCTCTGTTCCTCTTTACCCCCTCTGCATCTCATTACCCCTCGCTACCTACCGTCGGTTTGATTTCAGCTAAGGGTAAATTGCCATAACACCATCTTGATTACAAAACTATTACAGGTACGAAGCTTGTGTAGCGAGGAAAACGCCAATTATAAATTACTACTACTACTACTACTAGTACTATTAATAATAATAATAATAATAATAATAATAATAATAATAATAATAATAAACAAATAATAATATTAGTAATAATTGTGGGAGTAAAAAAGGGTGAAATGGGGACACCGAAAATTAAGACAAATTTAACCAAGCAGCAAGCAGCAAGCAGTATTTCCGGTAGCGACCCCCTGGTTTTAGGTGCGGACGTGGGTGTAGCGGCCTTGCAACAGTGCCTCGTCCTGATTGGTCGACGGCTGTGTGCCAAGCAAGCTTCTCCCACCATTCCAGCAGTGAGCTCTTGTATCCTAATCACTGCACTCCTAGTTTCAAAAACGGTTATTTCAAGAACAGGCAACTTCCTTGTTGTGAAAATACACGCAGAGCTGCCTTGCCGGGTTATTATTACAGGGAAAATAGAAGGAAATTGGGAAGTGGAAGAAGCAAAGAAGGAGATATGGAAAACTGTTGCCCGAGCCTCACCTGTAAACTATCAATCAATCAGCACGCCCAATGCAGTTGTCACATATAAAAGTCTGGGCGGAGCAAGCTAGACCACTCTGCATTCTGCTCGTCTACCAAGGACGACCTTAAGATATCAGGTCATATCAGATGGATCTGCAAGAAAAAAGGATATTGCTTTTTTAATAGCTGACATGACAGTAGCAAGAATTCTGTTTACCGTTCAGCTATTTCCAATAGTAACCCTAGGGCTTTTCCAACTATTGGAGAGGGAGAACTGGTTGTATTTCAACTATGAGTGGGTAGAAGGGGAAGATTGAGGCTCAAGAATTTACTGGCCCCAATAGAGTTGATGTCAAACGACCGTCCATCGCTAGCAGACCAAGACCAAGGACCAAAGAAGCTGGGATCATGGACACACATGCATGCATACAGTCGGCAGCAGTTATTGCAGGTGCCACCAAGCATCATCTCTGCGAATTAATCCCCAGGCTTCTTCAAGATAATAGTATGCCGGTCATTAGCATCCCGCCAGAAGCTTCAGATCAGCTCCCCTCAGTTCCGAAAACAGTCAAAACCAATCAACGACCTAGGAAGACGCCCAAGAACAGATCATGGAACAATGAGGATCTCATTGTTCCATGATCTGTTCAAAGGGTCACCACATCAACACCACGACATGAAGAACCTGATTGTTCTGGTACTTCAACTCCTCTAGTAGCCAAAAGACCCAAGTCACCAGCACCTACTATCATTGATCCTCAAGAGGAAGACTCCATCGACCTCACTACACATGAAGAAAATTAAGAAAAATTCCAAGACCAAGACGACTCCTATGAAGAAAAGAAAAAAAAAGAAGAGAGCGAAGATGAAGCTTAGGATATCGATGGTGTCGACGTGTGCTGAAGAACTGGAGAAAACCTACAGCGACCTTTCCACAACAGTACTTCAAACCGCCAGTTCAAAACACCACAGGAGAACCAACCATGCAAGAAGGCAGAATCACTAATCTTCCAGTTTCTCAGATATGCCAATGAAAGGGGACTGGCGAAGTTTCCTAATAACTGTGAAGAAGTTTAGGCAGCAAGTGATCAGATTATGAAAAGGAATAACAAATAACAACACAGAGGATGGCCATAAACCTTTTGCTATTCTACTTTGCGCTTCATTTCTTTCTTTCTTTCTATCTAATTCTTAGAGACCTCTCTCCTTCTCAACCTATCTATCCCCCCCCCCCCCCCTCCCCTCCTCACTCACTCCAACACAGATAACGTCCAGAGCCAAAACCAGTGGTGAACATCACAAACGAAAATCCACTTCCGTAAACTCAGTTCCACATCCTGTACCCCCATCAATCAATTGAAAATTGCGGTTTTGCTACCCAAAACTGTAAACACAATCAAGATTTGTGATTTTCACCACAACAATTGCAAAAACAAGGTTAAATAATTTGGTAGTGTACTAAATTTGTCCATATATTTATTATTTATCACATGCTTACCCCTTACAGGTGTCATAGCTCATACTTCACCTCCTCAGTCAGGCCTCACTCATTTTATCTTTATATGTTACCTATATTTATTATTTGGACCGGGATAATTTAGTACCAATTGTTTATTAAGGCTTTAAGGGCATGAGGTGCATGTATCTGCTGTGAATGCTCGCTGGTAACTATTAAGGTGGGCGGGCTGGGTGGCGGGCTTAATCGATTACAAGTATTTGTTTATTTCGACTACTGGACCAAAATATTGCTAATCAATTACTTTTTTCAGTAATTGATTATTTACGAAGTATTTATTTAAATAAAGAATTTCGAAGTATTTATCACAAAAATAACATGTAAACCATTTACTAACAATTATAGGATATATACATTTATATTAATATCATAATTATATCATAATTATTTAATTCTAACTATATTTAGAAACTATATGGTATTTAATGGGATAGTAATCTATATGTAATCGATTACTTTTGCCAAAAGTAATCAGTAATCGCTTCTCGTCTGGCAGCGTCCCCCACAACTTGCCTCAAGTTTCACCCTGCCGCGGCTGCCATGGGAATCATGTTTAAGCTTGCTTACTAGTAAAGCAAATTGGGAGTTTGACGGCATGGATGCGATTGCAGAAATACTTCCGCTATTCAAACCCGCAGATACATGCCAAGTTTTCCACTAATAAATATCCGCTAATGAAAATGGACTTCCGCAACTACGAAATTAACGGTTTACAGAAGTGAATGCAGAAGTGCCCACCTCTGGCCAAAATTGACAACAGCTCCAGGAAATACCATTTGGCATTTCCCAAACTCTTATACTCCAAGGCATTACATAAAGCAGGAAGACATGGCAGTGTAAGCAGAGCAGCCAAACCTGGAGGCATAGTACTACGACAACAACTATCTATTTCAAACCCTGAGCCTACCGCTTCGTGTCAACCCCCGACATTGCAACAATACTATCCTGTGGTATACGGGTAACTGTCGGCAGTGCATGCTTTCCCAGTAGCATTGCACAAGGAAAAAGATGGAAGTACTACTGAAGATACTGAGGAGCTGAATTCTACTACATTTCCAAAACCCCAAGCCCATTGCAATAATGGAAGGAAAGATGTGATTGCCGGACCAGAATCGGAGCCACGACTACAGAAGGGGCATGGATGAATGTGGAGAGGTGGCTTCACACAGTACGTTTTACTAAATTGCTGTTAACTTAGCCTCACTTTTGAGAAAGAGAGAAATAAGACAAATGCCCAAATAAGAATAATTGTGTTTTGGTTTTTACTTAATTATACTTTACACGCTGCCAATAGTTGGGCCAGATCTTTACTATTGCTCGAGGTATAATTATGATATATTACATGCATTCTAAATATAATTATGTGTGTATATGAGGTACATATTCTTTGACAGGTTTCAAGGTGTAAATTAATAGAAACTAAGGTGTGATAGTTTTTGTAGATTATACCCTTCAGCACGATGACATAATGTTAATTATAATCTGGTTACCGTTAGACGATTATCTTCAGCTTATAATCTACCTCTAGGACTCAAAGGGGTACATACGATCTTAATAAACCCTCTGAATAATATAGATCCTTCTTAAATGCATAATATCGTCTAATCTTAGCCAGAATGAAACTTAAAAAGGCGTCATCGTGCTGAAGGGCTTAAGGGGACATGGGCTGTTTTTTCTGGTCCCCCTTCTTCCTCATGCTTACCCCCAATAGTTTTCAGATTTTATGACGTTCGGCCCATTAGTTTGGCGATTTTAATACCTTTTGCCCCATTTCGTTGTCAATTTTAAGACCTTCCGCGCATTTAGGTGTCGACTTTTTTTTCCTGGCGAGCGATAGCGAGCCTGTAATCATAGGAGTAACCGGCCTTTGGCCGGGAAATTTTTCTACAGAAAAATGTACAAATTAATCTAGAAGGGGGATCTGATGGATGTTTTTTTAATGTTTGATGGAGGTCTAGGGAGGAAACTAAAGAAAATAATAGATAAATGAAAAGATCTACCAAAAAGTGAATCATCCCCCCTTTAAGGGTGAACTTTTGATGCCCGACCAGAGGTAAACAGGTTTATAATATTCATAAGTTGGTTACTACATCAGCTACTACATGTGGTAGTGTATGTATATCGTCTTACATCTCTATTGTTATCATCTTACAGGGATCTGCCTTGCTTAGGCCAATCGGCTTTCTGCAGACTCCCATTTTCTTATGTTCTTATGTTCTTATCTCTATGTGTGTATCTTGTCTGATCATTATCTTCTCTTTATATATTTGTTTCCTCATTAAATATCTATCTTCTCTTTATATATTTTTCCTCTTTAAATATCTATCTTCTCTTTATATATTTTTCCTCTTTAAATATCTATCTTCTCTTTATATATTTTTCCTCTTTAAATATCTATCTTCTCTTTATATATTTTTCCTCTTTAAATATCTATCTTCTCTTTATATATTTTTCCTCTTTAAATATCTATGTTCTCTTTATATATTTTTCCTCTTTAAATATCTATCTTCTCTTTATATATTTTTCCTCTTTAAATATCTATCTCATTCCTAAACCCATTAGTTTTAGACATTCGCCCCATCAGTTTGCCAATTAGTTCGGCCTATCTATAATGATTGGACTATAGTGTTCCCAAACGTTTTTTCTTGATCTCCAAATGCAAGGAACCATGCTTTATTATTTTGTCTACGTTATCTCTTAATTTACCTTGTATAGCTCTCTAATATATACTTTATTCCCCCCCATTCTTGTCATATTAACCCCTTGAGGATTATGCCGCGTTTTGACATTTAAATCTTGCCATCATTTGACAATTGAATGCAACTTAAAAAGGGGCTGTGGGAATTAAAAGGGTAATAACTATTTCAATGTAAACTCTGAGTTCCCTATACGCTCTCTAAATTGAATAAAATTTTCTATTATAGGCAAGAACACGGAAAATATATGCGTTATCGTATCCTGAAAGTGATAATAAGTGTGTCAATATGTTCCTTACATTTACATTATATGATTTCATTGGGGGTGTTTGGTGTTGTGGTGAAAATAATAAAATATATACTGTATATATATATATTATATTCCCTTGTTCTCATCTCTGTGTTTCTGTTAGGTCATCCCCATATTATCTCTTTTTCTGCTGCCATATTCTCTCTCTCTCTCTCTCTCTCTCTCTCTCTCTCTCTCTCTCTCTCATTATCACCTCCCTAACCGATCATGCATCATCCTCGGCCCTCGGGTAATTGGCATGGGCTGGATGAGAGAGAGAGAGAGAGAGAGAGAGAGAGAGAGAGAGAGAGAGAGAGAGAGAGAGAGAGAGAGAGAGAGAGAGAGAGAGAGAGAGAGAGAGAGAGAGAGAGAGAGAGAGAGAGAGAGAGAGAGAGAGAGTGTGTGTGAGAAGAGGAGATATAGACAGGGTAACAGAGAATCATAAAGACAAGACAAACAGGCCCAGATTGATTGGCGACTATTATACAGTACAAACATTCACTTATTGCTGGTAGTTGGCATGAAAGAGAGGAACAACTGTAATTTTAATTTACTGTATATCTATCGGATGCTCGCTGGTGGAGTGGTTTAGGACCTCCATCAAGTTTAAAATATTAACCCCAAGATCCCCTTTCGAGATAGTTTTGTATATATTTTGGTAGAAAAATGTCACGGCCAAAGGTGGGTTCCTCTTGTGTTGCAGGCTCGCTCACGCTCGCCAGGAAAAAAATCGACACTTTAATGACGAGGAAATTGGTACATAATTGGCAAAGAAACGAGGAGAAAGGTCTTAAAAATGCTAAAATAATGGGGCGAACGTCATAACAATGTCAAAACTAATGGGGCTAAACATAAGGGAGAAAAGGGTCCAGAAAAAATCCTTAAGGCTCTATACAGTGTCCAAGCGAAAGTAAACCTGTGGTGCAGCAGAGGTTCGAACCACTCTGGAACCAGTATAGTTTGTGAGGCTGGTTTCACACATGTAAACGCCTAGCTATAGACTGCAACAAAAACAAACAGCTTATGCCATACCACTGTCACTACAACTGTCTTCTGTATCACGTCCTGTACATTGTCTCTGTCCAAACCCTGTGATATATACCACTAACCTTCATCACTTTCTTCTGCTATCTCGGTCTATCCAACTTGTTACAGAATGTCAGTGTTTGTGTGAAGGTTAGTCTGTCCATATGTGTTCATATGTTAATAATGCTAGGAATAATGATGGAGCTTAACGAACATTATTATGATAAGTAATTAAATAGATAAACTATAATGGTAATGAGACGGTCTGACTGGAGTAAAATGTAGCATCGTGCACATTGCCAAGGTCACACACACACACACACACACACACACACACACACACACACACACACACACACATTAAAAGATGGAAGCAGCCACAATAATTTATTATTAAGAAGTTTCAGAGCTTCGTTTTTTACCATCAGTACAATAATGCAAAAACAATGCATTATTAGCGTTAATTATTATGAAAACCTGCATTTCTGTTTTTCACATGATAAATGTTCTGTAAATAATCAAAATGTATGAATATCCTATGGGTCGAAGTCAAAATGACCGTAATAACTATTTAAGTTTCTCAATAAATAGATAGAGTATGCTAAAGGAAATAAATACACATATAACCAATATTATTAGAGCTATTAATATTATACCTATGATTAAATATATAATTCAAATGATACATTAAACAAAAAACAATATAATATATGAAATACATTTTGTCCAAGTGATTGATTGAGTGGTTCGCCTAAATATCCTAACAAATCAGTAAAATTAAGTAATAATATATGGAGTGTACAGTTTTGTTCACGTCTTCTAACAGCTTAGATTAAAAGTACCTTTAATACTGTGCTATAGGTAGCATAAGGAGAAGGCTTAATTGATTATGAAATCCATAATTGACAAAAAAGGAACAATATCTCATCGCCTACGCAATCTGTTGGGCGTAAAGTTGTAGGGCGGTACAATGATTAAATTTGAGTTCTTCTTCATGATAAAAGGGGATTCAAACGGGTGGTCAGGGCCCAAACTCACTATAAGCCAACTTCACGCATAGGCCCGGCCTCAAAGTGGATGGGATTTGGGTAGTACGAAATCACAGACTATAGAGGTAGCCTGGGTAAATGACTCAATCCTGCACTAACCTACATTAATTTTCGAGCCTGTCCTACTGTTTCCAGAGATCTGGCTGGATAAGTAACACTTGCCGCACAGGCACCGATGTGAAGTAGCTTCAAACACCAATTAGCCTTCTCAAGCTCAAAGGCGGTCCCAAAGAGAGTACAAAGCCGCCTTAGCACTCTTGCTAAGGCGGCCTCCCAGTAGCTGGGTGTGTTCAACCACCTCAAGGGTTTCTCTCTCAGTGTATACCACCTGCTCTACGTAGGGTACGTAACACCAGTCTTGCAACACAACCCCACCCTACTCTGTGCAACTCTCCAACCCAAGAGTAAAACGTTATTCTCAATCTTTCTTCTATTCAACAGCTGAGCTCTGGAATTATCTCTCTACATCCATCTTTCCCTCATTTTATGACGTAAATTGCTTCAAACACCGTGTGTCCAGACATTTTGGATTCGAACATCCGTTGACTTTGGCCCTGTCACTCTTTCAACTCTGGGGGAGGCACTCATCACAGGCAGTTTTACCTTTTGTCTCCCTCATCCACATAGATTTTTTGTTTTTATATATAATTATATATACATGTGACGCTTCTGCATAGCAGCCACGTGCGGGCATGCGCGCGCGTCGGCTGCCCAGCCGTTTAGAAACCGGGTGGCGGCAGCCGGCCGGCAGGCTTTTCCTTAGTATATATCCTACGACAACGTAACTAATGTCTGGGATATTCTTATGTTGTTTCACAGCTTGAAGCTGCCCTTATTCTTAACCAACGCATCTTAGTATATTTTATTCTCGATAGTTGATTGTTTCATTATAATATATAAGATGTAAGTCTAGTGAGAGTGGGAGGAGACGAGCGGGAGAGAGAGACCGGCTGGGGGACGTTGCTTCGCCCGGAGAGTCCAGCTTGGGACGAGCCTGATGTTGCCACGTGCATTTGATGGCAACGTTAGGCTTAGTTTCGACTCACGCACGGGGTAGAGGATTTTGACCCGGCAACTGTGTTGAGTGTTGCCAAGCATGGGATGTATTTTGCATGCTTAGGGTGGGGTCCAGACAGATTCAAGACTCAGAGCTCACCTCACTGTCGTACCCTTCGGACCCCCTTGATATCTATCCCTCTCAACTCCACTTAGAAACTTTCTCTCTTACTTTGTATACCTTCCTTCCACTACTTCACCAATCTATTTAATTATCCCATCCCCTTGATAGACCTTATATCTATTATTGTATTAACGACGAGCTCTCAGATAATTAGATAGGATTTTGGGCCTTATGCAGAGACGTAATTGTTAATGAGACCTAGGAAGCTTTTTTGTTGTCTCATATTTGGTGGTTTCATGCTTGCTAGTGTGTTCTTGTGTCAGGTTAGCAGGGGCTAGACCGGAGGGGAGGCTTTTTGCGATCCTTTAAGTAAAGTCTGCTGGTGCGAGTCCTGTGGACCCGCACGACGTTATTAGGATACCCGTTGGAGTCTGGGGGCATTTTCTTGTCTGTGTCCCTGTGTGTCTAGCGTTGTGTTGTGTGAGGGCCATTGCCTAGTCCACTCAGCACTGCGCTAGCATGTCTTGCTTTTGTTTTAGGGTCGCCAGGAGAGAGTCAGATACTTGCGATCTGAGTCTCTCAAGAGAGCACCCTTTCAATTAGAGTAATTTGGCGCACAGACCTGGGAACGTCCCTAGGCTAGAGCAGGTGGCTCAGCCCGGGTATCCGAAGCCTATATCCTTCCGGCTAGACCTCTGCCACCTGACAGATTAACAGCTAGGAGTTTATCATCTCTGTATGCTTGTTATTGTGCCACAGTTTACCGTTTTTGTGAGCATTGTGAGTCAGGGTGTGGCTTAGAGACTCTGTCCGAGCAGGCTTGCCTGACTAAGAGTGAGAAGCACACCTGTATGTGGTTATGTTGCGAGTTGCTGCCTTTATTTAATTATACCTATGCCATTATACACTGTATGGCCTATCACTAGTATTTATTCCTGCTTATGAGTTAAGAGTTCTCTAAATCCATAACATATTTTCTTTGCTAAGCATCAGATCCTACAGTAGCCGCATGCAGTTTAGAAACCCGCATCTTGTCTACCTGTACGATGTTTTGAGGACTGTTTGCTTTCACCTTCTTTCACGCAGGGGTGATTAGTTGTATTAATTAACGTAACGTTAAATGTACTTTCTTCTAGTTTGTTATTAAATTGTTTCTGCAATTTAATTCCGTTATCTATCTTTTCCTTGAAGCTTTAAGTCAACTTAGTTGTGTGATCTTTTATATAGCCTGCTTGACTATCAGCAGTCTATAGTGCGTGCACCCTGTAACCGAGTCATAGGATACCTCGTTGTCCAGGCAGGACTCTTGACGGTTTAGGGTGGTTTGTTGCCTGGGTTTATAGATAAGGGTTGGATCTAGCGTTTTCCGTTGTTGCTTGTTGCCGCATACCTAGTCCAATAGAAAGAGCCCAGTGTTTATATATCCCAGGACGTAACATACAGTATATGTGTGTGTGTACTGTAGCCTATACCGGGTATATATACTTTGGATAATGAAAGCTACACCAGTTACTATTCTTGTTAATGGAGCGGTAAAAATGATTGACTTTAGGTTAGGTATTAAAGTATTAAGTAGGAGGAGTTTTTGGGATGCTTAAGGAGTACTTTACATGTATGAGAACGTAAGAGGCAGATCCCATTCACACCCAATCCATGTCATTAATTTAACTATCCAGATTGCGCTTGAAATGTTCTACCGTTCTTGAGCTAAACACTATGCTAGGTAATCTCTTACAAACATCCACGACTCTGTTTCCAAACCATTGCTTAGCTAAATCTATTCTAAAACGGAACTTATCCAATTTGAAGCCAATTAAACTGGTTATCTCGCAGTTATTAAGCATTATTACCTTACTAATATCTCCCTTATTGATACCTTTCATCCACTCACACACCTCTGAGGATACTCAGAGGGACGCCACATTTTACTGAACCCCAATCTGAGTTAATACCATTTATACTTTATTTTTGTTTCCTACAAATCAGACATGACCTATTTATGTATATATGCATATGAGGCTCGCCCCATCCAAAGGGACGTAAGTCCCATTTTGAATTTATTGAGTAAATCGCGATTTACTAAAGATTTGATAAAGATTTTCAAATGGCACTTACGTGCCTTTGGACTCCGGGCGCCTCATATGTTCAGGCACATACCCCATTGCTGGGGGTGACCGACTCGAGACAGAGCCCAAACAGAAACAACATTCAATGGTTCAAATTCTCAGGGTCTGGGACCACTTTCGAGTTCTCTCGGCCCTTTGTCTCGATGAGTATGAGAATTTTACAAGGGGAGGAGGATTCCTAGCTCCTGCCCCCCTAATCCACCTTGATAACGACGCACCTATTCCAAGTGCTTCTACCTTCCTTGCCAATCTCTCATGAGGGCCTCTATCGAAGGCCTTATTGAAGTCCAAGTAAACTATATCATATAATGTGGTGAAGAAACAATATTGGCTGCGACAGATGTGGGAATTAAGACAATTGCAGAGCAAGGGCTCAGTTTAGTCAACGTTTCGCCGCGTAAACATATTCCTGAAGAAGCCTACACGGCGAAATGTTGAATAAACTGGGTCCCTGCTCTGCAATTGTGTCTTAATTCCCTAATATATCATATAACCTATCATTATCTACTGCGTCGTATACCTCCGAGAATAAGCTAAGCACATTATTAACCCTTCTCTGGCGGCGCGCATCATATGTCGAGTGAAAGAAATTTGGACTATGTGGCGGCTCACAACATAAGTCGTGTGGCATTTTCAGCACGTAATGTTGCTGAGAGAGAGAGACAAGTGGTGGCAGGAGACTAGCGCGCGTATGACTGCTCCAGACCACCGCGGAGGACCAACTGACATGAATCCCACCCTCCACCCTCTCTCACTCGCTACATAGTGAATTGTGTGGGGAAAGTACCGAATTACATGGTTTTTGCACTCGTGTTGCGCGGTTGTTGCAAGAAAACTAGCGGTCATACAAGTATCGTTGTGGTGTCATTGGAAAGCTCTGTTTATGCCCTTTCAGGGATAGATACTTGTTTTACGCTCTGGGTCTTATTTAGACATGAAAATGATCACGTAAACAGCCCTATTTTGGGTAAAAACACCCCGCTGGTGGCTACATATTATTTACCGCCTAGGCCGCTCGTTAGGTGTTAAGGCAAGAACGCCCCTGAGTGAATTCATGCTAAGATGAATTAATTAAGTTTAAATTGTTTTCGTGATTTCTATTTTTTTCTAGCAATAATTGATTCTAGCAATTTTCCTATTATTGGTTTGAGACTAATAGGACGGTAGTTAGAAACTATTGACACCACTTTTGTTTAAATCGGAACTACGTTTGCGAGTTTCCAGGATTATAGAACTAACCCTGACTCTAATGAATTATTGTTGTGTAGATATATTAATGGACACCTTAATTCATCACTGCATTCTTTTAATACTCTAGCATATACTTCATCTGGGCCTGGTGATTTCTGATATTCTAAATTGTCCATATCCATAATTACGTCACTTTTAGTGATATACTGTACAGCACTTAGTATAATTTCTATACTGTCTTTATACACCTACTTTGCTTCTGGAAACTGGATTGAATTTTCATTGGTGACAACCGAAAGAAAATGACGATGTAAAGTATGTTACGACCGGGACTACAAAAATATAACAAGGGCACTTAATGATTGGACTAGTAATAGGGCACTATGCAACAACGGTACGCTAGATCCAAACCCTCGAACTTATATGCTGGCGAACAAAACACCTATACCCTCCAGAGTTAATCTGCGATAACGGGGTATCCTTAACTGGGCATAAATGTACTCTACTTCAGGCTAACCCACACTGGTATAGCCTGATAACAAACAAGATGAAAGTTACGTTAAAATGCATAAAAAGAAATCTATGGAAAGATCAATAAAATCACTGCAAGATTTAATACCATAAAAAGATGCTTCAATACAGTTACTCTAAACAACAATAAACTCTTCACTCCTTTCTGAAAGAAAGTGAAGTATAGTCCTACAGCATAGACCTGGAAACTTCTGAAGAAAGTCTGATGGTCATAAGATGTTCGTATCTTAAACTATATAAAGGCAGGACACCACACGTGTAAATCGAATACACAAAAAGATAGGACATATAATCTTAACTGACACGAGAATACTATAAATGCGCAACGGTAGCAATGCTCGACACTAAAAGAAGTACTTCCTCATCAACGAAACAGTCTACTATGGTTGTGCGGCTCAGCAACAACCTAGACTAATAAATGCTGTGAATAATAATGTGTACATATCAAAGAGCTTATATTAATGCGGTTTTTACCGCCCAGCGGGGTGTTTTTAGCCAAAATAGGGCTGTTTACGTGATCATTTTCATGCCTAAATAAGACCCAGAACGTAAAACAAGTATCTATCCCTGAAAGGGCATAAACAGAGCTTTCGAATGACACCATAACGATCCTTGTATGATGGATAGTTTTCTTGCAATAACCGTGCAACGCGAGTGCAAAAAGCAGGTAATTCGGTACTTTCGGTACATATTGAGTATGTAGCGAAGAGGAGGAGGAGGGAGCTGAGATTTGTGTCAGTAGGTTCGCCGCGGTGGTCTGGAGCAGTCATACACTCGCTAGTCTCCTGCCACCACTTGTCTCTCTCTCTCAGCCACATTACGTGCTGAAATTGCCACTCGACCTATGTCGAGCGCCGCCACATAGTCCAGCTTTATTTAACTCGACTTAAGTGGTGAGCCGCTTTTTAAGGGTTAAATACTAACAAGTGTCTACTCGATTAATAATGTCTAGCTGCGATACTCTAGGTAAGGAACTGTGGTTGAGCAAGACAGGCTCGTAGCCTAGCGATGTCCTTAAGACTGCATCCTTTGAGTTACGTTAATTGACAAGGGGGCTCTCTTGATAGATCCAGATCACAAGTATCTGGTTCTATCCTGGCGACCCTCTAAAGACAAGCAAAGAGGCAGCAAAGTGTGGAACTGGTACAGGCCAAAACCCTCAGTCAACACAATGCTGCACTCGCAAAGGACGCAACCAAAAAGACATCACAGGCTACCACAGGACCGGTCGAAGTCGTGTAGGTATAAGCAAACCATACACACATCGGAGACAACGACTACAGTTACCTTATCCCAGTCTAGCATTAAATAAAAGAGCAGAAACACTAAATCAATAATGGAGACACACAGAGTTCTTAACCTATACTAACTAAGAACCCTCAAACCTATTCTAAGTACATGTAAATATCTCTGATGACGGCGCATGCAATACAATGGGCCGGCTATGGAAACCGTATGCAGAACCCAAGGGGATAAGTAATTAAATAAAGGCGAGAAGTAATGGAAAAGAAGAAGTTCAGAGAGAGAAACAGTGATAAAGGAGGTGATCGGGAGAGAGTATGCAAAGGGATGTTAGAAGCACGCACGCCAAGCCTGTCCTCACGAGGACAGCTCCTGGGGACCCTCGTGTAGGAGGTTAGTTACACAGGAGCCCGCAAAAGCGCGATGGTCGGCCAATCATGGGCCGAGACGTCACAAGACACCAGGTGTCACGTGACACAGCCAGACACGCCGGCCAATAGCGAGCGAGAGGCAGGGATGCTCCCGCACCTACAGACACTCACTACCATCTCGCTCTGAAAGTCTCTCTCATTCCCACGCTGGTACTATCATCACTACTATTGATATAAAATATAACCCGTTGTCACAGACGAAAACAAAGACCACCACTGGTCTGTCTGTGACAATACGATTACTAGGAAAGAAAGAACAACATTCTCTGATAACTGTAGCCCATTTCGATGTCCCTGGCGAGCGCTAGTGGCTAACGAGAGGCGATTCTGCCAACGCTAGTAGACGTCACACCCCGCCCAAGATATGGGACGCTCAACATTAGGCGAGCACCACATCTGACAAGGCACAATGCCGACAAGACCCGCCACACTTAGCCACTCCACCAGAAATGAAATGCAAAGCTCAATCTTAAATAAAACAACATATTAGCATAAAGAAAATCTTATAACCCCTCCCAAACACAATAGTATAATATAGCCTGCTATGCTCCCTGAGCGAGCTTCACAGAGCCCAGCCTACTAAGTGAAAGACAGGTTCAACTTAGGACTTTAGCTAAAACATTGGCAACTTACAATTAACTATAAAAAAGAAAGAGTTTTTATGTGATTTTTTTTTATTTAATTTTAATGTTGTTTTTGACGGCTGCTTTACAGGGGCAAGCCTGTTTTTTTTTTCTACTCTCAAACACACACTGACTGAACAGCGAGGATGCTCCTTGAAGCGTACCATCCCGTGACAAACAATCAGCCACAACATTATCAGCGCCCTTAACATGCCACACATCCAATTTGTGTTCCGGCAGCAAAACAACACCTGGCACTGATAAACTGCCCAGTTCATCACAGGACTGGCACTTCTGTTCGCTCTCTCCGGCAACGGGACCTGCCAATAACCTTTCACTAGTTCTACCTTCGTGATAAGCGATGCAGCCCCGATGCAGTCTATGGGATCGTCAACTCTGGATAAGGTATAGGCGTCTGTCAGGGATAATGCACACATACTCTTGCAATCAACATACACCCGGATCTTGCCACTTAACACAGGTTGCAAAGTTACAGGCAACGACCACTCACGACATTCCTTATCCCTCAGACCCTTCGTCAACATGTAGTCCAGCTCTGCTTTCACAACAGGCTGTCGAGCAGGATTTATACGGTAAGGAGCCACTTTGAGCCTTGCACTGTCTCCAGCCTCTATGTCGGATTCTACCCCGTACATCAGGCCTGGAGAATGAACAAACATGCGGATGTACTGCCACAGCCTAGTAAACAACTTCTCTTGGCGCTCAGGAACAAGAGCTTGCAACTTATCTCGACGAACAACATGCTCATTGCCCTCCCACAACCCAGCCGAGACCACAGTTTCTACACTATAGTCTCCCTCCTTCTCCACCTTTGTCCCTAGAACAGCCAGGTCATGAGAGTGACAATCTGTACCACCTGTGCAGTCATTCCCACATTTCATAATTGCTAATGCTCCCCCGCCGATACCGTACATGCGCACCCCTGCATTCCTTGCAACTACATCTGCCTGCGCAGCATCACCGCCTTCAGCGACATGGCCAGGTACAGTCGGTCTATGGTAGGGCTGTTGCATAATACTAGAGCAGCATTGGGAGGCTATGCGACGACCGGGCACATCCACTCCACAGCCAACCTCACCAATCTGCGCAATGTCCTGATTCTGACCACTACCCTTAGCAGCCATGGGTCGACCCTGACCTGACAACCATGCCAAAGCCTCGTCGCCCACCTTGAACTACTGAAACAACGAGGCCAACGGTCTACTCACACTCAAGTGACCTGTCAGCGGAACCTCGTGCACCGCACGAGTTGTGAGGCCTGGGTGCTCGGCACAAACAGTGGGGTATGAACCGAGCCGGTGCTGGAGCGCTGCACACTGCTGCTCAGGCAGGTGTTCTAGCGCTTCCATAGCCACCTGGCTCGTGTCCTCCGCCCAATGCTCCACCGAGACATGACAATCCCAACTCTCCTCCACCTGTGCCCCACTGCCCCCCTCTCCTTCTCCACCTTGGCCGCTGCAGACCAACATAGGGACAGTAGGCTGCTCAGGTGGTTGCCTCACAAATTCCTTTAACAGGTTCACATGACATGCTTCCCCGTCCTCAAGTTCAAACGCACCGTTACTACACTTCTGAAGCTCAGGATCATCTGTCTACAGCCGACAGATATCCGAAGGAGCCAATCTATCTAAGTGCTCCCGGAGCAACTTATGGCCTCCCCCGATACTGGACTGTTCGATCCTATCTTGCTTAAGTGTGTAACGTTGCTGTCTTGGAGTTTTCACACGCCCTACCTCCTCACCAAGTGTGACAGGTTCTGGGGCCACTCCGGACCTAAACATTGGTGCTAATACTCAGTCGCCAAGAAGAGCCGCTGGATCAAAACTCACAAAACTTCTCCCAACTTTAGCTTTCTCCTTCCGACCGTTCCTCCGCTGGTCTAGAGACTGAGGAATAGGCTGTGACACCTTAGATGCACGAGATCGGGTGACAACACACGCCATCTGCTGTAATTGACACCTCTCGACCAACTCCTGCCTCTCCCTACTCACGTCGGCCGCCCTCTCGGCACCGACTAAGGGTGGAACCTCAGGAGTAGGCACCGCAAAGTCGTTGCCGAGAAGAAGGTCGACGCCCTCTACTGGCAGTTTCTCTACGATTCCAACATCTATCTCTCGTGTCACACCATCAACCTCCAGCTCCACTCGAACCAACGGGTATGACTGTGTAGCATTAATACCCTGCACCACAACTACCCATGCCGCGTTTATAGGTTGGCCTGTAAAGTTTGTCATCAGAGTCTGGGATGCACCTGTATCATGCAACAACTCCAACCCATGCTTGCAACCAGCCCAACTCACGCAGCCATGCCCTCTATGGTCGCAAAAAGCATCGCGGACTGGTTTCGAGCCTTCCGGACACTCCTTCACTGGCTGTGCCCCCCAATCTGACATATCACCCCGGGTAAATGCAGAAGACCTCAGAGACACCCCAATGTTGCTAGCCAAAGACACGACTGCTGTAGGTTGGTTACTAGGGCAGGAACGTGCAAAATGCCCCTTATTATGACACTTAAAATACTCTACTTCACCCTTGGACTTCCCCTGAGGTGGGGAAAGGCCCTGACCTTTCTTAACCCTTTACGAGCGGCCTATGCGGTTTATTTATATGTACCGCCCAGCGGGGTGTTTTTAGCCAAAATAGGGCTGTTTACGTGATCATTTTCATGCCTAAATAAGACCCAGAACGTAAAACAAGTATCTATCCCTGAAAGGGCATAAACAGAGCTTTCGAATGACACCATAACGATCCTTTTATGATGGCTAGTTTTCTTGCAATAACCGTGCAACGCGAGTGCAAAAAGCAGGTAATTAGCCACTTTCCCGATACAATTCCGTATATAGCGAGTGAGAGAGGTAGGAGGGAGGTGAGATTCGTGTCAGTAGGTTCGCCGCGGTGGTCTGGAGCAGTCATACGCTCGCTACTCTCCTGCCACCACTTGTCTCTCTCTCTCAGCAACATTACGTGCTGAAATTGCCACTCGAGTTATGTCGAGCGCCGCCACATAGTCCAGCTTTATTTAATTCGACTTATGTGGTGAGCCGCTTTTTAAGGGTTAAACGGGACGTTTTTTGGTTTGTGATCAAAATTTGTATCATTGCTCTGACTTTTGTTGTTAAATGTTGCATCACTGACTTGGGGGGGGGGGGGAGTGTTGCGCCCCTTGTTAACTGCATCGGTCCATTGTGCAGACCCGCACCCACGAATCAGCGATACTCTCAGGTCAGCCAACTCAGCTGCCTCTTGTAGAGTTTTAGGACGTTTCTCTTTGAGGTTCAAAGTCAGGTCGCCGCCTGTGCATTTAAAAAATTGCTCTAGAAGGAATAACTGCTCAAGCTCTTCGAACGTCGTCACCTTCTCTGACCTCAGCCAATTTCTCAAAGCATCAGACAGTTCCCGGGCATGTTCTAGAAAAGTGCACTCATGACCCTTCGTAACACCCTGAAACTTCAACCTATATGTCTCTGGTTGTAACTCGTACGCCCGCAGAACAGCTTCCTTCAATACCTCATAATCGATGCAAGACTCCAAGGGCAACGCATCATATGCCTTGAGTCCTTTGCCCACCAACCTAGAGGAAACAAGGGCTGCCCACTTAACCTCGGGCCATTGGTGGTCCCGGCACTTCTTCTCAAAACGCAGGAAAAACTCGGTGACACCCGACTCGTCAAATGCAGGGACTAACTTAAGAAGGTGCGATAAAGACTGATCATGACCTCGATTCCCAGAACCGAGACGCTGCCCTGTCAACTCCACCCGAGACTTCTCAAGCTCTTGTCTGCACAGTACTTCGTAGCCTCAACCTGAAGCTCAGCCTCCCGCTGCTGCTGCTGTTGCCTGAGCTCAGATTCCCGCTGCTGCTGCTTAATCTTAGCCATCTAGAGCTCAGTCTTATGCTTTCGTTGCTCAGCCTGCTGGTTAAGTTTGGCGAGTTCGAGCTAAAACAACATCTCGGGAGACAAACCTTGAGGAGGGAGTGCTACTATCGGGGACCCACCCCGTGAATCACCTAGAGGCATACCCAACCGCCAGCGGGCATCAGCCTGCGGGAACGTACCCAGCTCCGGAGCCCGAGGGGGCGCCATGGTAGGAGTCGGTGGAATGGGGGCTGGGCCGAAGGTGCCCCAGCTCCTGCTTCACCCGAAGCCCCACGCACCCCACCGAGCACACAGGTAACCAGCTCACCTCTCGACAAACCGCTAGTACCGGGAAACCCTAAGACCGTGGCTACACACTGCAGTCCGTACCGGTCTAGCCCCGACACCCGATCCGCCGACACAGGCTCCTCCAAAAAAAATCCGAGCATCCTCCTCACTGTTCACCACCCGAGCGCGGCTAGACAACTCCACCTTCTCCACCTCCTCGCCTGTGCCCTCACTATGTACTGATCCGTCGTTCGACATAGTGTCCACCGAAAATCCTTAACGTTTATAAAAAAAAAGTACCTAAACTCTCATGTAGCACTATTCACTCAAAAAATGCTTGAAGACAACTCAAGTGCTATACTACGTTGCCAAAAAAAAATTCTAACGTGTCCAAAATATTCCTCAAAAACAAACGTCCAAAAAATCCTGCAATTATTTCTTAGTTCACTAAATCCTAGACTAAGGTCGCCATTTGTTATGACGACTAAGATAAGATACTAGGCAAGGTCGCCATTTGTTATGACGACTAAGATAAGATACTAGGCAAGGTCGCCATTTTTTACGACCGGGACTACGAATAAAACAAGGGCACTTAATGATTGGACTAGTAATAGGGCACTATGCAACAATGGTACGCTAGATCCAAACCCTCGAACTTATATGCCGGCGAACAAAACACCTATACCCTCCAGAGTTAATCTGCGATAACGGGGTATCCTTAACTGGGCATAAATGTACTCTACTTCAGGCTAACCCACACTGGTATAGCCTGATAACAAACAAGATGAAAGTTACGTTAAAATGCATAAAAAGAAATCTATGGAAAGATCAATTAAATCACTGCAAGATTTAATACAATAAAAAGATGATTCAATACAGTTACTCTAAACAACAATAAACTCTTCACTCCTTTCTGAAAGAAAGTGCACGTGTAAATCGAATACACAAAAAGATAGGACATATAATCTTAACTGACACGAGAATACTATAAATGCGCAACGGTAGCAATGCTCGACACTAAAAGAAGTACTTCCTCATCAACGAACCAGTCTACTATGGTTGTGCGGCTCAGCAACAACCTAGACTTATAAATGCTGTGAATAATAATGCGTACATATCAAAGAGCTTATATTAAATACTAACAAGTGTCTACTCGATTAATAATGTCTAGCTGGGATACTCTAGGTAAGGAACTGGGGTTGAGCAAGACAGGCTCGTAGCCTAGCGATGTCCTTAAGACTGCATCCTTTGAGTTACGTTAATTGACAAGGGGGCTCTCTTGATTGATCCAGATCACAAGTATCTGGTTCTATCCTGGCGACCCTCTAAAGACAAGCAAAGAGGCAGCAAAGTGTGGAACTGGTACAGACCAAAACCCTCAGTCAACACAAAGCTGCACTCGCAAAGGACGCAACCGAAAAGACATCACTGGCTACCACAGGACCGGTCGAAGTTGTGTAGGTATAAGCAAACCGTACACACATCGGAGACAACGACTACAGTTACCTTATCCCAGTCTAGCATTAAATAAAAGAGCAGAAACACTAAATCAATAATGGAGACACACAGAGTTCTTAACCTATACTAACTAAGAACCCTCAAACCTATTCTAAGTACATGTAAATATCTCTGAGGACGGCGCATGCAATACAATGGGCCGGCTATGGAAACTGTATGCAGAACCCAAGGGGATAAGTAATTGAATAAAGGTGAGAAGTAATGGAAAAAAAGAAGTTCAGAGAGAGAAACAGTGATAAAGGTGGTGATCGGGAGAGAGTATGCAAAGGGATGTTAGAAGCACGCGCGCCAAGCCTGTCCTCACGAGGACAGCTCCTGGGGACCCTCGTGTAGGAGGTTAGTTACACAGGAGCCCGCAAAGGTGCGATGGTCGGCCAATCACGGGCCGAGACGTCACAAGACAGCAGGCGTCACGTGACACAGCCAGACACGCCGGCCAATAGCGAGCGAGAGGCAGGGATGCTCCCGCACCTACAGACACTCACTACTATCTCGCTCTGAAAGTCTCTCTCATTCCCACGCTGGTACTATCATCACTACTATTGATATAAAATATAACCCGCTGTCACAGACGAAAACAAAGACCACCACTGGACTGTCTGTGACAATACGATTACTAGGAAAGAAAGGACAACATTCTCTGATAACTGTAGCCCATTTCGATGTCCCTGACGAGCGCTAGTGGCTAACGAGAGGCGATTCTGCCAACGCTGCAGCTGGTAGACGTCACAAGTATTGCATATTTCTAATTCATCATTAGTTATCTCACATAATGTAGTTTCAAGACCTATTACATCCTTAACCATAGATTTATACAATTGGTAAAATGCTTTGGGATCACTATGGGATTTATTGGCTACCTCGACCATATAATGTCTTCTTATTTCCCTTTTGACCTGGTTTGATACATTTTGAAAGTACCCAAGTAGGCTAAGTGATTTTCCCCGATCCGAATTTGTCTATATATGCCTTTCTTTTTACCAAGAAGATCTGAAAGTGTGTTATTCATCCATTTTGGTTGGTTCTGTATTGATCTGAATATTCTTTTAGGATATATTTGTCTTGTGCATAGTGCAATGAGGCAAAAAACCTTACTATAAGTAGAACGTAATTGTTCAAGACCCTCTTGACATTCCCATCTGCGCTACGCTAACCTCGGTGGAACACCTGGTTCCCATTAATTGTTTAACCAGAGGTATTTCTTTAAGGATCCCTTTAACCCACTGTAAGTATCCTTCCTAAAATCTGGAATTAAAACGGAATTTTCCTTCATCTTACCATTATATTCTATGTTAGAATGTATTGCCTTAAGATCACGGTTTCATAGTTCGTCTCTAATTTCTACATTTTATACCAAATGTTCATTGTTACTGAAGACTAAGTCGACGATAATATTTCCTCTTGAAGGTGTATTTATGAATTGAAATACAAATTTACAAAGTACTACTTCTAGAAAATCTTCAGATTCACTGTCGCTATTTTGATTCTGCCAGTCAAAACCTGAACAATTGAATTCGCCTATAATGCATACATTATTACTCTCAGACGCCTTCCTTATTTCCTCCCATATCAATTTGCCATCATTTCTACTCAAATTAGGTGGTCAATGAATATCACCAATATCCAAGGTCTTATACCCTCACCAATCTCTATCCAAACACTTTCATTGTAGCTATTTGTTTTAATTGCTGATTTAATACAGTTTTCCGTTGAACCCCTAACACAGATTGCTACTCTACCTCCCTGGCTGGAGTCTGTATATAACCAAGTGTTTGTAACCGTAATTATATCCATATTCTGCTTACTAACAATTGCTCTAAGCTAGTTCATATGGTACTGTGTATGCGAAAGGAAAGTGGACTAAGAATAATACACACACACACGCACAGATTATGCACAACCAGGGTGTGTGTGTTTGCGTGTGACAACGCTGAGATAAGTTACGGATAAATTTTACAAACAGATAGGAAGCAAGAAAAAACAAATATGTCGTAAAACACACACCAAGCTCATACTATTAAGTTTAGTGATTAGTGATAATTTTTGTTTTCATATAATATTTGAATACGTATGTAACACAACCCTTAAGTCCAATATTACCACTGTATTATTATATTCCAGCTATATCATGAAGGAATTGGTCATGCAATTGAGAATTTATGTAACGCAATAGTTGATAATAATTTCATTGTTATCTTTTAAGATACAAGGACGCTCTCATTTCTTTTATTCTGGTTATTAGTAGATCATTGCTTTCAGATAAGGAAACAATCTTGGGAGTCAGACATTTAATTGAGATAGTAGACTTTTATCCCTTTGATTCCCTGAGGGCCTCATAAAATTGACTACAATCGTCTAATGTTAGCTAGAATATAATGAAAATACGTCCTCGAATTCTGAACGAGTTAATAAAACCTTTCGTAATAAATATTATTTGAATACATTAATATTATTTATAGACTGCAAACACACATGTATATGTATTATATGTTAACCTATTATCATAGACTATCTTGATTCCTGTCCTCTGTCACCTTCCTCCTCCCTCTCCTTCCCCACCGTCTTCACCTCTTTTCCTCCCTGTCATCCCTCCTTCCAACTTCTTTATCCTCTTGTCCCCATCTACCTTTTCTCTCATCCCTCCTCCTGTTTCTATCATTCTACTTCTTCTTTCCCTCCCTCTTCTCGTTCATCTCCTATTCTTTTCCCTCTCCTATCCCGCACTCATCCCTCTGTTCTCCCCTCTCCCACCCCTCCCTTATCCTCACCCACACCTCCACCCACCTCTGCTTTAATTCTATTTCCCCCCCTCCCACATTAACATACAAAGGGATGCTGGCAAGACTCAGGACCCATTGTTTTGTTTTGCTGCCCTTAAACTCCATTGTCTGCATCCTACCCTACCTCATGTGGACAGGGTAGTGAGGGTGTACGGTACGGTGTGTGGTGGTAAGTTATGGTAATGTGTGTGTGTGTGTGTATGTGTGTGGTGGTAGGGCTATGGTTGGGTGTGGTACTGTTCTATTTGGTACGCTATGGTACTTTGCGTGTACTGGTATATGGGTAGAACTATGGCTGGGTGTGGTATTGTGGTGTTTTGTATATGGTAATGTCTGTCAGCTTGTGTTACTGCGTATCCTGGTAGGTTAGAGTTGTATGTGGTATTGTATTGTATGTTAGGTTATGGTACTGTGTGTGATGGCAGGTTATGATACCATCGATGCTATGACCTCATAACACCTTATAAACCATTATTCATGTCTTAAGCTTGATATATCTCACATGAGGATACTATTCCAATCCATCATGCATAATGCATTTTAGACCAGTTTCCTCGGCCTTAATGTAACATATCTATGTACGTACTCTGGAACATGGGTCTGTAATGTGGGATGGATTGGAATAGTATCCTTATGCGAGATATATCCAGATCCAATAATGTATAATGGTTTCGTAAGGTTTATAAGGTCATAGCATTGTTGGTAGGATGCCTGGTTCTTAATATTAAGTTTATGGGTTCCATTACCGGCTAGGGACAAATGTGTGTGTGTGTGTGTGTGTGTGTGTGTGTGTGTGTGTGTGTGTGTGTGTGTGTGTAATTCACTCACTTGTTCGTCAAGGGGAATCCACGCAATGCGAGCTAAGCTCATTATTATCGCGCCTCCTTAACTGGGAATGTATTGCGTGAAATGCATGTTACGTGTTTATGTATCGTTGGAATGGCTGTGGATGTGTGTGTAGTCTGTATTTTAGCCAATTGGCGACATTTGGAAACGAAGGCTAAGGGTTAATCTGTACGGTACCATTCTCACTACGGTACCAGTCTCACCCGAAGGCTTAGGTTGACCAGTAGCTTAGGTTGACCAGTACGATACCCATCTCACCTTGTAACCGATCACCAACCCCAGATGGGACGTCACAACTTCGTCCACTTACACCAGGTTCCTATTTATACTGCTAGGTGAACAGAGGCTACACCGTTAAGAGACTTGCCCAAATGTGTGTGTGTGTGTGTGTGTGAAGAAAAGGAAAGTGAGGCTAAACAGCCAAACAACGACAAGGAAAACACCACTGAAAACGGTGGTAAGTGTGATGAACCTTTTTCCGGAGAACAAAGTGGCACACCACCCATAACAAATAAAACAAATAATAGAAATCTTCAAAATGATGAAAGGAAAATTAAATTATGCTATTACTACAAACATAATCAGTGTAAATTTGGCCGAAAAGGACGTGACTGCCCTTTTGCTCACCCAAGCCTATGTAACAGGTACAAGATAAACGGTCGTGATCCCGTAAAGGGATGTAAACATGGTGATAAGTGCAAATACCTACACCCACCTATATGTAACGGTTCAGAAAGGAGGAGGGAGTGTTTAAACTTGGAGTGCAAAAGACTTCATTTGAAGGGCAATCGTCGATATCCATCTGACCAGTGTAGAGAACAGCAACAAACAACCACTTACCCACCACCACCACCACCTACTCGTTCAGCCATTCCTGCACCAAATCCCCAAACACAGAGTGCGTGGTTAAATAGACCTCAACGAACACAAGATACGTGGGTAAATCAATCTCCCCAAAATGATACCACGGTACATTTTTTTGTGCAACAGATGCAGTAAATGCAAAAAGTGCAACAACAAATAATGCAGGCACTGAAAATCCATCCGACGCAGTGGTGCATCCCTCCATCACAGGAACTGCAGTAACAAGAACAGAGGTAAACAGCAGCACCCTACACACACTAATTTCACTCAATATAGCAGGCCTATTACCTTACAAATTCAAAGTCAAAGTAAAGCTGCTTGCAGAAATAGCACAAGTAGATAATGCTCTCATACTTTCCCTAACAGAATCGCATCTTACTCAAAGTATAAGAGAAGCTGAAATAGAGATAGCAAATTACACCTCCTTCAGAACTGATAGATCTGGTCATAGGAAAAAAGGGGGTATTATCACTTACGTTAAAAATCACCTTGCAGCTCTCACTAACGTTCTATTATTATGTTCCTTCCAACAACCAACCATACTCCTAAAATCGATTAATGAAATTTACAAACACATGTGGCAGTCCGTGGATTCGAACCCAGGATGCTCACACCGAAAATCAACACCTTATACATCGCACCACGAAGACAGTTAAAGGTTGGTGGACACTGCCTACGATTTATTATGCAACTTCGAATCCTGCATATCAATCTAAGCATGTACACACATCCCAACTGCAACTCACGTAGGCTATGCATATGTGAATGGAAAGAGCAATTAATGGGGCCTTAACCACTTAGGGAAGTCCTCTCGATAAATTACTCCTGAACCAATATCAATTATTATGTTCCTTCCAACAACCAACCATACTCCTAAAATCGATTAATGAAATTTACAAACACATGTGGCAGTCCGTGGATTCGAACCCAGGATGCTCACACCGAAAATCAACACCTTATACATCGCACCACGAAGACAGTTAAAGGTTGGTGGACACTGCCTACGATTATTATGCAACTTCGAATCCTGCATATCAATCTAAGCATGTACACACATCCCAACTGCAACTCACGTAGGCTATGCATATGTGAATGGAAAGAGCAATTAATGGGGCCTTAACCACTTAGGGAAGTCCTCTCGATAAATTACTCCTGAACCAATATCAATTATTATGTTCCTTCCAACAACCAACCATACTCCTAAAATCGATTAATGAAATTTACAAACACATGTGGCAGTCCGTGGATTCGAACCCAGGATGCTCACACCGAAAATCAACACCTTATACATCGCACCACGAAGACAGTTTAATAGAATCTAATTCCTATACAGAGGTCCAGGTACTAAACATTACAGACATTAATATGATCTACATCACTATATATAGACCCCCAGCATGTCCAACTAATAAGTTTATGGTTCAACTAACAAAAATTAAAGATATTTTAGACAATCTACCACCATCCATGCCAACCATTGTGCTCACTGGAGACTTGAATTTCCCGCTAATTAACTGGGATTCAGAAAGCGTCTATGGAGGAGCAGCGGACATGCGAGCTCCAGCAGAAGCACTTATACATCTTTCAAGAGAGTTTTATCTCAATCAACTTGTCAATATAGCCACAAGAGGTAATAATATACTGGATATTGTAATGACCAACAATGATGAGCTGATCCACAACCACACAGTAGACAAAACCAACCTGTCGGACCACAATATTATCACAATGGCGACAAACATAGTTACCAACACACAGCATAGAACTCCCAGCCCAGCAGAACCCATGGCTGTGAACTTCAATCAACTCTACTTTCTCAGTGAATCTATATGCTGGGAAGACCTTAAAAGAGAACTTAGTGAAGTGGATTGGGCCATACAGTTTAAGGAATCTGGTCCCGAGGCCAAATATAACAAATTACTGGAAATATGCCTCAACATTTCTGAAAAATATGTACCCCTTAGAAAATCGTCACCACAGAAAAATATACCACGTGATCGTAGGATACTGATGTGCAAGCGAACGAACCTACGCAAGAAGCTGAAGCTTAGTTCCAGCATACTAAATAAACAACAAATTGAAGCCAACGTTACCTCCATTGAAGAAAAACTCAAGACTTCAGTAGAAATAGAAAATCGCAGAAAAGAATTCCAAGCCGTGTCCTGCATTAAAACTAACCCAAAATACTTTTATAAGTATGCTGCAAACAAATCAAATGTAAGGGTGGGTGTTGGTCCACTGACAGATGCGAACGACCAAACCAAGAACGAACCTGAGGCGATTGTCGATATACTACGGCTACAGTACGAGGGCGTCTTTAGCCACCCTCGAGGTGATAAAATAATTGACTCACCGACCGACTTCTTCCACAAAGTATCCATGCCAAATCTAACGGATATTAAATTTACCACAAATGATATAGTAAATGCTATAAAGGAAATTGGTATCAATGCAGCAGCAGGCCCGGATCAATTCCCAGCCGCACTTCTCAAGAATTGCGCAGCAGACCTTAGTGCTCCTCTATAGATTTTTTATAGAAACTCTCTAGACTCTGGAATTATACCACAACAATTAAAATGTGCTAAAATTACACCAGTCCACAAAGGGGGTTCGAGGGGTGAAGCAAAAAATTATAGACCTATTGCTTTAACCTTGCATGTCATCAAAATCCTCGAAAAGCTAATAGTTAAAAATATGTCCATAATTATACCTTGAAGAAAACAACATAATAAACAAGGACCAGCATGGGTTTCGGGAGCGCCACTCGTGCCTCTCGCAATTGTTAGCTCACCATGAAAAAATTATAGAAGGGCTAGAAAATAAAAATGCTATCGACGTGGTCTACCTTGATTTTGCAAAAGCATTTGACAAGGTAGACCACGGCATACTCCTCCACAAGATACGAGACTCAGGAATCTCAGGAAAACTTGGGGTGTGGCTGCACTGTTTCCTCACTGACAGGGAACAAGCTGTAGCGGTTGGTGGTGCAGTGTCCAAGCCATCCATCGTCACTAGTCGGGTGCCACAAGGGTCAGTTCTTGGACCTATACTTTTCTTGCTGCACATATCAGACATAAATAAACATGTCATGCATTCGTCTGTCGCCTCCTTTGCTGACGACACTCGTGTGTTAAGGGAAGTGTCTTCTACAACAGATGCTGATTTACTTCAGGCAGATCTCACTACAATTTACTCATGGGCAGAGCAAAACAACATGTCCTTTAACAATAACAAATTTGAACACATGAACTACAGTGCAGACCGAAATATGAATATCCAGACATACACAGCAGATGACGGCTCTTGCATTGATACAAATGATTATGTAAAAGATCATGGTATTACACTCAGCCGAGATGGTACATTTGGAATGCATATAACCAATGTGGCAAAGAATGCTCGTAACCAAGCTGGATGGATCCTACGAACCTTCCAAACATGTGACACGATCCCCATGCTGACGCTCTACAAGTCACAGGTCATTCCACTGTTGGAATATTGCTGTCAGCTATGGAGCCCATGGAAGGTGGGAGAGAAGCAATTACTCGAAGCAGTTCAACGCTCATTCACCAATAAAATCTCTGCCGTCCAACACCTAGACTACTGGGGAAGGTTGGAAACTCTCAAGCTTTTCTCATTAGAAAGACGCAGGGACAGATATGCCATCTTATATGTCTACAAAATATTGATTGGCATCACAACCAACAACCTTAATATAGGTTTTCACATCCATCAACGACTGGGCTGTCTCTGCCACATACAGCGGGTACACCCCAACGCAGCCACCAGAGTTAAGACGCTCAAGGAGAACGCCTTTGCGACACGAGGACCTCTTCTCTTTAACGCCATACCCAGATATCTGCGTGACTCAACTGAACCTAGTCTCGAGAAATTTAAAAATCAACTGGACAAATTTCTCTGGACACTACCTGATCAACCCAAACTGCCCCACTACCACCTTCGCGCCGCTAGCAACAACATCATGGACCAACTGGCGCAGAGACAGGCAGATGGAACGTACTAGTGGTGGCGCATCAGCGTGACCACAGGCGGACAACACTGCCTGCAACTACTACCTACAGGACCTACAGGTAGGTAGGTAGGTAGGTGTGTGTGTGTGTGTGTGTGTGTGTGTGTGTGTGTGTGTGTGTGTGTGTGTGTGTGTGTGTGTGTGTGTGTGTGTGTGTGTGTGTGTGTAGTCATTTAATCATAGCTATGGATCATTAATTTATATTAAGATATTGCCGAGGTTACCTCCATTTTCGAAGTCTTTTCATGCAATATCTACTCATGTTGGTTTTCTCTCTAAACACAATATAATATAGATGCCAAATATATTGTTGAATATATGTAAACATTGTAGCAAGTTTGTAGGTGTCAGCCAAAACAAAAATAAATAAATTCTGAAAGTAAAAAGCAAACCTCACATCATCCTGGGTGAGAATAGTGCGCAGACTGTATTGCCTTGTGTAAAATTATAACATATAAGAACATGGGAGTCTGCATAAAACCGATTGGCTCACACAAGACAGATCCCTCTCATACCCAACCCATCGTGTTCATATGTCTATCTAATTTTATCTTGACGCTCTCTATCGTTCTTGATCCTACTAAGGCGATACGTAGCTACAACTCTGCTACCAAACCAGTATTTGCCTGTATCTTTACCGAGACGAAATGTATCTGATTTGAAAGCACTTGTTCGAGTTCTCTCGCTATCAGTGACCTTAAGTACATCTTTCAAGTCCCCTCTATTAATCCCACTTACCCATTTGAACACCTCTATCTTATCCCCTCTAACTCTGCGTCTCGCTAACGAATGTAAGCCTAATTTGTTCAACCTTTCTTCATATAAAAGATTTATAATATTATTCATAATTTTTGTCATTCTCCGTTGTACTCTTTCTAAGAAATCTATGTCCATTCTGTAATAAGGACACCAAAATTGAACAGCATAATGCAACGATTATAATGAGTTAGGAAGGATCTATGGGAATTAAGAGGGTAATAGAGTTTCTACCCCATTCGATATCTTATGTCGTCACTATGTTGAATACAACCATTTAATGTTAGACCGAAAACATACACTTTATCCCAATATTTTGAAAGTACAGTATATAGCTATAGATAAATTAGGGGTTTGATTCGGCATGACCTGTTGAGTACTAGCGACGTGTATTATATTTTATTTTAGCTATATTTAGACGATATTATGCAGCTTGGGATGGATCTATAGTAGTTAAAAAGGATGGTTGAGATAGTTTGAAGCCTTATTATCGCTAGAGGTCCTTCCTAAACTAATACAATCGTCTAATAGTTACCAGATTAGATGAAAAATTACGTCCCTGGTACTGAATGGGTTAATAACCTTCATTTAGCGCTCCACAGAATAGGTGTGGGTAAAAAAAAAAAAAAATCAAAGAGTGCATTATTAGCTGGTGCATTGCTTCCTTAAGGGGGAGGTAGTCGCTTTTTCTGGATCCCCTTCTCCCTCATGTTTAGCATATCAGTTTTGAGATTTTATGGCGTTCGTTCCATTATTTAGGCGATTTTGAGGCTTTTCGACCCTTTTCTTTGGCAATAATACGACCTTCGGTGCCATTTAGGTGTCAGTTTCTTTGGCAATAATACGACCTTCCGTGCCATTTAGGTGTCAGTTTCTTTGGCAATAATACGACCTTCCGTGCCATTTAGGTGTCAGTTTCTTTGGCAATAATACGACCTTCCGTGCCATTTAGGTGTCAGTTTCTTTGGCAATAATACGACCTTCCGTGCCATTTAGGTGTCAGTTTCTTTGGCAATAATACGACCTTCCGTGCCATTTAGGTGTCAGTTTCTTTGGCAATAATACGACCTTCCGTGCCATTTAGGTGTCAGTTTCTTTGGCAATAATACGACCTTCCGTGCCATTTAGGTGTCAGTTTCTTTGGCAATAATACGACCTTCCGTGCCATTTAGGTGTCAGTTTCTTTGGCAATAATACGACCTTCCGTGCCATTTAGGTGTCAGTTTCTTTGGCAATAATACGACCTTCCGTGCCATTTAGGTGTCAGTTTTTTCTAGGCAAGCGATAACGAGCCTGTAATTTTAGAAGAAACCTGCCTCCGGCCGGGACATTTTTCTACCGAAAAATGTATAAACTTATCTTGAAAGGGAGTCTACAGTAGGGTTCTTTGTTTAAAGCTTGATGGAGGTCTAACGAGGAAACTCAAAAATATATAAATAAATACATTTATAGACCTAAGAACAGCACTACCCCCTTAACATTTATAGACCTAAGAACAGCACTACCCCCTTAACATTTATATTCGGACGAAATAAAACGATCTGGTGCGACGTTTTGGGGTTATTGCAATTTGGTTTAAAACATTTGTGAGGGGGTTTACCATTTTCGAATTGTACAATTAGTTTGGCTACTGGACACAAGCTTAGGAAAAAAACAAAACAGACATATAAAACAATATAAACACATTAATAACACTTCACCCGACCCCCTCCTAGCTTGGAAAACATAAATGCCCTCCAGACCCCCTTCAAGCTAGTTATGGGGACATGGGCAGCTTTTCCGGTCCCCCTTCTCCCTCGTGTTTAGCCCGATTGGTTTTCAGATTATAAGACGCTCAGCCAATTAGTTTGGCGATTTCGAGACCTTTCGTCCCATTTTATTTGTCAATGTTAAGACTGTTCGTGTCATTTAAGTGTCGAATTTGTCCTGGCAAGCGATAGCGAGCCTGTAATTTAAGAGAAATCGGCCTTTGGCCTGTACATTTTTCTATCGAAAAATGTACAAACTTATCTTGAAGGAGGGTATTGGGCGGGTGTTTTTTAAGCTTGATGGAGGTCTAGGGAGGATACTAATATACTAATAAAGAGATACATAAATGGGCAAATAAAACTACCCATCCCCCCTTAAATACGTACACTATTTTGGTAGTAAATGTTCAAGTTCCTAAGGCTGGTTTGATACTCGCCCAATAATTGAGGTGAAACGTCTTATAATCTCCAAAATAATAGAGTAAAACAGGGAGAGTTCAAACCAGACGCGCTTTACATCAGATCACGCCTTTTTTTACTCTTTATTCTGGTAAAAGCACACGAGTTTAAACAGTTTAAGAAGGACCTATGTTATTCACCGGGTTTATTGAGATCGTGTTTACCCCTTTCACTGTTAAGGGGGTACTACTCGCTTTTTCTTGACCCCCTTCTCTCTCATGTTTAGCATATAAGTTTTGAGGTTTTAAGACGTTCGTTCGAGTGGTGATTTTGAGACCTTTCGCCTCATTTTTGTTGTCAATATTAGAACCTTTAGGTGTCGATTTTTTCCTGTCGAGCGATAGCGAGCCTCTAATTTTAGAAGGAACCGGCCTTCGGCCGGTACATTTTTCTACCAAAAAATTGTGAAACATGTTATTGGAGCCAGTATTCATTATTTGTACATCCCATAAGGTGCTGCCCCTGGTGGTGGCTTTGGATATTACTCAGGCGTTTGAAGCCACTTAAGTTTTCTTTCTGATCACTAGATTGCATTTAATCTATACGATTCTATAGTATTACAGTGCATAGAAAATGGAAGGTGGTGGTTTGACAAAGGAATGTTGTATTATATATGAAATTGTTAGTTCATGAACGATTTTTGCCATTTTAATAAACTTACACCAATACTATTTTATTCAGGCTAATGTTAGACCATGCTATTTAGCTGAAGAAAGACGTCTCATGGTCAAGGAGATGAATAATTATTTTAGCCACAGCAATGCGTTTAGTAATATTCTACTTTGATCTATTTTATTCCGTGTGTATACTATATAATACATGATTAAGGGGAGGTTTTTAGTTTCTTCCCTAGACCCCCATCAAGCTTAATACAAAACATATCCCTACGACTTTGGAGATAAACTGTATGTGTACATTTTTTTCTGTAGAATAATGTCCCACCCAAAGGTCAGTTCCTCCTAAATTACAAGCTCGCTATCGCTCGCCAGGAAAACATTGACACCAAAATGTCACGAAAGTTCTAAAACTTGACAAGGAAATTAGGAAATAGGGAAAAAGGTCTTACATTCGCCAAACTAAAATGGCAAACGTTTTCAAATATCAAAACTAGTAGGGTTAAACATGAGGGAGAAGGAGGCCCAGAACTCCCAAACGGATGAACCCTTTCATTATACCTATACCTATACCCAGTGCATACCACCTCCTTTACGTAGGGCACGTGGTACCCGTCTTGCAACTCAATCCCACCCCTACTCTGTGCAACTCTCCAACCCAAGAGTGAAACGTTACTCTCAAACTTTCTTCTACTCAACAGCTGAGCTCTGGAACTCTCTCCCAGAATCAGTCTTTCCCTCTTCCTATGACTTAAATTGCTTCAAACTCCGTGTGTCCAGGCATTTTGGCTCGAACGTTCCTTGATTTTGGCCCTGTCACTCTTTCAACTATGGGGGAGGCACTCGCTATAGGCAGTTATGCCTTTTGCCTCCCTCAATCACATAGAAAAAAAAAATTCACTAAACTGTATTACGTCTGGTATTACTCGATATTGAAAGTGTATTTTGGCTATCCTTAGACGGCTTTATGCAGTTTAGGTAGGATCTATGGGAATTTTCAGGTTAAAGACTATCTCAATTAACCCTCTGGCTTCAATATACCCTTTCTATTCTGAATAAAATACCGCGTTACTCTTTGCCGAAAAGCCAATTAAATCATTAAGAATAGAAAGGCAAATCTAGAATCACGTATTTCAATCTTAAACAAGACAATCCCCAAACAATTCTATGCATTTATCAGAAGCAAAAAGTTAAATACTTCATCAATTGGTTCACCACTGAAGGGTGAGAGAGCCAGTTTTCTCTCATCTCTTGAGGTGGAAAGGTGTTCTCTCCTGCCATTTTGGCCACAGTGTTTGGGACTGCAGGGGACGTTTATTACTGTATCCTATGGTAGAGTACGGGTTAATGTAAGCGGTTTTCATGTCGATGATGAAGTTCAAATGAGTAATACCCTAAAAGACTTTTTTTGCATCTGTCTTTAGGAAAGAGGATCTTAACACAGTTCCTTCTGCCATTCCACTTCATTTAGATAATCAGGATATTCTAAGAAGCATCGAAATCAGGGAGAAAGACGTAATAAATACATTAACAAACTTAAAGCTAATAATACTCCTGGCCTGGATAAAATCTTCAAACGAGTCCTCAAAGAAATAGATTTCAAGAGTTTAAAATAATTAACTCTTCGTTATAACAAAACAATATGGCAGACTAATGGAAACTAGGTAATGTAACGTTCATCTATGAAATAGGAAACAAATCCCTACCTATACCCGAAGTCACGGGAGAAAAGAAATTCCCGCTTCTTCCAACTTGTTCGAGTTAGTGCATTCTTGTAGTGAATAGCTAAATTATATACAATGATCAGACTTCAGTGTAAAACAGTAAAATAAATTGTATTTACCTTTTTTTCTAAACACAAAGCTAAATGAAACATAAGTATTAGCAGTCAGCTGATGAAATACATGGTTGTGGCCTAGCGTATGGAACGAAACACTGACTGAGTAAGGGGAGGAAAGCGGAGGATGTTAGATAATATACCATATATCTCCCATATAAAGCAATGTTGTTATGTCACATATGTATAGGTTTGCAGTACAAGGCACATGTGAACAATGATCACCCTGAACGTAGGTATAAAGGAACATTATTGTAGAGAATATACAAAACAAGCTTTCATGCTTAACAAATCTCCTAAACTGTTTGTATATGATATTTTCAACAAGATGAAAGAAAAGCAGTTGGCATTATCTACCTTAACTTTCAGAAAGATTTTGACAAAGTGTTCTATAGGCATCTCCTGATAAAAGTAAAAGCTCATGGTATACAAGGGAGCATACTCCACTGGACCAAAAACTGGCTAACTGGGCGAATGTAATGAGTAGTAATATACGGTAAAACATCTGACTGGACAAATGTCAAAAGTGGTGTACCCCAGGAGTCAGTGCTCGGCCATGTCCTCTTCTTGATTTATATACTGTAAATGACATTGATGTCCGTCTCTCATGCAATATTTAAAAAGTCGCAGATGACACAAAGATAGCAAGCATGGTAGGGTCTCCAACTTAAATACAATACATCCAAAATTGTTTAGATAAACTGTCTAACTGGGCTCAAATCTGACAAATGAGCTTCAATATTGATAACTATATAATTTTTTTTTTTTTTTTTTTAAAGAGACAATGAACGGAGGAAGGAAAAACACAGATATAACAAAAAGGCCCATGTGCCTAAAGGCATCCTCCATTCATAAAATGTTTGTAACAACTGGATTTAAACATTTGTAGATTGTAAGTTTGTGGAAAGCAATTCGAGGGAAGTGAATTCCAAAGAGTAGTAGCTCTGGGGATAAATGAATTCTGATAAGCAGAAGTTCTGCATTGTGGAGGAGAAAGTGTAAATTCATGGGCGCTCTCAGCTGCCCTAGTTCTACGGGGAAAGATGTGGAGAGGCGGCAAAATTGAAGCAAGTTCCTCGGAACAATTGCTGTGAAAATATCTGTAGAATAATGCAAGGGATGCAACGTTTCTTCGTATGGATAATGTAGGAAGGTCCTGTGTGATTGCAGGGTTATTGATTAATCTAATAGCTTTATTTTGAATTTTGTCCAACTGCCTCAATGCAACCACTCCACTTCCACCCCACAGAGGTGAACAGTAATCCATCTGAGAACGCACATGACTTTTATATATTACGGCCAACTGCTCGTCAGTGAAGAATTCTCGAACTCTGTACAGGAGTCCCAGTTTTTTAGAGGCATTCTTAGCAATGCTTCTAACATAATGTACCCCATGTAGGTTATAGGAACAATAAGGCAAATTATTCAATGGACGGTATTCAACTCAAAGTGTTGACAACGAAACTTATTCGGGCCAACAATGTTCTGAAGTAGTATGCCTGTATGTATGTATGTATGTATACAGTATACTCTGGCACCTTCCCCATTTTTTTTTTTTTTTTTTTTTTTTTTTTTTTTTTTTTAGGAAAGAAAACGAATACGATTGTTCGATTCATTGGTAGGTCTTTCGAAAACAAATCCAAAGATGGTATTGTCATCTAATGCAATATATTGGTTCGCCCTAATCTAGAATACTGCGTTTAATTTTGGTCTTTTTACTATCAAAAGGCTATAGAAAACTTGAAAGAGTACAGTTAAGAATAACATAAAGGATTCCCAGAGTCAGATACAAGCCATATGAAGAACGTCTAGAAGTAAACCTCTTCATCTTGACTAATCGCAGAGTATGAGGGGATATAATTAAAGTATTAAGATAATTTAAAATATCAACAACATGGATGCAAACAAATACTACACAATCGATTATTCAAAGTACTGACAAGGGAAGTCAAATGATCTGTAAGCCCTTTTATTTCACTGCCATTCAGCAAAACGTTTGTTTGTTTTTTCAACCGAGTAATACATTTATGGAATGGCCTGCCTAGCATTACAATAGAGTTAGACTGTAGCGCTATTGAAACCTTCAAAATTCGCTAGACAAATATCTCGCCCTTAACCTCTGACTGACTGCGTTTACAAACGAATAACAGGATATGCACACATTACCTCCCATGTTAATATAGATATAGTATGATAATTCTATTGTTTTTTTCTCTGTCGAATACCATGTCAGTTTTTCCATTTTGCATGGACACGATATATCCTGTCCTTTCTAAGCCATCTTTTCTCTCCTACATAATAGTGTAGGTAGTTTATATACAAGCAGCCTCGTAAGGACCATAAGATATGTTGTTGCTTCTTTGTACTCTCTCTCTCTCTCTCTCTCTCTCTCTCTCTCTCTGCTGGTGTGTACAGTAAACACGCCCTGAGTCACGAGCAAGGCTTAAAAGGTACGGACAATGAGGGATGGGGACAACAGGGGCGGGTTGTGTGTGTGTGTCTGTGTTATATGTGTGTGATGTGTGTGTGTGTGTGTGTTATGGGTGTGTGTGTGTGTGTACTGCATTTGTGTGTGTCTTAAAAGGTAGAGGACAGTGAGGGATGGGGACAACAGGGGCGGGCTGTGTGTGTGTGTGTGTGTCTGTGTTATATGTGTGTGATGTGTGTGTGTGTGTGTGTTATGGGTGTGTGTGTGTGTGTGTGTGTCTTAAAAGGTAGAGGACAGTGAGGGATGGGGACAACAGGGGCGGGTTGTGTGTGTGTGTCTGTGTTATATGTGTGTGATGTGTGTGTGTGTGTGTGTTATGGGTGTGTGTGTGTGTGTACTGTATTTGTGTGTGTCTTAAAAGGTAGAGGACAGTGAGGGATAAGGACAACAGGGGCTTGGTGTATGTGAGAGAGAGTATACAGTATATTAGAGAGAAAGTATTAGCTTAGTGTAGGCTGTATGATAAGATATATGAATGAAAAATAATGATTTATTAATCATCATTTCCATTTGGTTTTATCGTATAGTTTAATGTTCTATTTTTCCCATTCATATATATTTTACTGCCAATCACTTCGCTCTGGTTTTATTAATTGATAGTAATAGGAGTAGACTAATCAACATATTGCAGATTAATATTAAATGACAAAGACTCAAATAAGAGAGAGAGAGAGAGAGAGAGAGAGAGAGAGAGAGAGAGAGAGAGAGAGAGAGAGAGAGAGAGAGAGAGAGAGAGAGAGAGAGAGAGAGAGAGAGAGAGAGAGCAAGCGAGAGACACTAATACAGAATGAGCAAATAGAGATCACACAATAAATGAGGATATAAGCAGTATGAGGATCGTGAATATACAAATGCCTTATAAATAAATATGCTAAAATGCATTTGCACTATACTGTACCTTGGCTCTCTGGTGCATGCTTTCATTGCATTGTGCCTGTCAATAGACGATGTTGCTCAGCTGAGGAAGGGTTTGTGAAGAAGGTATATTTAGATAGAACAATCCTTTCTCTTATTCCACGAATCCTACCCAAATCATTTAATGATAGCCATAGTGCAATATGGACATACGTTAACATACTGAAATAGTTAAAAAATATATATAAATAATAAGGACGTATAAGAAAGCCAAATTACCCTCCCCACTTACAACTAACTTTAACTAGTTGGTCAAGAAGACTTATAATGTGAGAATAATGGCACGTAAAAACAGGTCTGCTAATGTATGATCATTACATACAACAGAGAGAGAAAGAGAGAGAGAGAGAGGGAGAGAGAGAGAGAGAGTAGACAGATGGACAGATATGGTTCGGGTCAATATTTGGGGTTGGACCTGATGAGCGTAAAAAAAGAATTGGAGAAAAAATTAAATGGTGGGAAAAAATGGTGTACCTCACACCAAAAGGGGTATTTGAGAGAGAGAGAAAGAGAGAGAGAGTGTGTGTGTGTGTGTGTGTGTGTGTTGAAGGGGGAAGGTAGTGGTAGTAGATACGTGACTATGCCTAAATACGGTGAATTATGCTTCCTAATCCCCCCACCCCTACACACACACACACTTGCTCTCTCTCTCTCTCTCTCTCTCTCTCTCTCTCTCTCTCTCTCTCTCTCTCTCTCTCTCTCACCCTTTTCCCATTATCTCAGTTTTCTCTCCCAACATGGGCCTTAGTTCGTGTTGGTCTGATTGTATGTCTTTCTGTGCTCCGTGGTGTGTGTGTGTGTGTGTGTGTGTGTGTGTGTGTGTGTGTGTGTGTGTGTGTGTGTGTGTGTGTGTGTGTGTGTGTGTGTGTGTGTGTGTGTGTGTGTGTGTGTGTGTGTGTGTGTGTGTGTGTGTGTGTGTGTGTGTGTGTGTGTGTGTGTGTGTGTGGTATCTGTTTATCTGTATCACATTGTTTTGCTTAGGTAACCTTATGTATAGTATGCGGCTATAACTGTTTATTGTATGTGTTTTTGTTTTACATAATATATATTTTAGTTTTATCAGCATACTGTACTACACTTGTTTCTTTGGTGATGGGCTGGTCTATCAGAGTGAGAACTGAGCGATCTCTGCCATACCCTTAGGTTACTCTGACTGTTCCTTTTACTTATATATTTTCTAGATCTCAAGTGACGGCGTCTCATCCGTGGATTGACCTCCCAATCTACCAAGATTGGAAGCCAAAGCGTCACATTTTTCCTTTGCCCCTCAACTTTCTCTTCATAATTGGTGAGGGGCACAGGGCCCTTGGGTTGGTTTCCCGGGCGTTTCCGCACCCTACTCATCTCACCGCCATGGAGTGGCTTCGGTCGCCCAGGCTTTATTGTGGTCGGCAGGGAGGGTTCTGTGGGGGTGCTCGGTTATGGTCTTGGCCTTGCTCGGGGTCTTGGGGCTGTTCGGCCAGGCAGCTTGGGGAACAACAACAACAACAATAACACTTGTTTCTGTGCTTGAGTGTATATGTATTGTTTTTACAATGGGTGAGGTCAAACGCAGGTCATGTCCACAATGTTCGGTTCGATTCGTTTGCTTGATGACTGGGTATGGGTTTTCCCGGACACTCCAAATATTTGACCAAGACCCATCAATGTAATTTGTATTCATATTGTTTCTACCTGTTGATCTTGGATGACGCCATGGAGCAAATGTTAACTTTTCCATTATGCCAAGATATATCCGTACCACAATTTATGCCACTCATCACATGACTGAAACCTAACATCCACCTGTGTGAGCTTTACCATTACGGAGGTATTCTTTCATTTACCCTCTCTGTACCATGATGCCATATATATTATTTTTGTTATCATTAAATGACGCTAACAATGTTAGTAAAGTACCTTTGGTAGTGAAGAAGTTCATTTATATAGGGTTTGCCACTTTAGATCATGGATGTTCTTCCTTGCCTGAAAAGAATCCTCAAATTGAAGTTAAAATATGATAAGTGATGCCATTGTACAGAATGAGTTAATAGGAAAGCAAGTTATCTGTACAAATATGGTTTACAAAGATTCCCACTGGCAAACATAATAATTGATCAGTTGTAATTGGTGAATATTTTCCTAAATGTCTATTTAGTAAAACCATTTCCCTTGTATATTGTATATACTATATACTGTATATATATATATATATATATATATATATATATATATATATATATATATATATATGATAGATAAAATGATGGAGGGATAGATGATACCCTACACAGACCCCTGCATATTTCATATTTTTTCACCAACCAACTTTACTTCTAAACTCAATTCATGAAATCAACAAATACATGTGGCACTCCAAGGAATCGAACCTAGGATACTCACACCGATATTCCGTGCATTTATGCATTACGCTATCAAGATAGTTTAGTAGTAGAGAATTAAGGACAGTGGACAAGAAAATTATTCAGATTGAAAACAGGAACGTCTTTGCAAGATGAATACATACCTATATACATACATAAGGAGAAAGCTCAATTTTACCTGAGTCTGAGTGAAAGAGAGGACAGGGGGAGAGTATATATGTGTAACAAAAAATATTCGTGTCCCAACTTTCAGAATGTAACTTTGCCTTTTTGTTCTGTATTCTGTAACTCTGAGGGGGAATTTCAGTAACATGGCAGTGGTAATGGTTGGTGTGGTAGTGTTAGATGGTTTTAGTGTTATGGTGTGGATGATGGTAGTTGTGGTTATTTGAGTTGGTAGTGTTTGTGAGAGTTGTAGTTTTGGTAATGCTAGTTTTGGTAGTGATGGTGTTGGTAGTGTTAGTTTTGGTAGTATTAGTTTTGGTAGTATTAGTTTTGGTAGTGCTAGTTTTGGTAGTATTAGTTTTGGTAGTGCTAGTTTTGGTAGTGTTAGTTTTGGTAGTATTAGTTTTGGTAGTGCTAGTTTTGGTAGTGATGGTGTTGGTAGTGTTAGTTTTGGTAGTATTAGTTTTGGTAGTATTAGTTTTGGTAGTGCTAGTTTTGGTAGTATTAGTTTTGGTAGTGCTAGTTTTGGTAGTGCTAGTTTTGGTAGTGCTAGTTTTGGTAGTATTAGTTTTGGTAGTGCTAGTTTTGGTAGTGATGGTGTTGGTAGTGTTAGTTTTGGTAGTATTAGTTTTGGTAGTGCTAGTTTTGGTAGTATTAGTTTTGGTAGTGCTAGTTTTGGTAGTGCTAGTTTTGGTAGTGTTAGTTTGGGTAGTATTAGTTTTGGTAGTATTAGTTTTGGTAGTGCTAGTTTTGGTAGTATTAGTTTTGGTAGTGTTAGTTTTGGTAGTATTAGTTTTGGTAGTATTAGTTTTGGTAGTGCTAGTTTTGGTAGTGATGGTGTTGGTAGTGTTAGTTTTGGTAGTATTAGTTTTGGTAGTGCTAGTTTTGGTAGTGCTAGTTTTGGTAGTGTTAGTGGTAATTTTAGTAATGTTAGTGGTAGTTTTGGTAGCATTTTTGGTAGTTTTTGTAGTGTTAGTGTTAGTTTTGATAGTGATATTGGTAGTGGTAGTTTTGTTTGTGGTAGTCGATATCTCGAATCTGGCCAGAAAACCCCTGAAAAGAACAATGATATGAAGACTGCCCCTAAAATGGCAATCTCTATGGACACAACTTCATTTGCACCATCATCTGTGACCTTAATGGCTCCGTCCCCTTCACAAAAGACAACAGTTCCGGTGGGCCAAACCACACCTAACACCTAACAAAGGCAGCATACCCGACAGCATCAGCTGAGTCGATAAGTCAAACAATATTAGAACACCCCCATTTTAGGGGGAGGTGTGGCAGAGTGGTCTTGACACTGGACTGGTAATCCAATGGACCCTGGTTTGAATCCCAATATGTTAATGGGAAGATATTATTGGGATGGAATTTGTGCTGTACCTAGTTTCAGTGCATTACCACAGCACACCGAAATGCCAAAACAAAATACCCTAATTTTTCACTGATTAAATAGCACTGTATGAATATTCCCATATTCAAAATATGCTACAGGGGGGTAATGCCTAGTGAGTTAATTGCTCAATAGGTGGCGTTCTGAGAGTGAGGGTCCGAGCCTGGGGAGTGAGACTGTGAAGCGCAGAGGTGAAGCAGCTTCAGAGATGGAGTTGGGTTCGAGCCGTTAATAGGTGCTTCGCATGTCTCACTCCCTAGACTGGAACAAGACCTCACGGGCCTCACCGTGTTCAGCGGTAGAGTGTAAAGGATATCAGCCTATGCCCGAGAGGGAGTAGTTGGAGTATAGAAAAAAAAAAAAATTGCCAGCACTTCACAATTCACGATCATCAAAATTCGGAGGAGGACATAATACTCATTTGCAAGTTGTTAGCCGCCAACAACCAAGACCATGTGTGTGCCATGAGTAGAGTTCTCACACAACTTTATTCTCTGACCCAAGCAGAAAAATGCACAGAATCAACGTCGTCCGCAAAAGAATATGAGGTTTAGTAGATTTACACAAATGTGTACCTTGTTATGGGGGATGTCTCGTAGTCACCTGGGAAACAAAAACAATTAAAGATTCAAGAACCAAAGAGGAAACAATAACCCAACACTGGTATCCGTAAAACCAACAGCCCAGGACAACCATTCTAAGGAGACGATCGTGAACAATCTCAACATCCTGGGTATAATCAACACGGTTGACGTTACAGAGGTAGGAATAATCAGCCAAGATTTGCTAGCCAGCCAACTCAATGCATTGCACAGGCTGAGCACCCTTTCACTGACAAGTGACCAGAGCCTAACTCCACAAACGATCAATTCAGCGACGTCATAAGATCACCTGCAGTTGGTCAATACACAACAAATCTGTACCCTAACACAGCATTGGATTTTAGAGTCCCCCACCACTGTTCAAAGTCGCGGGGGCGAGCCACCATCTTCACGAATCCCCTGTATATTCACAAGTCACCCTCAATGAGATTCCTGTCCACCTCAAAGTAGACACCAGAGCCACCCAGTTGTGTTTAGACACTAGAGTGTTTTTGGAGAATCAAAACTACTTCAGCAATCTAACAGGCAACTGATAGCAACTGATAGGCGCCGATAGCTCTCCATTAACCGTGAGGGGAGAAACCGCTCCTGTGATAGTATCAACCTCTTCTGAAGCCCCGTTAACCCACGCATTCATAGTGATAGACTCACCCAATCAGGATTACGACAGCTATATAGGACTAAGCTTACTTCAGCGTTTAGCTACCCAGATCAATTAAAATCCAGCCGAGACCAGTCTACCTCCCATCTAATAGCACAAGCTAGCACATCAGCCATAGTCACTATTCCCATCCACCACAAGGCATGGGCACCCATGGCCAACCCCACTGAAGAACCAATGTTGTTTTCACCTAATCAAAGTCACACAGTCTTCCCCCATTATTTCTGCTCACCCGCTGTGCTACCGAAAGGATCCCATGCACTCACATTAGCCAGCACATGTGAGTATCCCGTAACCATGCCAAAGAGATTAATCATCAGGGACGTAGAGATATTTGATGATACACTCACAAGCCACTGCCTCCCCCCCCCCCCCCTCACCCTCATCCACCCATGGGGGATTACCTTTGCAAATCTCCCCCATCCCTAATACTTCAGTAAAAATCTGAGCTCCGACAATTGCTGGTGTCATACAGAGATATTTTCGCTCAGTCTGCCGATGAACAGGACACACGTAAGTCCTAGACCATATTATTCACACTGAGGGTGTGTCCAATGGCAGCCCACTAGACCTAAGAGCCAGTTACAATGTAAAGAGGAAGATAAACAGGTGTAAGAAATGTTAGATAATCAATTAATTTTCCCCTTGAATAGTCCATGGCCGTCATGTCGTACTTGTAAAGAAAAAGGACGGCTCCCTCAGATTCTGCGTTGGCGATCACCAGCTAAACAATACAATGGTTAAAGATGCCACTTGCTTCCTTCGCATGGATGATTCACTCGATTCACTACATGGCGCAAAAGTATATTCCACTTTTGATCTTCAAGCTGGATACTGGCAGGTGCCGGTCCATGAAGCCCACAAGGAGAAAACAGCATTCTCCACCAGTAGTGGCAAAAATTTACCTTTTCCTGATTAATTAATTCCGTGTTGCAAGGTCTGACCTGGGCGACATGTATGTTATACCTGAACGACATAGCCATTATCAGCAGGTCATGGCCAAAAGACCTAGATCGTTTAGCCCAGGTCTTCCAGCGTATATAAACCGGGTTGAAATTGAAATCATTTGAATACATCATCGTCCAGCCCTCTGTTGCATGCCTAGGACATGTTATATCCGCAAACGGAATCACACCCAGCCTTGGAAAATTGCGAGCCATTAGTGAAGTCGATCCATCTATGGATGTGAAAGGAGTACGCTCTTTCTTGAGATTAGCTTCGTATTTTATGAGGTTTGTTCAAGGTCTACCTCTATAAGGAACTAACTCAAAAAGGGGATCTGTATGTGTGGACCGAGGAACGTCTTGATACCTTTCAACACTTGAAGGACGCACCCACTTCCGCCCTGGTAATGGTGTTCCCTGACTACACTAAACCCTTCCACTTATATACAGATGTATCTCTGATAGGTATAGTGGCGGTGTTAGCACAAGTATCCAAAGGGAAAGAATGTATAGTGGCCTGCGCCAGCAGTACGTTAACCTAAGCTATAGTAAATTAAGCTGCCACTAAACGTGACTGTCTATGCTTCGTTTGGGCCCTGCAACACTTCCTGTCATATATATTTGGAGCCTCTCTAACAATTATAGTTACCAACCATCACTCGCTGCAATGACTCCAGAAGTCAGAGACAGCCAACGCATTAATAGTGTGATGGAGGGAGACATTGGAGGAATTTCAGTTTGATATCCAATATACAGTAGACCTGGTATATCGCATACTAATATGGACTTCCTTTTCCACCTAACCTTGTATGCCATTCAGCTACTCCCCCCAAATACCGAGTCAGAATTATCGTCGACAGTCGCGCTTAGGCAACCACATTTTTATACAGAATCCAGTTAAGTGGTGTTAGACATGGAACAAACAGAGACAGTCATGCGCCTCCTACAGTCAGGAAATGGGATACATTTATGGTACACCAAGCTACTGCAGGCATTTAAAACCATCTACCCCAACCCCACTGCAAAGCGCTTCACCGAGGCCTACCTAGCCTGTGGGAAGAGCAAAGACACAACATGCGCCCCTGATCCCTCCAGCACCATCACTGCCGAGAAGCCGCGGCAATTACTAGCCCTAAACACCTTTGGCCCACTGCCAGCATTCAATAATTTTCATTGTCATCACATTCGTGGACACATATTCGAAATTTATAATCGCCACACCTGCTAAAGAACACACCACAGCTGCTGTAGGTAAAGCCCCTCTGACAGACGTATTCCCTATTATCGGTCATCCACAAGCCTTAGATTCCTACAAAGCCCCTGAGTTCTATGACTTAGTTTGGACTATCCAAGCTGTTCGGGTAATAACTGTCCCATTCATCTCCATACTGGCCAAAAGAAAATGCAATCTGTAAACTAAGGCACAGGAGTATAGCAAATCAGTTGCATATTAGATTAGAAGAAAATCAAACCACAGATTGGCCAAGCCATCTTAAAATGATACATTGGGGCCTAAATTCTGCCCCTTGTGAAGAATCTCGCCCCACGAATGGATCTTTGGTATCACACTTATGTTATTGTCCTTCAAGCAACTCGTAACCTCGGCCGAACCCGTCACCGACTCTAACTTAACTCTCGATCACATAAAAAATTTATATAGCAAGTTTCACAAGTGTCAAGACCTAGACCCCGACATCACATCACCCTCGAACCCTTTCTGTACTGGGGAAAAAGTAGTCATTGTTAACCTGCCATACCTAAATAAATTGAATCCTAAGTTAATTAGGCCTCACAAAAAATTAAAGTAACTATAACCCTTATCAGGTAGTTGTTGAATATAATGGAGAGACAAAATATTAAGAAAAAGACATGTGTGCTAAGTAAACATCCCCAAAAAGGAAAAAGGAAAACCACCAGAACTGCCTAAAAATCCACTCCCAACCTTCAACGGGATCAAACCTGTGGATAATTTGGATCGTCTACCTCTAGACCCACCTCATTCAACTCCTACACAACCTCCTAGACCCCCCCCCTTATCGCATGAATGCCCCCCTAAAAACAACCCAACAAACACAACTTTCACAAGATTAGGTAAGCCATCTATTCCTCCCACTTTGGCTATGGCTTAGCGTTTGTACTTATACGTCCGTGTGAGTCACCTAAAGAGGCTGAGCCAGGTCAAAGGTTATCACTCAACTTCAGCAGCTCGCAGCAGTCACACCTCCTACAAGAAAGTCGAGCCGTCATCTCCTCAGCAAGATGTATATCCGCTATGTTCTATGGAAGGACCAGAATGAGATGAAGCACAGCCTCTCCCACACACACCAACTCATCAAGATGCTGGAGAAGTGCCAGGAGCAAACAACTCTAGTTATAGTGAGAAGAGACGAGGAACCTTGCTTCATCAACCGCCTCAGGTACCAGACCCTCAAGCACCTGAAGCCGACATCTGTTATGCTAACAGAAAAGATCTATGCCGTCCAGTCATGGGGTCGCGACTTTGTGACGAGATTGGGTAGTGTTAAGCCGAATCTGGGACGCCAAGCCCAGAAAATAGCAACGATAAAGGATGCCAACCTCTATGGACGCAAGTTCAACTGTACAATTCTCTGTGACCTTGGCTCTGCCCTCTCTACTAAAGACAACAGTTACGGCAGGCAAAACCACACCCCCGGGGTCCCATGTGAATAAGAAGGCTGGCACACCTGCCTCGCTGCTCCCGTGGATTCAAGGACGAGACAAGCACAACAGCCACTTATTTGGAGAGAAAGAGCAGGACCTTTTAACCCGGTGCCAAAGAACAGGGAAGAAGGGGAATATATTTAATGACTTGTTTGGCGAAGACTCCTATAGTAGATCATCTTGCTAATGCAAAGCTCCCTCATTGCATATCCCGTGAGCTTGGTCTGAGATTCTCAACCCCTGAAGTGAGTAACTCCGCCCCTCTGGTTATGAGGCACCTAACCTCACTTTTGAGTAGCTTATTCGAGATATTTCTGGATAATTCTGTATGGATGTGAGTAGCTCAATTTTTTTTTTTTTTTTTCGATATTCCAACTACTCCCTCTCGGGCGTAGGGTGAGAGCATTTACACTACACCGCTGAACACGGTGAGGCACGTGAGGTCTTGTTCCAGTCTAGGGAGTGAGACATGCGAAGCACCCCGGCTCGAAGCAACTCCATCTCTGAAGCCACTTCGCCTCTGCGCTTCACCGTCTCATCCCCCACACTCAGACCCTCACTCTCAGAACGCCACCTATTGAGCAATTAACTCACTAGGCATGGCCCCCCTGTAACAACATATTTTGAATATGGGAATATTCATACAATGCTATTTAATCAAGGAACAATGAGGGTATTTTTTTTTTTGGCATTTTGGTGTGCTGTGGTAATGCACTGAAACTAGGTACAGCACAAATTCTATCCCAATAATATCTTCCCATTGACATATTGGGATACGAACCCGGGTCCATTGGATTACCAGTCCAGTGGCAAGACCACTCATCCACATCTCCCCTCTATCTACCTATGGTTACTTTAATTTAACTTGTGTCTTTAGTATCTCATTCAGGTAGGCCTGAGCATCTTGGCCAACGGTGTGAGCATCTCCAACCCTCTTGTTCCAAGATACCTAACCCCAATTTTGAGTAGCTTATTCGGGGTAAGTCTGGATAATCGAAAACGGATGTGAGTAGCCCAACCTGAGAATCTCCACCCCTCTGGTTAAAGGTATACTAACCCCTGTCTTGAGTAGCTCATTTGGGTTAAGCTAGACTATTTCAGCAACGTTACGAGTAGCTCTGCCAACTTCAAGTCGGAGTATATCGACCTCCCTCACTAATACCAGTCATTGAAGTAGCCCAGAGATGGAGCAATAGCAAAGAAGCGCGACCCAGAGGAGACGATAGCCCTACCTACGACGCCGGCCGAACCCCCTCTGGATGGACGCATAAATTAACAAGGCTGTCTCTATCTTTCAGAGTCCCTTGGTAGACCCTGAGAACATAAATTAACACATCACACCTGTCATTAAACTTTGCTATCATCAACTTAACTTCGTTATACCTGGATGACACATTTCATATCATAAGAGTTAAAGTTGTATAACTTTAACATTTTGCCTCCTAGAACACTCGATTGACATAATATTACTTATTACTGCAGCTACCACGCACCCGTTTAAGAAACTAACTAAAACTACGTCACTTGCAATCCATAGGTATAACATTGTCAATACTGAATTTCATTCTGTTTCATTATCCACGTTATGTATTATGTTTATGATGATCATTGCTTATATATGTGTTTATGTCTAGTGTAATAGGTACCCAAGAGTGCCTCTTACTGCCATCATTGATTTATGTATGTTCTAGTATTCACTGATATGTGTATAAATACAAACCACAAATACCGTAGCCTATGTACTCCGTTCATGACCTCATTTCCCAGTCAATAAGAGGACTTTCCAAACCAATTCAATTAAGATACGCTCGCCCCTTACAATTATATTCAGGGGTGGCACCTTAGTAGTTTTGGTAGTGGTATCTTTGGTAGTGGTAGCTTTGGTAGCGTTAGCTTTGGTAGTGATAGTTTTGGTTGTTGTAGTGGTTATTTAGGTAGTGTTAGTATTAGGTTTGGTAGCAGTAGTGGTAATTTTGGTAGGGTTAGTGCTAGTTTTGGTAGTGGTATTTTTTGAAGTGGTAGTTTTTGTAATGGTAGTGGTTCTTTTGGTAGAGTTATTGGTAGCTTTGGTAGAAGCAGTGCTAGTTCTTGTAGTGGTAGTGGTTGTTTTTGGCAGTGTTAGTGAACATTTTGCTTCTGGTAGTGGTAGTTTGTGTAGTGGTAATGGCAGTTTTGGTAATTTAGTGGTAGTTTTTGTAGAGGTAATGGTAGTTTTTGGTCATTTAGTGGTAGTTTTGGAAGTGTTAGTGTTATGGTTTGTTTTACAAGTTTTAGTGTTATGTTTGGTAGCTTAAAAAGGTCGACGTTAAAGAAAACAATATCAAAGTATTAAGGACTGCAATTAATTTGTTAATGCAATTAATCACGGATGCAGAGCTAGATTATCTCTATCTCTCTCTCTCTCTTTTTTTAATTTTGTTGAGTACAACAACCAATAAATACATTAGGCAGTCACTTCCAAATATTTACTGACAAAATACATCATATGGCTAATACGAGTAATAAGGCTTCTGAATTTTGCTATAAATATTTTTTTCTAGATCAAGATGAATGATCAATTGTAAGGTTTTTGTTGACACCCATATTGTCAAAAATAATAACAGTCATATCCATGAATTACTGTAAGTCCAAAAATGTCTGCTTTTTGTTAGACTAAAATAATATAACCCCTTTTTGGGTGGTAGGGTATATATTTTGGTCGTTTTATATCATCTGTATATAATTAGTTTATATAGTTTCCTCGCTCGACCTCCATCAAACTTAAAAAAACATCCCAAGATAGAAATGTTGACAAATTCCCGGCCGAAGGCCGATTTCTCCTATAATTACAGGCTCGTTATCGCTCGCCAGAAAAAAAATCGACACCTAAATGGCACGAAAGGTGTCAATAACAATAATAATAATAATAATAATATTTATTCAGTTAGCATTTTACAATGTTGGTACCACATAATATGTTACAAATATGACATGTACCAGCTTTGCATAATTCCAACTAAGGATAGCCCAATAAGACCGTTAGGCCTTAGGTCTTAGAATTGCCAAATTAATGAAACGAACGTCTTATAATCTCAAAACTAATGGGGCTAGACATGAGGGATAACATATTCTAGAAAAGATTTTAAATGTTGTCACTATGTTTATCAAGAAAATAAACGGTGAAAGTGTGATCCCTGGGCACGCTACTTGTGTTGTATAACTACTTGTTGCTTAAGTGTTTAATTACAAATATTTCATGTACAAGCATAACTTTTTATATAATGAATACTCTTTCACATACTGTATGTGATCATATAATAATATAATTATAAACTAGCACTTTGGCCTGAAGAAATAAAGTTCGCTAGAATGCAGGGGCTTGTACCAAAATGTAAAACATATATACAAATATTATTGTTAAGAGTTGAATCCTGCCAAACCGTGTCAGTTCAAATAAAATCATATGTGAGAGAAAAGGGTAAAGAACACAATTACCTGGCTCTTGTGGCATGTTCACATGAGAGAGAGAGAGAGTACAAAGGAGTACAAAGGAAATCAAGCAACAACAGTTCTAGTGACCCCTCTAAGCTGCTTGTCCTCCAAAACACTGAGGATCAAGTATCCAAGCAGTGGTTTAGAGTGGGTAAGAGAAACTTGGAAAGGGAACTACTGCCCTGGAACTAAGGTCCGTGGCTGGATTCGGAAGTTGGTATGGGACAGATGGGTTAGTAACATAACACAGTTATAAGTGAGAGAGAGAGAGAGAGAGAGAGAGAGAGAGAGAGAGAGAGAGAGAGAGAGAGAGAGAGAGAGAGAGAGAGAGAGAGAGAGAGAGAGATAGAGACAGAGAAAGAGAGAGAGAGAGAGAGGAAGAGAGAGAGAGACAGAGAAAGAGAGAGAGAGAGAGAGGAAGAGAGAGAGAGGAAGAGAGAGAGAGAGAGAGAGAGAGAGAGAGAGCGAGAGAGCGAGAGAGAGAGAGAGCGAGAGAGCGAGAACGAGATAGCTAGAGCGAGAACGAGATAGCTAGAGCGAGGGAGCGACAGCCAGAGCAAAAGTGAGGCTAAAACGAGAAAAAATGAAATCCCGAAATGGCCGCCCACTTTTTTAAAACCATTTAAGAGTTTTGGGGCCTGTGAAGAAAGTTGATAAAAAAACAAAACAGGAAAGTATATGCCAAGTTTTTGAAGTCCAGCGCTGCATGGCCGCCACATATGCTCGCTGAAAAAGATTGTGGAGAAAACTTTAAACTTTCTCGGTCCCCCACTTTATCTTTATATGCGTCTTCGCTCTGATGTAGTTTGCTGAATGTACACTTGGATACCATAGTCTTTAGCCCACTCGTACACATTTGTGGGCTTCACCTATTTATATTTATGGAAGTATATCTCTGTATACGAATTTATGAATAAAATTGTCAATACATCAACTACAAAACTATATAATGATGCTATTTATTAAAATGCAAGTTATATTAACAAATCAATCCAGATAGTTATATTTGCATAAAGAAAAAGAAAAGAGGGTCCAAGAATTCTTATGAATGGGCTAGAGACTATATAAGTATATTATGGTATCAGAGTGTACAGTATCCGTCTTTTTCTTTCCCATATGAAGTATGTATGTGCATAGTTGTATTTCCCCTTTCTGTCCAAATCAACTCGATGGGAGCAATCTCTCTCTCTCTCTCGCTCTCGCTATCTATCTATCTCTATTATCTCTATCTCTCTCTTTCTCTCTCTCTCTCTCTCTCCTCTCTCTCTCTCTCTCTGTACCTGGCGGCGTAGGTGCCCTGGTGGTGGTCAGTGGTGTTTATGGTAGGGCCTTGGTGGGGGGTGCCGGGAGGTGGGGGGTTGGGGGTAAAGGAAGGCCCTATTTTCCGGCTAAGCCACCGCTACTACCTCTCTCGGGGGGAGGGAAAGAGAGAGAGAGAGAGAGAGAGAGAGAAAGAGAGAAAACAAGGAAAAAAGGAAAGAGAGAGAGAGGAACACTATTCTTTTATGTAAACAATGGCACTAGGGGGTAAGGTTCTGGGAGGTGGAGTAACTGGGGATATAAACATGGGGGAAAAGGACGTTAGGGAAGAACGGCGGGGAGGCGGAAGAACATTGGAATTTGCAAAAGGTCTATCGGGCACATAAAAGGCAGATGCTTTGTAAATGTAGCCCATCTCGTGTAAATGTAGCCCATCTCGTGTAAATGTAGCCCATCTCGTGTAAATGTAGCCCATCTCGTGTAAATGTAGCCCATCTCGTGTAAATGTAGCCCATCTCGTGTTTTTACTTGCAACTATTCTTCACCAAACACGAACACTTAATTTATACAGTGTAAGCACTAATAGGAAGAATACAGTAAGGGTATGATACGGGTGAAAGGAGGAAATAGGAAAATAGGAAAATATAAACAAAATAACACCGTGAAATATGTAAGTGAACATAAAGTGTAGCGGTAAAATAAACAGACAATAATATGCTCATAGGTTAAAGTATAAACACACTATATGAAACGCCTCTCTAAGTTCATTAACATTATTTGAGGTTAGTGATAATCTAATGCAGTAATATGTAATGCAGTAATATGTAATGCAGTAATATGTAATGCAGTAATATGTAATGCAGTAATATGTAATGCAGTAATATGTAATGCAGTAATATGTAATGCAGTAATATGTAATGCAGTAATATGTAATGCAGTAATATGTTTATTACCGTGGTTGTATCTTGCTATTAACTAGACTGCCATGGCATATCTGTCCTAATCCTTGTAAAACTGTCATGTGATTGTCAAAATATAACTCATCATGCTCAGTCATCAAGAGCCGGTAGTTAACCCATTCAGTACCGGTGACGTCCTTTTCATCATATTCTGGACACTGTTAAACGATATCATTTAGCTTAGGAAGGATCTCTGGTACCTCAAAGGCTCAGATGAGATAGTCTGTGACCTTTTAGTTGTTAGAGGTCCTTCCTACGCTAAACAAAGTCATCTAATAGTTGCCAGAATATAATGAATATGACGTCACCGGTACTGAACGGCTTAAAGGTATACAGTATATATGATACTTTTTTCTTTTTGTTTGGTGTGAGAAGCTTGATGGAGGTCTATGGAACAAAGTACAACAACACCTCCATCAAGCTTAGAAAAAAAACATCCCAAAGACCCACCACCTTCGAGATAAATTTGTAATTTTTTCGGTAGAAAAATTTTCCGGCCGAAGATCGGTTCCTCCTAAACTACAGGCTCGCTATTGCTCGCCAGGAAAAAAATCGACACCTAAATGGCACGAAAGGTCTATATATTGACAAAAAAATGGGGCAAAAGGTATTAAAATCACCAAAATAATGGACCGAACGTCTTTAAAACTCAAAGCTAATGGGACTAAACATGGAGAAAAAGCAACTAGCTCCCCTTTAATTAAGGAATGTGGAGAATAAGACCTCGGATATATACGACGAGGAGGACGTTATAGATAAGACCGATTGGAACAGATAGGGAAGGGTTGGAGAGAGAGAGAGAGAGAGAGAGAGAGAGAGAGAGAGAGAGAGAGAGAGAGAGAGAGAGAGAGAGAGAGAGAGAGAGAGAGAGAGAGAAGAGAGAGAGAGAGAGAGAAGAGCCACTAACGTCCTCAGCTTGGCATTGTACTTTACAATATTTCGGACCCACTTGTCCATCTGCAGGTATAACCACACATTGATCTAAGAAATTACAAATAAAACGCCAATATTTTTGACATTGTGGATCTAGATAAATGTAATACGATAGCCACTTATTATAATATAAGCTAAAGGTAAACATAGTCATATTTACAAAACGTACATGTGTGATCTACCTGTCGTAATAGCTGCGAAGTGAATGCTAATGACTGAAAACGTGAAAACATGCTTTACATAGGGTTGTCAAATTGTAACTATTTACATAGTTATATATTGGTATGTGAACAAGTATTAAGCAAGTTCTTATACGATACCTAATGGCACATTACACTAACTGATACGATATAATATTTGTACATTCGAATCTATGAATACTAAGCATTAGGTTAGGGTTTGTGGTACTAAATATATAAATTTAACCTATGAAAGTGTCCGATTTATTTCGATATTTAGCTAGTATTTTGAAGTCCCATTCATTGAATCTGTGATCTTCAAATGAATTATTTCAAACTGCGGAAAATTGCATTTTCGTTAGCAAGTTTCTTGTTCTAACGCTCTTTCCATGTGTTCGAACCCTCTTGATCACAATGATCTTAATTAAATGAGAACCAGATGTACTACCTCACTAGGCAACGAGGACAGGTAAATTGATACACAATATTCGAACACGTGAATAGGAAGCTTATCTTTAATGTTAAAGCATTACCTACCTTATAGTCATTGATGAAGACGACATGGAAATCAACTGCAAGAAATGTTGTACAGAACAGGTTTTGAATCGCTTTTTCGAGTTCATAGCTGGGCTTATCATAGAATGTAAGTTTTATGTACTTTTTCAGTCTAGCTACATGGTGGATGGATTTCGTATCTGAATATTTTGAATATTAATATTATTTGATGATGTTTTTAATTAGACTTAGACTCTAGTCAATATTTAAGAAGAAGGTTTTTATTAATCTACATTCAAGGTGTAACTGATAATAGTTGGAGCAAATACAAAATAATATATTAAGTAAGGTTTAGAATGATATAATTAATCTTATAAATGGTGGGACAAAAGCTGAACCAGTTTAATCCCAGACTTGAGTGTGTAGGTTTCCAATGGACGTCTGTGGTTATATTAGCCCTGGAGGTTTTGTTTGTAAGTTTTCCATTTTTGAAAAGGCAGACAGTTGTCTTTCCCATTTTCAAAGTAAATTTTATATTATCATGCTGGTTATTCAAGAAAATCAGAAATTTATCAGCATGATTGGATTCTTTAAAAATTAGGAAACAGATATCTACATATCTACGATAAAACAAAGGTTACAATTATGAAGGGCAATGTTGTAACCATTCTTCCATATAGCACATGAAGGTATTCCCATGAACAGGTCCAAGCGGTGAGGCTAAAACTATTCCATCAATTTGGTTATAAAAGTTTTCATTGAATAGAAATATGGACTCTGAAGTAGCAACGCTCCCCTCTCTCTCTCTCTTCCTTACATTCTTTCTCCCTTACTCTCCTCTCCCTTATTATATCTCTCTCTCCCGATATGCAACACAATCTAGATAAATTGTCATGTTGGGCCCAAATTTGGCAAATGAGTTTCAATGCGGATAAATGTAAAGTACTACATGTCGGATACCTAAATGAGAAAGCAAACTATTCGATGAATGGCACTCAGCTTAAGAATGTAAACAGAGAAACTGATCTGGGAGTAACAATATCGAGTAACCTAAAACCGAGTCAACAATGTTCAGAAGTTGTTAAGAAGGCAAACAAAATAATTGGCTTTATAGGCAGGTCATTTGAGCATAAATCCAAAGAAGTTATCCTAACCCTTTACAATTCCTTAGTCCGCCCTCTTCTGGAATACTGCGTTCAATCCTGGTGCCCTTATTACCAAAAAGATATAAACAAGCTAGAACGAGTTCAACGTAGAGTTACCAAAATGATACCTAGCCTAAAGAACAAACCATACGAAGAGCGTCTTAGAGAATTAAATCTATTTCCTTTAACCCAGCGCAGATTAAGAGGCGACTTAATTCAAGTGTTCAAAATCATCAAAGGCATCGACAATATGAACTGTAGTAAGTACTTCACTATCGACCAATCTAATTACACGCGGGAAACGGTTGCAAAATTATTGGTAAATCTTTTAACTCGCACGAATCTAAGAATTTCTTCTTCAATCGAGTTGTCAACTTGTGGAATGGGCTTCCCCGAGACGTTATAGACTGCAGCACCGTTGATTCATTTAAATTCCGCCTAGACAAATATCTCGCATCAAACCCGCGACTGACTGCGTTTGTAAATGAATAACTTTATCCTCCCCTCAGTTACTAACCCATATGTCCCCTACTAACTTCCTAGTCCTGCCACGTTAGTGGCAGGGCAGTAGTTCCCTTTCCAATGTTCCCTTACCCACTCTAAACCACTGTTTGGTCACTTGATCCTCAGTGTTTTGGAGGACAAGCAACCTAGAAGGGTCACTAGATCTGTTGTTGCTTGATTTCCTTTGTACTCCTTTGTACTCTCCCCCTTACTCTCTCTCTCTCGCTTTCTCTTTCGTGTTTATGCTCTCTCTCTCTCTCTCTCTCCCTTACTCTCTCTATTTCTCTTTCGTTTTTTTTCTCTCTCCCTCGCTCTCGCCTTCCACCCCACGTGCCCCCGGAGACAGCCAGCCCCGGGAGGAGGGTGACATCCTTTTTACGAGGACGCATGCTACGGTCTTCAGCCAGGGATTTATTTATGACCCGGCCACCACAACGCCGGCCGCCTTCCTTACCTCCTTCCCCAATTGTCTACGATATACTACTTTGTTTTTCCACTTGCCACCCCTGCTGTTTAGGTCGATGCGCTCTTCCTTGCTGGTTGAGTTTCTACTTTATGTTTTTAGTTTCTACTCCGCTGTATAGGTGTCTAGTTCATGCTTCTACCTACCTTCCTCCCCAATTAGCCATATCCCAATTACAGCTAACGTCATTTGCATCCCATGGCGGTACGAGAAAGGTACAAACAAAGACATTTTGGAGATTACGGTTGACAGGCTATTTTATCACTGCTTATCTTCCAGTTCACACCGCAGACAAATTTAATTAGGATTGTGAGAACTCGCCCATCTTTACTAACTCTTTATATGACTATTCTCACAATCAATATATGATCAAAATGAAAGATTATTGAAATTATTATTTTCTACATTTATACATAGTACGAAGCCTCTACAAGAGTTATGGACCGCACATTTTTAAAATTTCTTAACAGAGCAGCCATAATCGAAAGTTTGTCTGTGTTATCGTGGTCGTACAACGATCTATGGATATTGGAGTACTTCTACACATCAACTTTTAGCACAATAAACCCATAATTACAGCATCATTAGTTTGTGAAGTGCACTATATCGACGAAATTTCGATCGCAGCTCATGTTGATTATCTTACTTTATGAATATTCTGAATATGACATGCTTGTGGAGTTTTAAATACGAAATATCAAGGCTGCTGAAATCAGTTTGTTCTTCTTCTTTTGCCTTTGATGGGGTGTTGGGATAAGGCTAATTGTCTACCCTTTTCCGTCCCCCCCGGCCCAGTTGTTTAGGTTTCTACTTTTGTTTCTACTTCCTACACCGTTGTTCAGATTTCTAGTTTTTAGTTTTCCACCCAGCTGTTGTGGTTTCTTGATTACTGAAGAGCAATCAAGAGAAGTGGAGGTGAATACGAATGAATATAGAATGATTGTGAATATATGAGTGATAACGCAGTCGTAGGGAGTTAGGGTCGGGCGCCAGTTGGACTATATAATATTCCGTCAGGCGGTCAGCATGGGGAGCCGATGTATATAATATTATGAAGAGCCATGCCAGGAAGTAATGTGGGCGGGCATTGTGGTGTGCAAAAGTGGAAATGTATGGTGTTGGTTGAGGCTGTGATATTATTGGTGGTTACAGTCCCCATGGTGGTGGTGGTGGTGGTTGCGGTAGTTTTCGTGGTGTAGTGGTACTATTGGAGGTATTTAGTAGTGGTGGTAGTAGTGGTAGTGTTGGTGGTGGTAGTATTGGTCGTATTTAGTGGTGGGGGGTGGTAGTATTGGTGGTATTTAGGAGTGGTCGTTGTGGTAGCATTGGTGGTATTTAGTAGTGGGGGTGGAGGTTGTGGTAGCATTGGTGGTATTTAGTTGGGGGGCGGTAGCATTGGTGGTATTTAGTGGGGTGGAGGAGGGGGTGTAGCATTGGTGGTATTTAGGGGGGGGGGTAGCATTGGTGGTATTTAGTGGTGGGGGGGGGTAGCATTGGTGGTATTTAGTGGGGGGGGTAGCATTGGTGGTATTAGTGGGGGGGGGTAGCATTGGTGGTATTTAGTGGGGGGGGTAGCATTGGTGGTATTAGTGGGGGGGGTAGCATTGGTGGTATTTAGTGGTGGGGGGGGGTAGCATTGGTGGTATTTAGTGGGGGGGTAGCATTGGTGGTATTTAGTGGGGGGGGGGTAGCATTGGTGGTATTTAGTGGGGGGGGGTAGCATTAGTGGTATTTAGTGGTGGGGGGGTAGCATTGGTGGTATGTAGTGGTGGGGGGGGGTTGGTAGCATTGGTGGTATTTAGTGGTGGGGGGTAGCATTAGTGGTATTTAGTGGTGGGGGGTAGCATTGGTGGTATTTAGTGGTGGGGGGGGTAGCATTGGTGGTATTTAGTGGTGGGGGGGTAGCATTGGTGGTATTTAGTGGGGGGGGGTAGCATTGGTGGTATTTAGTGGGGGGGTAGCATTGGTGGTATTTAGTGGGGGTGGGTAGCATTGGTGGTATTTAGTGGGGGGGGGTAGCATTGGTGGTATTTAGTGGGGGGGGTGGGTAGCATTGGTGGTATTTAGTGGGGGGGGGTAGCATTGGTGGTATTTAGTGGGGGGGGGTAGCATTGGTGGTATTTAGTTGGGGGGGGTAGCATTGGTGGTATTTAGTGGGGGGGGTAGCATTGGTGGTATTTAGTGGAGGGGGGGGTTAGCATTGGTGGTATTTAGTGGGGGGGGGGGTAGCATTGGTGGTATTTAGTGGTGGGGGTGGCGGGTGGTAATATTGGTGGTATTTAGTAGAGGGGTGAGGGGGGGGGGTAGCATTGGTGGTATTTAGTGGTGGGGGGGGTAATATTGGTGGTATTTAGTAGAGGGGTGGGGGGGGGTAGCATTGATGGTATTTAGTGGTGGGGTGGGGGTTGTGGTAGCAATGGTGGTATTTAGTAGTGGGGGTGTGGGTTGTGGTAGTATTAGTGGTATTTAGTAGTGGGGGTTGTGGTAGTATTGGTGGTATTTAGTAGTGGGGGTGTGGGGTGTGATATTTAGTAGTGGGGGTGTGGGGTGTGATATTTAGTAGTGGGGGTGTGGGTTGTGGTAGTATTAGTGGTATTTAGTAGTTGGGGTGGGGGTTGTGGTAGTATTGGTGGTATTTATTAGTGGGGTGTGGGGTGTAGTAGCATTGGTGGTAGTTAGTGGTGGGGGTGGGGGGTGGTATTATTGGTGGTATTTAATGGTGGTGGTGGGGGTTGTGGTAGTATTGGTGGTATTTATTAGTAGAGGGGTGGGGGTTGTGGTAGTAATGGTGGTATTTAGTAGTGGGGGTGGGGGTTGTGGTAGCATTGGTGGTATTTAGTAGTGGGGGTGGGGGGGGGGGGTAGTATTGGTCGTATTTAGTGGTTGGGGGGGGGTAGCATTGGTGGTATTTAGTAGTGGGGGTGGGGGGGTGGTGGGGGTAGCATTGGTGGTATTTAGTAGTGGGGGTGGGGGGTTGTGGTAGCATTGGTGGTATTAGTAGTGGGGGTGGGGGTGGTGGTAGCATTGGTGGTATTTAGTAGTTGGGGTGGGGCTGGTGGTAGTATTGGTCGTATTTAGTGGTGGGGGGGGGGGGGGGGGTAGCATTGGTGGTATTTAGTAATAATAATAATAATAATAATAATCGATTTATTTCAAGCCGGCAGCCAATGGGGCTGAAAATACACAGACTTAACCTAGATCTTATCCTAATGGATCAACAGACTGATCCTGGCAGCTAACGAGAGCGCCTACATACTCCCAAGGGAGTAGGACGTGGGCAGGAGACTTTGTGGGTCCCTCGAGACGATCCGCCCAGATCTTGCCTTCACGGCCAGGGAAAGTTTTTGAGAGAACTTCCCCTGCCGGCGCGTGGGATTGAACCCCCGACACCAGAACTAGCGCTCCCAATACAGAGGACTAAGCGCGCTCGGCCACCGTGACCATAAAAGTAGTGGGTGTGGGGGTGGTGGGGGGTAGCATTGGTGGTATTTAGTAGTGGTGGTGGGTAGCATTGGTGGTATTTAGTAGTGGGGGTGGGGGTTGTGGTATTATTGGTGGTATTTAGTACTGGAGGTGGGGGTTTGGGTAGTACCGGTGGTAATTAGTGGTGGGGGTGGGGATTGTGGTATTCCTGGTGAAATTTAGGAGTGGTAGTATTGGTGGTATTAAATAGTGGTGGTTGTGGTAATGTTAGTGGTATTTTGCAGTGAGGGTAGTGGTTGTGGTGGTACTAGTGGTGTTTAGGACTGGTAGTGGTGGTTGTGGTAATGTTAGTGGTGTTAGTGATGTTAGAGGTGTGGTGGAGTGGTCTTGCCACTGGCCTGGTAATCCAAAGGTCCCGGGTTCAAATCCTGATGTATCAATGGGAAGATATTATTGGGATGGAATTTGTGCTGTACCTAGTATCAGTGCATTACCACAAGCCCACCGAAACGTCAATAAAATACCCTCATTGTTCCCTGATTAAATAGCACTGTATGAATATTCCCATATTCAAAATATGCTATAGGGGTGCAATGCCTGGAGAGTTATCTGCTCAACAGGTGGCGTTGTGTGTGTGAAAGTGTGAGAGTCCGAGTGTAGGGGGTGAGACAGTGAAGCATGGGAACGAGGTGGCTTCAGAAATGGGGTGGGCCATGAGTGAGCACCGTGCCTCATGTGAAGGCAAGATGGCAGGTGCTCGTTGTACTCTATGTGCTTCACATGTCTCACTCCCTAGACTGGAACAAGACCTCACGGGCTTCACTGTTCATTGTAAAGCGGTGATGTTAAGGCTCTCAGCCTATGCCCGAGAGGAAGTAAGTTGGAATATAGAAAAAAAAAAAAAAAAAAAAAAAAAAAAAAAAAAAAAATTGAAGTGGGGTAATGGTTGTGGTAGTACTTTGGATATATAGTAGTGGTGGTTGTAGTAGTGTTGGTGGAAGTTAGTAGTGTTGGTTGTAGTTGTGGTAGTACTAGTGATATGTAGTAGTGGTGGTTGTAGTTGTGGTAGTACTAGTGATATGTAGTAGTGGTGGTTGTAGTTGTGGTAGTACTAGTGATATATAGTAGTGGTGGTTGTAGTTGTGGTAGTACTAGTGGTATGTATTAGTGGTGGTGGTTGTAGTTGTGGTAGTACTAGTGATATGTAGTAGTGGTGGTTGTAGTTGTGGCAGTACTAGTGATATGTATTAGTGGTGGTTGTAGTTGTGGCAGTACTAGTGATATGTATTAGTGGTGGTTGTAGCTGTGGTAGTACTAGTGATATGTATTAGTGGTGGTTGTAGCTGTGGTAGTACTAGTGATATGTAGTAGTGGTGATTGTAGTTGTGGTAGTACTAGTGATATTTATTAGTGGTGGTTGTAGTTGTGGTAGTACTAGTGATATTTATTAGTGGTGGTTGTAGTTGTGGTAGTACTAGTTATATTTATTAGTGGTGGTTGTAGTTGTGGTAGTACTAGTGATATTTATTAGTGGTGGTTGTAGCTGTGGTAGTACTAGTGATATGTATTAGTGGTAGTTGTAGTTGTGGCAGTACTAGTGATATGTATTAGTGGTGGTTGTAGCTGTGGTAGTATTAGTGATATTTATTGGTGGTGGTTGTAGTTGTGGTAGTACTAGTGATATGTAGTATTGGTGGTTGTAGCTGTGGTAGTACTAGTGATATTTATTAGTGGTGGTTGTAGCTGTGGTAGTACTAGTGATATTTAGTAGTGGTGGTTGTAGCTGTGGTAGTACTAGTGATATTTATTAGTGGTGGTTGTAGCTGTGGTAGTAGCCTACTAGTGATATTTAGTAGTGGTGGTTGTGGTAGAGGTTGGTGGAATTCAGTAGTGGTGGTAGGGGTATTACTGTTGGTATTTAGCAGAGCACTATTTTTAGACAAGGTTGAGTTTATATTATAATGGAGGTACCATAATCGAGTTTAGGAGTAAAGTTGGTTGGTGGAGAGAACATGATAATTATGACATATACACTATACAGTATACAATCTTTATGACCTATACATCATTCCTATAGCCTACATGTCATTATAGGTGAAACTGGTAGGAAACGTTGGTAGCCGAATTGGACGGACAGGTAGAATAGTAGGGGTTTGTGGGGAGGGGGTGGATTGTGGTGTCAGGGGCAATAAACCGTACAGCCACAAACACCACCTAGCGGCCCCCTCCCCTCCTACACTACACCCCTATGACCATACACCTTCTCCGGAAACATGGTGGGGGTTACCGGTGTGTGTGTGTGTGTGTGTGTGACAGAGAGAGAGTGTGTGTGTGTGTGTGTGCATGTGTGTATGTATGTGTGTAGCAATATCATATATACTGTATATGTATTTAGACTTCTATTAATATTTCCCAGATTGAGCATTAGGCATTGGTAAGTTGGCTGAAAAATACAAATTTATGCCTAACTATAATTACAATAGGTTTTGTATGTACGTAGATAGATGACATTCAAAGTCCATAGTGGTCATATTATGTATATACAATAACAATGACGCATGCATTAGATAATGAACACAAGTTGGACAGTAAAAATATATGTATTCGAAACTATGTTGTAATGTACTTCATTAAAGGGGGTCATGTGTTTTTTTCTCTTTCTCTCCTTTTCTTTCTTTTTCTGGCTTGTATCCATTCGGCCCCATTCAGCCAACTGCTTTAAGACGTTTATCCCCATCCAGGTGTCAATTTCTTCCGAGCAAGCATTAGCGAGCCAGCATTGTATGGAGAAATCCGGCTTCGCCGGAGACATTTTTCTCTCGAAAAATTTAAAAATTTAGCTTGCTGTCAAAAAAAAAAAAAAAAATATATATATATATATATATATATATATATACATATATAATATATATATAATATATATATATGGTGGCTCGCTACCGCTCGCCAGGAAAATAATGACACCTGGATGGGGTAAACGTCTTAAAACAGTAGGCTGAATGGGGCCGAATGGATACAAGCCAAAGAGAGAGGGAGAGAAAGAGAATAACAAAAAGCGAGGTGGGCCCCCTTAACCCTCTGAGGATCGATAACGCACTTATTTTCTGTTTTCTGGCTAGTATTAGACGATTGTATTCATATTAGGAAGAGTATATGGAAGGTAGAGTGTTACTTCAAACAGTCATTATCCTTCCAATTCCAACATACCCTTCCTACGCTGTATAATATCGTCTAATGATAGCCAGAATAAACTGTTCAAACGCGCCATAACCTCAAGGGGTTAATATTAAATAGGAATTAATACACTCTATGCAAGAAACGTAACAGTAACAGAGAATACAGAGAAAAGGCTTATTACGCAGAAGGAAGCGGCGCCCATTTTATGTACACATTTTTGTGTATACATATATTTATGTACACATTTTTGTGTATACATATATTTAAACATGAAACAGTACCGTAAGGGTTTCCGTTAAGAAGGGGTGGGGGTAAGAGCTGGGAGTACCACCTTTTCTATCAAAGTCCATCTATCTAATGTCAGACGTCTTGCTCCCCAAAGGGATGACCACGAATAAATCGCCTTCAGGCAAATCAAGCATGAGTTATCTGACCTTTAGTGTAAAATATATAATAGCATGTACGTTCTATGGAATATGAGTCTACAAATACTTGATGGGTTGGAATAGTGTCCCCACGGGGGATATATCCAGAGTCAGTAATGCATGTTTATCTGTATGAGCTATTATCAGCTCATGGAATGGTTGGTACGTTACTGTACTGTACCTGGCTCATACTTCTAAGGTCGTGGGTTCGATTCCTGGCCGGGGCATGAAACATGAAGGGTATCTTACTTTGATTGTTATTATTGTCAAGACATTATTTGCCACGTAACCGGAAATTAAGCAGAAGAGAATGATCAACATTGATAGTCATATAATATATCTATAGTTGCTATCCGTCAACCATTATCAGAGGGATGTCAATTAATCATTCCCTTTACCATATACATTGTAGTTTCAATTTAGATAGAGATGTATTCAGAGGACTAAATGGATAGACGGGATATAAAACTTGTTCGGGAAACAAATATTAATTTTCAACGTAGGAATCCTGCAGTACAGCCAGATGCCATTCTTCTAGCCCACTCATAAAATATTTGTGGACTTCACCTACTTCTAAATATGGAAGCATAATCTTTGGAAACGTATTTATGAATATAATTTTATATACATCAACTAAACAACTATATATATACAGTATATAAATTATATATAATATTTATTGAGAAGCAAGTTCTATCCAAAAATCAATCCAGATAGATAAATTTGCATACAAAATACATAGGGGGTCCACGAATTCTTATGAGTGGGCTAGCGACTATGGCATCCAAGTGTATGCATGTATTATTCATTCTAGCCTAACTTGACCAAGTTTAAGCATCTCCAACCTCTTGCATACAGATGTACTTCAACATTATACACAATATGGTTCTTGGAGCAGTAGCTTATGCATATTTCAAAACAATCCTTTGAGAATCATATCGTACACACTGATTATTTCAGCGTGATGCACCTTTTCATCGCGAGAATGGGATAGAAACTTACAATACGATGTCGCTGTTTAAGGGGAGGCAGACCGTTTTCTGGACCCCCTTCTCTCTAAGGTTTAGCCCCACTAGTTTTGAGATTTTAAGACGTTCGACCCATTAGTTTGGCGATTTTAACACCTTTAGCCCAATTTCGTTGTCAATTTTAAGACCTTTCGTGCCATTTAGGTGGTGATTATCTCCTGGCGAGCGATAGCGAGCCTGCAATTTTAAGAGGAATCGGCCTTCGGCGAAACATTTTTCTACCGAAATATGTACGAATTTATCTTGAAGGGGGTCTAGGGGGTGTTTTTCTAAGCCTGATGGAGTTCTAGGAAGGAAACTAAAAAAATATATGAATAAATGAATTAATAGACCAAACAAACAGCCAGTCTCCCCCTAATATATCTGTTGTAACTTATTCAGTATTCGATCAAGGCAATGCATCCTTAGTGTATAATGTACATTGGAGTATACATTAAGTGTATATTAGAACATGTAAGTCGAATCAAATGCAAGTCAAGCAAAATACTTCCATGTGATACCCCCCATTGCCTTGAATCACAGGTAAAGCTGGTATCACACGAGAGCTTTTAGTCAACATTCAATGATAACAAAAATTCTTGTAACATTTCTGGATATTTTACACTGGTATCGGAAACTAGACTGGTGATATATGAATTTAGGTGACCGAAATACTATATATGTTGACCTCTTAAGTCGCCAGACCGGTGTTGAGGATAAATGTTGCGGGAAAAAACGCTTGTGTGATACCGGCATAAACTACACCGGGTAGTATGGTCATTAACAATTAGACTGCGGGCATATTTCCATTATATTAGGGCTCATTCAGGCAATCCTGAATGATTGAGCAAGTGTCTGCATGAAATGAAATGTATTCAGCCAAAAACTAGAAGAAAATAGCATTAAAATGACACTAGAATTAGGTTCGTAGCGCGCGGGGTTAATCAGCAGCGCCTACCATAGACATTTGGTAATTTGAGCGCTTATCGCTAATTTTGCGCTACATTTGCCTTTGTCAGCACTGCAGAGTCTAGCGGAATATATCTCATACCTCCTCAGTGTCATTGCCGCCTGGCTGGAGAGCGGATGGGGCCTGTCGCGCTACCGCTCACTTGGACTAGACTCCACAGGCTTTGAAAGCCTGTAAATTGCTATAAATTGCCATGTGCGTTCCGGAACGTCTCCCGCAGTCAGTGGGTTAATTAGTTCTGATGAGGGAGGTATTAGGGGACAGGGAGGCAGTCATTCAATACCATCATCGATTAAGGGGAGAGGGGACGCTATTCTGGTCCCCCTTCATCCTCATGTTTAGCCCCATTAGTTTTCAGATTTTAAGACGTTTGGCCCATTAGTTTGACGATTTCATGACCTTTCGCCCCTTTTCTTTGTCAATATTAAGACTTTTCGAGTAATTTAGGTGTCGATTTTTTTCCTGGCGAGTGATAGCAGGCCTAAAATTAAGAAGAACCGGCCTTCGGCCGGGACAATTTTCTATCGAATAATGTACAAATTTATCTTGAAGGAGGGTCTTGTTGGGTGTTCTTTTTAAGTTTGATGGAGGTCTAGGGAGGAAACTAAAATAAAAGATAAAAAAAACCCACATAAATCAGGAAATATACGTATACGTAAATCAACTCCCCTTTTCAGTCTTCAGTCTTAAGATAATTTTGATCTATTTGAATAAACCAGCGTTCGTTAAATTAGACTAAATTAAGGTGGAATATAAGTTGCTTTATATTTATTATTATCAATATTTCATTAATATAATTGTAGTAATGTAATAATTATAAATATTATTACTATTATTATCATTAGCATTATTATTGATATTATTGTTACAGATAAAATTATTTGTTGTTGTAGTAGTAGTAGTAGTAGTAGTAGTAGTAGTAGTAGTAGTAGTAGTAGTATAGTTTCCACCATTTCTGTCCATGTTTTTGTTTACTTTACGGAAAAGGCACACTCCCTAGTTTACTGGTTTAGTGGTGATAGGCTTACCAATGGGAAGGCTTATATGGTACAACCACTATGGTCACCACAAATACTTTTAGCCTACACCACTTTTATTATCCGTGGTTTATCCCCAGCGGCATACTCACTACTATAATTTATTGCTTCCTGGGGAAATCACATTCTTAACCCTCTCCGACATATGATGCAATTTTGAGCCTTATAGGGATACTTTAAAGCCTTTATGACCATCAGGGGTATTTACAAACCTTTAGTTTAGTTACTTCAACCTCTGTAGTTATCTTTAAGTTAGCTGTGGGCAGAACACTAATTTTGGAGAGGTAATTATAAGAGTGAGAGAACTCTATTTCTTATTGCTAATATGGCAACCTCTGCGTCATATGAGTATGAAGGGGCATCAATTAACTTACAAAAAAACCTAATTAATGAAATAATTGAAATTAATGAATACATGTGGTACTCCCAGGATTCGATCCCAGGATACTCACACCAAAATCCAGCGCATTAACCATTACGCTATCACTGAGATATGGCCGATTTTGTGAGTAAGTTAGCAATTTAATAGTTTACTATATTCAGTAAGCTTGACCATAAACTTCTATTACTCAAATGTGACTTGAGTAATCGAGCTAATAATTTTACTACTAAACAGTCAGTCAGGGAATAGCTGTGAAAATTCACAGCCCATTTGCCCTTTATGAGCTCAAGAGGTTAGGGTAAATTGTCTGTCCAAATTATAGTAAATAGTTTACCGTATAAAGTAATATTGGCTAATATATTTAATAATTCACTGTTGGAGTAAATCAATTAACCCATAACTTATTTTGTATGGAATGATTTGCAAACCTGGTGAAACCTTCGATTTAGGCCTGGCTTGTTCCATATCACTATTTAATAATGAGGATTTTCTCATTCTCATTAACCACCTAACTATCATTAACATAAAAACCATAATCATCAACAAAATAGTAGGGGAATCGCGTGGCTAACTCCTCGGGGACCTATGACTCGATGTCTTATTTTACTCTGGTTATCATTAGGTGATTTAACCCCTTCAGTACCATGCCGCCTTTTTACCTTTGATTCAGGCTAAAATTATATTATTTTATGAAGTTTACGAAAGACCAATGTTACTAAGAGGGTTTATTGAGATCGCATTTACTCATTTGAGTCGTAGAGGTAGATTACAACCTAAAGAAAATCGTCTAATGGTAACCAGAATATAATACAAATTATGTCATGGTGGTGAAGGGGTTAATGGAACTGAGGAAGGACCCACTGCAATCAAAGGGGACAAAACTATCTCACTCTGATTTCAACCTAACACAATCTCGCGATAAGCAGAGTAAAATCGCCTAATTATAGCACACTGCAATACATAGTAGCATCCTCGAATACTGGAAAGTTAAGACTCTATTAACCCCTTCAGCACGATGACGTCGGTTTACATTTGATTCTGGCTATAATTAGACGATTTTATGTACTTGAAAAAGGTCCTAAGTTAATCAGAGGGTTTGTTGAGATTGTATTTACCTCTTTGAGTCCTAGAGGTAGATTGTATGCTAAAGAAAATCGTCTGATGGGAACCAGATATGATGGAAAGTACGCTATTGTGCTGAAGGGGTTATTTGTTGGCCAACTTATTTTTTTTTAAATTTATCTTTTAGTTTCCTCGCTAGACCTTCATCAAGGTTAAAAAAATAACAAGACTCCCCTCCGGCCTTCGGGCGGGGCACAAATATATCTCGAAGGAGTGGGGGGTCTTGGGAGTTTTATCAATTTAGAATAATGGAGGTCTAGGGAGCAGATTAAAAACAAAAAAATGTATACAAAAAAAAAATATATATAATATATATATACTGTAGTGTGTACGTACTGTATATATATATATATATATATATATATATATATATATATATATATATATATATATATATATATATATATATATATATATACAAAATAAATAAATATATAAATAAAAGCCTCCCCTTAATATAAGCGGGTGAGAGGTGCAGGTTATAATATTTGAGGACTGGTATGGTGTGTGTGTGTGGGGCGTGTGGTGGTATGGGTGGCGAGCATTAGGGACTTATGGGGATGGTAGGGGGTGGGGGGGGGGGGAACTGGAAGCAATAGGGGGGCGCCAGGCAGGGGGCAGAGGGGGGGGGGGGGTACAATAGCACGCGACTTGGTGTTTTATGGCAGGGGTAGGGGCACATTAGCAGGGGGCAAGGGGGGGGGGGGGGGGGGGCGGGGGAAGGAAAGGAACCCACAAATAAACGGATTTGTCCTCCTTTGAATAATATGGAAAGGGAGGACTCACACACATACTGATAAAACAAGAGGGAGGTGATGGAAAATATAGGGAAATATAGAGAAATAAGAATAATAAAAACAAATACAATAATTATAAGATATACAATTTTGATAGTGTAATTTGTGATAAAGGGGATGTTATTAGTTTTCTCCATAGACCTCCATAAACCTTTGTAAAATACCCCCAACACCCGCCTTGGAAATAAATGTGTACATTTATCGGTAGAAAAATATCCGAAGGCCAAATCCTCCTAAATTGCAAGCTCGCTATCGATCACAAGGATAAACGTAGACACCTAATTGGCACAAACAGTCTTAACATTGACAAAGCAAAAACAAAATGGGCGAAAGAACTTAATGGAGCGAACGTCTTATACTTTCAAAACCATGGGGTAAAGCGTGAGGGAGAAAGAGGTCCAGAAAAGAAAAAAACTTAAAGTGAAAATGTAGCCTTAGAGAAGAAGCCGTTGAACGACCAGCGTTACTTCTATGTTGACGTTATTATAACGTTTGTTGTTTTAGCAGAGTTTTTTTTTCTGAACCCCCTTTTACCTCATGTTTACCCTAATATGTATTAACATTTTAATTCGTTCGCCCCATTAGCTCGGCTTCCCAGACTTCCATACAATGAATATATGCTCACCCAGACTCATTTCAAGCTAAATTTGTACATTTTCGGTCGAAAAATATCCCGGCCGAAAGCCGATTTCTTTCAAGTTAGTCTTACTATCGCTCGCCCAGAAAACAAAAATAGACACCTGTCGAGTGGGGTAAAGCGTCGAGCTATCGCCAAACTAATGAGGCGAAATGCCTTAAGATGTCCAAACTAATGGAGCGAAATAGGCGAGATCCAAAAAGAGTTCCCTCGGCCCAAAATAGGGCTAAGGAAACGCTTAAAGAAACCTTATAAATGAAGATAAAAGACCTGCAGAATGGACTGACTGCAGTAAATTGGAACCAGACCTTAGTAGACATTACCCTCTTTATCACGATGACGCATTTTGACCTTGTTTATATATTTTTGTTCCATGTGTATGCAGGAGACAAAAGGCAAAGTTGGCTGCAACAAGTGTCCCTCTCCCCAAAGTTGAGTGACCGTTCCAAATTCGAGGTAGGTTAGAGGTAATTTTGGTGTTGGAAGGAAGTATGGTGTACGTGTTAAGTGTAGTGACATGAATAGGAGTAGGGTATTTGTACGAGTTAGCTGGATTACTCTCTGTGTGAATGAGGCACAAATATATAGCAGTGGAAGGAAATGAAACAGCTAAAATTAGACGATATTATGCAGTTTGAGAGGCACCTGTGTTATCCAGAGGGTTTATTGAGATTGTATTAACCGTTTATAGTCAAAGGAAAATGATAAGCGCCAGACAAATATTCTAATGGTAACCTGGAGGGGTTGAGGTAAGATAGGCAGTGTTTCTCATCCCCCTTTTCCTCATGCTTAGCCCCATTAGTCATCAAATGTTATGATGTTCGGCTCAGTAGTTTGGGGGTTTTATGACCTTTCACTCCATTTCTGTGTCAATATTAAGACTTGTCGTGTCACTTAGGTGTCGATTTTTTCCTAGCGAGCGATAGTGAGCCTGTAATTTTAAGAGTTACCGGCATACGGCCGGGACATTTTTTCTACCGATAAATGTACAAATTAATCTTGAAATGGGGTCTATAGGTTTTTTTTTTAAAGTTTGATGGAGGTCTAGGGAGGAAAATAATAGAATAATATAAACATGAAAAAATCGACAGAAAAGTGAACCATCTCCCCTTAAGGGGGGTGACCTGTTTTTGTTATTTTTGTCCTTTTCTCTCTTTCTCTGGCTTGTATCCATTTGGCCCCATTCAGCCTACTGTTTTAAGACGTTTATCCCCATATACTGTAGGTGTCGATTTCTTCCTGGCGAGCGATAGCGAGCCAGCATTATATGAAGAAATCCGGCTTCGCCGGAGAAATTTTTCTATCGAAAAATTTACAAATTTAGCCTGCTGTCAAACAAAAATAAAAAATATGCTGGCTCGCTACCGCTCACCAGTAAAAAATTGACACCTGGATGGGGATAAACGTCTTTAAACAGTAGGCTGAAAGGGGCCAAATGGATACAAGCCAGAGAAAGATAGAAAAGGACAGAACAAAAGCAGGCCACCCCCCTTAAGGGAACACACTGTGGAGGACATTGATAAAGTACACTGTTATAACCCCTTCTGTGCCGATGACGTCCCTTTTGTTATATTCTGTTAACTATTAGATGCTTTTGTTCAGCTTAGGAATAGCCTCTGGCAATTAAAAGGCTACATATTATCTTATTTAATCCTTTTAGCTACTACAGATATTTTCTAAGCTGATCGAAATCGTCTAATAGTTGTCAGAATATGATGAAAAGGACGTCATCGGCACAGAATGGGTAAAGGGGAAATTGATATATATTTGTTTATATATTGTATTGTTAATTATTATTATTTTTCCTCCCAGGCCTTTAGATTCAGCCTTTAAAACATTCCCCGAAGATTCCCCCTCGACATAAATATGTGTATTTTTCGTCGGAAAAACGCCCTAGCCGAAAGCAGGTTTCTCCTAAATTGCAGGCTCGCTTTCGCTCGCCATGAAAAAATCAACTCCTAAATAGCACAAAAGGTCTTAATATTTGCAAAGAAATGAGGCTAAATGTCTTAAAGTCGCCTAATGGGGCGAACGTCTTAAGATTTAAAATCAAATGGGGCTAATCACGAGGAAGAAGGGGTCCCAGTAAACCCCCAACCCCACCCCTCCTTAAGCCCGTATATCACTAAGAATGAGGAGCGTGTCTGTTAGCCTTGGGGACAAACTAAAATCCATTGCTCGAAAACGACACAAGTAAGAAAATCCTCAATAACCATTAAACAAAATACCATAGTAAGACACGCTGCGTCGGGCCAGACAGTGATACGATATTAAGTATTTAATTATTAGGTATTAGGGCACTAGGTATTCGGGTATTATAAATATTAGCATTAGCTTAGTGCATTTAATAAGATATAAAACATTATTAATAATTTTACATAATTTCTATTTTGTTTTGGCCTATGCTATAGGTTTATATTATATTCTGTTAATTCAAATATCTTTCCAAATATTTCAATCACTTCCCTATCGCTTTATCAGTTGATAGTTATAAGAGTAGATCTATATATATACTGCAGATTGCTATGCCGAGACAAAGATACACATATGAGAGAGAGAGAGAGAGAGAGAGAGAGAGAGAGAGAGAGAGAGAGAGAGAGAGAGAGAGAGAGAGAGAGAGAGAGAGAGAGAGAGAGAGAGAGAGAGAGAGAGAGAGAGAGCACGCGACTGTATATTTTATGGCAGGTGTCATGTAGGGGTGAGGGGGCAGAGCGACAGGGGCTTAGCTATAGGAAGATATATACAGTATATATATATATATATATATATATATATATATATATATATATATATACAGTATATATATTGAACATTTGTGAAAGAATTCTGAATGTGATAATTATTTGCATATGCCCCACAGGCTGGTCTACAGAAAGAGATAAAAGAGGACTTCTGGAATGACACCGTCAGTGTCACTTCAGGCCTCTCGGAGAATGAAATAACAATCGTGGGGGGGGGGGACCTTAATGGTCACGTGGGAGCATCTGCAGATGGATACGAGGGGGTACATGGAGGAAATGGTTACGGAAGGAGAAATCTGGAAGGTAAATATATATTGGAGTCCTGCGTTGCACTCAACGTGGTTGTGTGTAACACAAAGTTCAAGAAAAGACAGAGCCACCTGATCACATATAACTCTGGGGTCTCCAGTAGCCAGATAGATTACTTCTTGGTTAACAGGAAAGACTGGAAACTAGTTCGAGATGTAAAGTAAAGGTCATCCCGAGTGAAGAATGTATCCCCCAGCATGAGCTACTTGTGTGCGAGATGAGCTTATACAGAGATCCTAAGCCAAGAAGGTATACATACCCAAAAGGAAAGTGTGGCTGCTGAAGAACAAGGAAGTTAGGGATAGGTTTCATAGTGAAGTGGAGGAAATTAATAGAAATAAGGAAGCTAGGCCTAACGATGTAAATAGTCAATGAAACTTTCTTAAGCATAGCCTTATCGCTGCCACTGACAAGGTCTGTGGGAAAACAAAGGGTCACTCCAGGAATAAGACCTCCTGGTGGTGGAATGATGAGGTAGAACATGCTGTGAAAGAGAAAAGGAGATGCTACAAAGCATGGCAGAAAGGAGGCAGCAAGAAGGAATACCAGGTAGCTAAACGAACTGCCAAAATAGTTATTTACAATGCTAAAAATTGCATTAAGGACCTGGTCCTCGAACAAGTGTGTAACACTGACAATCCAAATGGGATCTTAAACCTAGCTAGGCGAGTCAAAAATGACAGTAGGGATATTATAGGTGAACAGTGTGTTAGAAACGATAATGTGAAGATTGTGTATGCAGAAAATGAAATCAGAGAAGCATGGAAGGCATACTATGAACGATTGCTAAATGTAGAGTTTGAATGGGATAAGGAACAGCTTAGTATCGAAAAGCCAATATCTGGGCCCCCTCCTTTGATAGCACCAGCTGTAGTGAGCGACGCAATCAATAAAATGAAGGACGGTAAAGCTCCAGGTTGCTCTGAAATTGTCGCTGAGATGATAAAAGCCTCAGGGGAGACTGGTGTAAACTTAGTCACTGAGTTGATAAACACCATTATTAAAGATGAGAAAATCCCAGAGGATTGGCCCAAAAGTGTAATAGTAAATATATACAAAGGAAAAGGGGATGCGCTAGATAGAGGAAATTATAGGGGCCTGAAAATGCTTGACCAAATCATGAAGGTCTGTGAGAGAGTCCTTGAGGGTTTGATCAGGCAAAGCATCTCTATTGATGATATGCAGTTTGGTTTTATGCCAGGACGGGCTACAACCGATGCTATCTTCATAGTCAGGCAGATACAGGAAAGATACTTACTAAAAAGCAGGGATCTTTACTTTGTGTTTGTAGACCTGGAGAAGGCCTTTGATAGGGTGGCTAGAGATGTTGTGCAGTGGGCTATGAGGAAACTTGGTGTGGAAGAGTGGCTCGTGCGTGTGATAATGAAGATGTATGAGGATTCGCGAAGTGCAGTGAGGGTGAAGGGTGTACTGAGTGATGAGTTCGCAGTCCGTGTTGGAGTCCATCAGGGTTCAGTGTTAAGCTCCCTCCTCTTTATTATGGTCTTGGAAGCACTGTCTAGAGTTTTTAGAGGCGGACTCCCGTTGGAACTGTTTTATGCAGACGATTTAGTCCTAATAGCTGACAGTATGCAAGATGCTGAGGCCAAATTCAGAGAGTGGAGAGAGGGCATGGCGAGCAAGGGTTTAAAAGTCAATATTAACAAAACTAAGGTTATGCATTGTAGATTGAGACGAGGCAATGTGGAAAAGAGCGGTGCATACCCATGTGCAGTGTGTGGAAAGGGAGTGGGCGTTAACTCAATTCAATGTAGCATCTGTCGATGTTGGGTACACCATGGGAGTAAGCTCTGTAGTAGAATAAAGGGACCCCTGCCGAAGGATAAGTCAGAAATAGAGAAATTTGAGTGTGTAGTGTGCAAAGGCGAGCTTGTGTTAAGTAATGATCCTGTGGCTGTGAATTTTGGAAATGAGTCTTTGGAGCTGGTGAACAAGTTTTGTTACCTAGGAGATACCATCTCTGCCGGTGGTGGGGCCGAGGCTGCCACTGTTGCTAGAATTAGGTGTGGCTGGGGGAAGTTCAGAGAACTGATGCCAATCCTGACCATGAAAAGAATGCTTCTTCCCCTGAAGGGAAAGGTGTACGCCTCATTTGTTAGAAGTGCAATGACGTATGCCTCAGAAACATAGGCCGTTAAAGTAGAGGATGTCAACAGAATGGAGCGTAATGAGATGAGAATGGTGAGATGGATGTGTGGGGCCAGGCTACAGGATAGAATAACAAATGTTGAGCTGAGGAGACGTTTAGGTATAAAGAGTATAGCGAGGTGATGCGTACAAGTAGACTGGGATGGTATGGACATGTGGAGAGAATGGATGAACAAAATTGGATGAAAAAATGCAGGTCTGTGATTGTGGAGGGAGCTGCACCAAGGGGTGGACCAAGGATGACCTGGGTTCGAACTATACGCGCCGATCTCAAATCCAAGAACTTGAAAAGTGAAGCAGCCCTTAACAGGGTTGCCTGGAATGCTGCCATTAGGACAAGAAACTGAAACTGCACTTATGTGTGGAACACTCAGTCTTAAAATGTTATATATATATATATATATATATATATATATATATAGAGAGAGAGAGAGAGAGAGAGAGAGAGAGATATGAAGAAAACAAACATACACATAATAAGGATGAGTATAGAAACACAAATAATGTTGAGAACAGGCGATCACAAAGGAGACTCAGGTAATACGCAGATAAAAGTAACAATGAAAATATCGGAAAAAGCAAAGAATAGATGGAAAATGGGAACTGGAAAATATGTGCATAAACACATCACTACACGCAGAAGAAATTGTATATACAAAAGAACAAGGGAATGTTACAGAAATAAAGCAAAGGAACAGAACAGGGAGTCCATGCGTCCGAGTGAAAATCGGTACTCGGATGCCATAATACTCTAGCTCACTCATAAAAGTTCGCAGACTTCACCTATTTTTAATTAGGGAAGTATATATCTAGACAATAATGTATCAATATACATTTCCGGACATCAACTACAAACCATATTTACTATTTATTGAAAAGCAAGTTATATGCAAAACTCAATCCAAATAGGTATAATTGCATAAAGAAAAATCCACAAATTCTTATGAGTGAGTGGGCTAGAGATGATAATATCCGAGTGTACCATCAGAGAGGGTGCTTAGCCTATGTGTATGAGTTTCTATACCAGTAAATAGCCGTTTATTGAGATTCTGACCTCCCCTTGGATGGTACCGGTTCCCGTCAACAAAAGAATAATTAACGTTAAATGATATGGAAAAGGGTTCCATGTCACTTCAACCAGTATACCATTTCAACCAGTAGCTCTCAACCAGTGCCAAATTAACCCAGACCAACTAAACCAGTGCCAAAATATAGTACTAACCTAACCTAATCTAACCTAACCGTATTGGTTGATTTGGTACTGGTTGAGAACTACTGGTTGAAATGGTCTACTGGTTGAAGTGACCGGTCACCATGGAAAAGGCATGGGTAATGAGAATAAAGGAAAATGGTAAGGGTAGCCATGATAACTAAGAGTGATTAGTAAGTACAATAAATATAACCTAAAAAAAAACACACATATCTTATATACACGGAAATCTACGTAAGGCCGACCAGCTCACACGGGATATGATCTCCTATTCACATCCACCCCATGTCATTCATAGAACTATCTTGTTTACGCTTCATATATTCTACCGTTCCTGAGATTATTACTGAACTAGACAATCTATTCCACATATCCAAAACCCTGTTTCCAAACCAATACCTACCTGTCTCTGTTTACGGATTATCTCGCAGTTATTCAGCTATAATACCTTGTTAAATATCCTTCTTATTAATACCCTTCATCTATGTATAATAATTATTTAAGGATAGTTGAAATATTAAAGCATACCGGAAGAAAAGATCAAGGTAAGTGAAAAAATATAGACGGTAATACAATAATAAAAATTAAAGCACTTTAAACGAATCAAATATTAAGAGGAGCTATATGAGTATGAATGGATGGGATAGCCTAGCTAGTTAACATACTGCAGATTGATAACCCGACACAAAGACTCTCTAACATGAGAGAGAGAGAGAGAGAGAGAGAGAGAGAGAGAGAGAGAGAGAGAGAGCGAGAGAGAGAGAGAGAGAGAGAGAGAGAGAGAGAGAGAGAGAGAGAGAGAGAGAGAGAGAGAGAGAGAGAGAGAGGGGGGGGGGGGGGGGGAGCGAGGACGAACAACACCGAGAGAAACTTAACCACAAGGGAAATATAGGAGGGCGGAATGGTTTAGACAAAAAAACAAAAAACAAAACGGGGCCCTTTTTACCTGCATTTTAAGTGGCTTGTCGTGTTCAGGAGTGTCCAAAAATGCCATAAAGAATTAAAGTCAGTTATTATGTCTTAAACTTGACTGGCGATAATGACTTGCGCGCGCACGTACAGGATATATATTATGGAGGTTTGTTTTATACGTGTTGACGACTATTTTTAAATTTTCATTTAGGTGAGGGCTGCTCCTATCCATAGTAAGGTTTGGCAGCCTCTACCCAAACTTAGTCGTTTCTGTCTGTCTCTGCTTCCTGTACTACTGTTCCTACTTCACTTACTAGACGAGACAGAAAAAGGTAAGAGGGAACGCGAAAGTGGTCTCGAACCCTAAGAATTGGAACTTTTAATGTTGTTTCTGTTCGGGCTCTATCTCGAGTCGGCCACCCCTAGCTAAGGGGTATCTGCCACTGCCTGAGTATAAACAAACATACATACATTCATAAATTAAATGTGCCCCGACATAAACATTATTCAAGTGCTGTGGATGAGTGACGGGATATAATACTCTTATATAATAACTTAACTTTGTTTCTGTTCACCACTACCTATATACATTTCGTTTCGTTCGTTTCGTACAGTATACACCGTTTTAAGGAGAAAGTTAAATATATTGAGTAATTTATTGATATATATATACTGTATATACTATATGTATTTATATATATATATACTGTATATACTATATGTATTATACTGTATTTACTATATTTATATATATATACTGTATATGTATTTATATATATATACTGTATATACTATATGTATTTATATATATATATATATACTGTATATACTATATGTATTTATATATATATATACTGTATATGTATTTATATATATATACTGTATATACTATATGTATTTATATATATATATACTGTATATACTATATGTATTTATATATATATACTGTATAATTATACTATATGTATTTATATATATATATATATACTGTATATACTATATGTATTTTTGTTTCCTCCTTAGACCTGCATCAAGCTTAATAAACATACCCCCTAAAACCCCTCTTCGGTAGAAAGATGCGATGGTTGGTTCCTCCTACATTGCAGGTTCGCTATCGCTCGCCAGGAATAAACTCACACTTATATGGCATGAAAGGTCTTAAAATCGCCAAATCTAATGGTGTGAATGCCTTAATATCTGAACACTAATGGAGCTTAAGATGAGGGAGAAGGGGGTTCAGAACACCTCCTCGCCCTTAAGGGGAGGTATTTAGTTTGTTCCCTAGACCTCCATCAACCTTAAAATTACACCCCCTCGAGTCCCTTTCAAGACAAATTTGTAAATTTTTCGGTAGAAAAATGTCCCGGCCGAAGGCCGATTCCTCTTAAATCACAGGCTCGCTATCGCTCGCCAGGATAAAATAGACACCTGAATTGCACGAAAGGTCTTAATATGGGGTGAAAGTTCTTAAAATCGCTAAACTAATGGGGCAAACGTTTTATAATATCAAAATCAATGGGGCTAAACATGAGGGAGAAAGGGGTCAAGAAAACAATCCCTTAAGTGGAGACCTCCCCTTAACCCGTTCAGTACCAGTTCTGTCCTTTTCATTATATACTAGCTATAGTCTATTCGCTGTAAGTAGGCGATACATCATGACCTCTATCCTCTGCAACTCAAAAAGGGCTAGAGCAAATTGGCAGTAAATTTCCACATCCATTCCTTGACTGACTTTTCCCAAATTGTAGAAATTTTAGCTCGATTAATCTAGTCATGTTTGAGTTACAGAGATCAGGATTTCTCGCCTACATACAACGAATAGACTATAGTACTAGACGATTTTATTCATTTTAGGAAGGGGCTCCAGCAATTAACAGGTTTCTAAATATCTTAATTAATCAATTTTGACTACCACAGATCCTTCTTAAGTTACACAAAATTGTTTAAATATAGCTAGAATACAATCGAAAAAACGTCGGCGGTACAGAAGGGGTTAATGAGTTTTCTTGATTATACACGGTTGTACGGTTGGTCAAATAAGTCTTGTCTCCGCTGTCATTACGTTTTGCTCGCTCTGTGCTGTATTAAGGTCTGTCAGATGTTGAATAGCGTGTGTAGAGATAGGAACATGTTTGCATATCTCACTCGAACCGATTAATTAATGTTTAAGATAGAGCTGATACCAATTATTGATCGAAATGTACTTGGTGCTGCGTCATAATTTATTTGGGCAACTTTACTACTACTGCTGCTTGAAGTGTGTAATGCCAGTCAGTCATTATCTGTTTCAGTACCTGTGACGTCTCTGTTATATATTTTCGGCTACATTTAGACGATTCAATGAAGCTTAGCAAAGACATATGGTAGCTAGAAGGATTAATTAAGAGAGTGTGTAGCCTTTTAATTGATAGACGTCCTTCCTAAGCTGAATACAATCGTCAAATAGTTACCAGAATATAATGGAAGTGACGTCAGCGGTATTGTATGGGTTATAATAGTACCCCAGCTCACCACAGTATTATGGCCTAGGTAAATTTTCCTGGCAACAGTTTGTGAAAGAAAGGGAGAAGACCAGTATTTTTTGCGCTTAGATAAATGGGAGAAGACCAGTATTTTTTGGGCTTAGATAAATAGTAGGTTAGCTTAAAGGGCCAGCTTGCTTACGATATCAAATAATTATATATAATCGGTAGTTCAGAGCATTATAAGAAACGTAAATGTACTAAGAGAGTAAATACAGTAAAGTATACTTCCTTTTCTGATCTGATATACATTCCAATATTTATATTAGATGGGTTCATTACTATTATATGATTTTAGAGGGTAATTTATTACGGATAATTTATCCTATTCATATATAATTCAAATCCAAATCTTATGTACAGTGTAATTACACCCGTTCAGTAACGGGGACGTCAAATGCCTTATATTTTGGGAACTATTCGACGATATTATTTAGTTTAGGATATTATGTCTACCAAATATATAGCTACACACTATCTCAATTAATCCATTTAGCTACCATATGTTCTTCCTAAGCTTCATAAAATCGTCTAAATATGGCTGAAATCAAATAAAAGAGACGTCACCGGTACAGTAAGGATTCATTAAGCATTAGTATAACATATATCAGATAGTTCTCGAAGAAACGAAATGTCCATACCTAAGCTCTGTATCATATAATAATGTCCATACCTAAGCTCTGTATCATATAATAATGTCCATACCTAAGCTCTGTATCATATAATAATGTCCATACCTAAGCTCTGTATCATATAATAATGTCACATACCTAAGCTCTGTATCATATAATAAATGTCCATACCTAAGCTCGGTATCATATACTAATGTCCATACCTAAGCTCTGTATCATATAATAATGTCCATACCTAAGCTCTGTATCATAAATAATGTCCATACCTAAGCTCTGTATCATATAATAATGTCCATACCTAAGCTCTGTATCATATAATAATGTCCATACCTAAGCTCTGTATCATATAATAATGTCCATACCTAAGCTCTGTATCATATAATAATGTCCATACCTAAGCTCTGTATCATATAATAATGTCCATACCTAAGCTCTGTATCATATAATAATGTCCATACCTAAGCTCTGTATCATATAATAATGTCCATACCTAAGCTCTGTATCATATAATAATGTCCATACCTAAGCTCTGTATCATAATAATGTCCATACCTAAGCTCTGTATCATATAATAATGTCCATACCTAAGCTCTGTATCATATAATAATGTCCATACCTAAGCTCTGTATCATATAATAATGTCCATACCTAAGCTCTGTATCATATAACTTTGTCCCTTCCTAAGCTCTGTATCATATAATAATGTCCATACCTAAGCTCTGTATCATATAATAATGTCCATACCTAAGCTCTGTATCATATAATAATGTCCATACTACCTAAGCTCTGTATCATATAAATGGTCCATACCTAGCTCTGTATCATATAATAATGTCCATACCTAAGCTCTGTATCATATAATAATGTCCATACCTAAGCTCTGTATCATATAATAATGTCCATACCTAAGCTCTGTATCATATAATAATGTCCATACCTAAGCTCTGTATCATATAAGAAAAATAAAAATCTACTTAATGGGCCCTTTTTTGGGTCCCATTCTCCCTCATGCTTAGCCCCATTCATTTTCAGATTTTAAGATGTTTGCCCCATTAGTTTGTCTAGTTTAAGACCTTCCGCCCCATTTCCTTGTCAATATTAAGACCTTTCGTGGTATTTAGGTGTCATTTTTTTTTCCTGGCGAACGATAGTGAGCCTGTAATTTTGGAAGAACCAAATTAATCTAGAATGGGAATCTAATGGATGTTTCTTTAAAAACGTGATATCGTTCTAGGGAGGAAACTAGAACAAATAAATCATAAATGAAAACAATCGACCATAAAGTGAACCATCCTCCCTTAAAGCTTTCATTAAGTAGGTATAGTAAGTTAAGCTTGTGTAAGATATATCCAACACACACCCCCATCACCCACCAACCCCCACCCCCACACACACAAATAATCACATGTATATAATCACATGTAGGGAAAATTAAATTCCCTCTTTTCACTAGGAAAACAAAAAAATGGAAATCTCACAGGCTTACGGAAGAGAATTATAATTAGCGAAGAGAATGTGTCCTTCAACCCCTCTCACAAAAAGGGTCCCAAACTGGCCCTTCCCTCGTTAGGAGAGACAATGGAGAGGTCTTGTAGGTAGGATAAGGAGAGGGAGGGAGGGAGGGAGGGAAGGAGAGAGGAGAGAGTAGAGAGGAAGGAGTAGAGAGTAGAGTAGAAACTAGAATAGAGTAGAGTAGAGTAGAGTAGAGTAGAGTAGAGTAGAGTAGAGTAGAGTAGAGTAGAGTAGAGTAGAGTAGAGAGAAGTATAGTCAAAATCAATAGTTTGGTGACAACCTTACTAATGTTTGTTTAATATTTAGTTACTGCCACTTAACTTTAACAGACCTCTGTTGCTTAAGGCATTTGATTCCAGTTTCTTTTCAGCTGATGGTAAACTGAAATTTCAATATCAGTGATTAATTATTATTCAGCTATTATGAAGACTTTGTAGCAAATAGGTTATTATTTACTTAATCTTGGCTTAAATATGACGCAGAAATATAGGAGTTTCGTATTTGTCCATTAAGTATTGATTAATCAGCTGCAAAAGGAATCAATATGTTGTCAGTTGAAAACTAACCGACTTGTTTTTATTAGCTTCACTTAGCAAAAGTGCTAAGTTAAAGAGAGATTATATTTATGTGTTTATTTATATATAAATAGATTCGTTTTAAGTTTTCTTCGTCAACCTCCACCTAGCTTCAAAAAATACCCCAAAGACCCCCCTTGGAGATAGGCTTCTGCATTTGTTGATAGAAAAATGCCCAGGACAAACGCTGGTTCCTCTTATATTGCCGGCTCGCAAAATTCAACACCTAAATGACTCGAAGGGTGTTAAAATCGCCAAAGTAATGGAACGAATGTCTTAAAATCTCAAAACCAGTAGGCTAAACGTGAGGGAAAAGGAGGTCCAGAAACCCACCAAGTGCCTCCTTCACTTTAGATTACACACAGCTTAAGGGGAGATAAGTAATTTTTCTGGACCCCTTTCTCCCTCATGATTAGCCCCATTAGTTTTGACATTTTAAGACGCTCGGCCCATTAGTTTGGCGGTTTTAACACCTTTAGCTCCATTTCGTTGTCAATTTTAAGACCTACTGTATCTTGCCATTTAGGTGTAGATTTTTTCCTGGCGAGCGATAGCGAGCCTGTAACTATAACAGGAACCGGCCTACGGTCGGGACATTTTTCTACCGAAAAATGTACAAATCTATATTGAGGGGGGGTCTACGGGGTGTTTTTCCATGTTTGAGGGAAGTATAGCGAGGAACCTAAAAATATATGAATAGGTTAATTAAAAGACCAACAAAAACAGCGACTACCCACTTAACATACAGGTTTTGGGTGAGCTATTAACCCATTCTTTGCCTGCGACGCTTTTTAGATTGTAGTCTAGCTATATTTAGACCATTTTGTGCAGTTTAAATAGGATCCGTGATAGTAAAAAGGGTTGAGGGAGATAGCTCCAAGCCTGTTCATTGCTGGAGGCCCTTTATAAACTGAATACAATCTTCTAACAGTAGCCAGAATAAAGTGAAAGGTACGGCACTGGTACTGAGAGGGTTAAGGGGAGATGGGCGCATTTATTTGCTCATTTACGCATCGTTATATTATATGATTAGCTTCCTCCCTAGACCTCCACCAAGGTTAAAAAAACGCCCGCCCAAAAACCTCCTTCAAGATAAATTTGTACATTTTTCGATAGACAAATTTCCCGGCCGAAGGCCGGTTCCTCTTAAATTACAGGTTCGCTATCGCTCGCCAGGAAAGAATCGACACCTAAATTACACGAGCAGTCTTATTATTAACAAGAAAATGGGGCGAAAGGTCTTAAAATTACTAAAGTAATGGGTCACACGTCATATAATCTGCAAACTAACGGAGCTAAACCTGAGGAAGACAGGAAACCACACAAACGGCCCATCGTCCCTTAACCCCTTCAGTCACCACCATAACGTAATGTTCATCATATTCTGGTTACCATTAGACGATTTTCTTTTGGTTGTAATCTACCTATACGACTCAAATGGGTAAATATAATCTCATTAAACCCCCTTAGTAACATAGGTCCTTCTTAAACTGCATAACATAATTTAATTTAAGCCAGAATCAGTGGTAAAAAATGCTGAGGGGGTTAATGTAGCCTGTACCCATAGCTTGGAGATAACCCCCAGGACCGCTGGTGGAGGGGTACAAGGTCTGTTATCCGGGCTACACGGTCTCTCAGGACCACAGGAAGGAAGAAAAATACACTATTTTTTTTCGTATAAATTCATATATATATATATATATATACCTATATACTTTTTTTTCTATTAACATATTTATATATTTTTATATATATGTTTAGTTTGATTTCAAGGCCTCTATCAAACACCCCCAAGACTATCCTTCGACATGAATTTGTATATTTTTCGGCAACAAAAATATCCCAGCCAAAGGCTGGTTACTCCTAAATTACAGGCTAGCTATCGCTCGCCAGGACAATATCGACACCTAAATTGCACGAACGGTCATAATATTAATTGCCAAAGAAATGAGGCGACAAGTCTTAGAATCAACAACCTATTAGGTCAAACTTCTTCAATTCTCAAAACTAATGGGGCTAAGCACGATGGAGAAGGTGTAACTGAAGAAACAATATAACGCTCCCCTTGCCCCTTAATTATCGTGAAGCGTGTCTGGTAATCATTAAACGATTGTATTAGGATTTGAAAGGATCTCTATGAATCTAAGGAGTTCAAATTATCCCAATTATCCTTCTGGCAACCACAACTGTTGTCTAAGCTGTATACATTTTCTATCTACAAATATCCAGAATAAAATAATCGAAAGTTTTACTGGAATGGTTACTAAATCAAAGATATAATATAGGCTAATCATATATATTTTGATAATGATTTACCTGTCTACAATAATTGGCTGTCCTTTTTATAAGTTGACATGGGTAACCTGTATTTGTATGGACATTTTAATTACCCTCTCCATACCTTTTTGAAACTTCAATATATACTTGTTTCTACTGTATCACAGGAACATTTGAATAATTAGATGAAATTATGATACGTTTTCTGTTCCTTCTCTTTTGAGGGGAATTCTAAGTTTATAATTCAAATTTCCTTGGACTGGGGGGCGATTACTAGCTTGAAGGGAGGTTGGAGAGGCCTTATTTTAAGACAACAACAATCAAAACCCTCCATAATAATTAATCAAGACATCAAATGAGATAGTGTTAAGTAAAACCATATACAGTATATAGATTACTATAATATAAAAGAAAAGAAACAAAATAGGAAAAGTGAGTAAATAGATAGATAGATAGACTATAACATAACCAAGGAAAGGAGGTATATGATCGTAAAGATTATTACTAAAGACAATAACCAAGGGAAAGGGAGGGAAAGGCAGACCGAGAATGAGATGGAAAAATGGAGTTGAGCGGTATATGGTAGAAAGTGGAGTGGAGTGGAAGGAGGGGTGCCAGCTGACAGATTTTAGAAGAGCATGCAGGCGATTTATTCGTGAGTCCCTTCCTCCCCCCCCTCTATGGGTATAAGGCGTGTTGTATATATAGATAGACATGATACACTTATTTATCAGGTACTGAATTAAATGGATAGTGGTTATTTTTGTTTTATTTACATATTTCTTTATATGTGTTTTAGAGTCCTCGCTAGACCTCTATGAAGCTTAAAAAAACATGTCCTAGACCCCCTTTCAAGATACGTTTGTACATTTTTCGGTAGAAAAATTTCCCGGCCAAGTGCCGAATCCTCCTAAAATTACGGGGCTCGCTATCGCTCGACAGGAAACAATTGACATATAAATGGCACGAAATGTCTTAGAATCGCCAAACTAATGGAGCGAACGTCGTAAGATCTAAAAGCTAATGGGGCTAACCATGAGGGAGAAGGGGGTCCAGCAAAAGCAACTGCCTCCCCCTTATAAGAGGGACACAAGCGTTGCCAATCACCGAGATCCTCCATCCAACCCTGCAAACCACCCAGTCATTCCTAAACCCCCTTCTTCCTCTGACTTCCCTGTTTGTTCATAGGGTTGGAGTATCGTGGATATGTAGGCAGTTTGGGGGAATAGTTTTGGCCAAGTGAGCAATTTTGGGAATGTGAGCAATTTTGGTCAGATATGCAGAATTGGGCCAGTGGGCACTATTGGGCAAGTGGACAATTTTGGATAAGTGGGAAATATTGGGCAAGTGGACAATTGGGGATAAGTGGGAAATATTGGGCAAGTGGACAATTGGGGATAAGTGGGAAATATTGGGCAAGTGGTCAATTTTGGGAAAGAGGACAATATTGGGAAAAAGGACAATATAGGGCAAGGGGGCAATTTTGGGAAAGAGGACAATTTAGGGCAAGTGGGCAATTTTGGGAAAGAGGACAATTTAGGGCAAGTGGGCAATTTTGGAGAAGAGGATAATATTGGGAAAGAGGACAATATTAGGCAAGTGGGCAATTTTGGGATAAGAGGAAAATTTGGGGCAAGTGGACAATTTTGGGAAAGTGGGCAATTTAGGGAAAGAGGATAATTTTGGGCAAGTGGTCCATTTTGGGCAAGTGGACAATATTGGGCAAGTAGGCAATTTTGGGCAAGTGGACAGTTTTGGCCATGTGGAATATGCAGGGCATGTGGGCCATATTGGTTAAGTGGGCAATTTTGGGTATGTGGGCAATTTTGACTTTGTGAACAATATTGGACATGTGGGCAATATTGGTAAAGTGGGCAATATTGGGTACGTGGGCAACTTTGGGAAATTTGGCCATGTGGTGAAGTATGTGTAGGTATGTAGGTAGTTATAGAGGGTTAAGTACTATCTCAACTAATCCTTTTAACGAAAGAATAATTCCGAACTATACCAAATTAAGCCACTAAAACAGAGCTATGAAAGACGTCACATAAATGCAAAGGTTAAGGATTTATTTGGCTTAACCCTTTATCACGATGACATAATGTTCATCATATTCTGATTACCGTTAGACGATTTTGTATTAAATCGTAATCTACTTCTAGGACTCAAAGAGGTAAATACGATCTCAATAAACCCTCTGGATAATATAGATCCTTCTTATAATGCATACAATCGTCTACTTTTAGTCAGATTGAAAGGTAAAAAGGCGTCGTCGTGTTGAAAGGGTTGTCTTGGGGAGATTGTAGGCATAAATCGAGCAGGGCAGTACCCAGGGGAGGCCACATAGGCATATGATAAGGAGTTGCTGGAAATCCTGTTTCATTTACCTGGTTTTCCCCACTGTTTCGTTTTGAACCTCACTTACACAGAAAGTAATCCAGATAACTCTCACAAACACCTCTTCCTCTTATTCATTTCACTACACCTAACAAGCAGACCAGACATCTCTCCAAAACATCTAAATTACCTATAATGTACCTAAATTTTGGCTTGCTGTCACTCTTTCAACCTTTGGAAGAGACACTTGTTACAGTCAGTTTTACTTTTTGTCTCCTTAATACAAAGAAAAAAACAAAGAAAACACGTGGTCTGGTGTGGGAAGGCGGAGGTAGAGGAGATTTCAATACTAAAACTAAAGTATCGCGTACCATCTATTGGGAAAAGAGCTTTGTTGTTTTTATGGACGTTATTTTACATACCCCCGCCGTGTTTCGCCAGCCTTTGGGAGCCTGGATACTGCGAACATTTACGATGTTCAATCTCCTTCTGGCCAGGGTATTTTAACCGCTGCTGCACCGGCGACGTATTTTTATCTTCTGGCTATATCTATATCTGTGGCAGTAAAAAGCGGTTAATGAAGATCATTCGAAGCCTGGTAATTGGTGGAGGCCCATTTTAAACTGAATTAAATTGTCTAATAGTAGCCAGCATAAAGTTAAAAGGACGGCACCGGTAATGAAAGGGCTAAGAGCATCACCGCGAAAGCTATTAACATCCTTGGGCTGCGGGCTAAAGAACCTCGCAAAGTGCAACGCAGACATAAAAATTCCTTAATTTAAAACAACACTAATGCTGCAACACTTAGAATACTGGGACACCGTCCAGGATCCACACGCTAACAAAATAATATCAATGAATTAGAGGAAATACAAAACAAAGCTGCAAAGTTGATCAAACGTGGATACAGACACACTACATCAATCACTTTGTTTAAGCTTCATAACCTTTCTCATTATAATTAAAATAACTGTCCAAAGTGGACTACTATTACTTGTAACTCACTCATTATATCACTCGTACTCTCTCTCTTGTTTAGTTTTTCTGTCTTTCTTTCAGGCAGATAACACGAGTTGTGCTTCTTCTCAATTTCTAGAGTTCCATAGTGATCTGGCCTCAGAACACAGCTGGTAATCGTATTACATCAATGCAATCGATATTAGTTTGTTGTGTGTGATAACTAGTGTTGCAAATATCATTAAAATAGGCCAGAACGTGAACATAAAGGAGTTGAACCACTCGGCATTGATCTCAAAAGACGGTGTGAATGATCTGCGATATGGCAGATGCCACTATACATGAATGAGTGCAATGATTTGCATATTGACCAAGCAAATCCCAAAACAGTCTATTGACTATTGAAAGAGAATCTGAAAGTGTCTGCCTTAAAACAGATTTTACTGGTCTAGTTAGCAATTGCTGCTGGAATTGAACATAAGTGAGAAGGGGGTCTAGACAAAAACAAATATATAATATTGCAGGAGGACTGGGAATGAATAGTGAGGCAATGAAAAGGAGATGCATTACATCATAAATTGGACACTGAAAAGAAAACCGCATAACGTAAAACATAGTGGACTCTGGAGTGAGAGAGAGAGACACGACTTGACCTATTTACTGCCCTATAGAGAGCATCCGGGCAAACATTAATACTTTTTGTTAGTATAATAATAATAATAATAAAAATAATAATAATAATAATTGTAGTACTTATTTTCTAATTCTCCGTATACTAATAAGGTGGGAATAATTCGACAGTTGTTCAGAAGTTCGCATCCTTTATTTAACAAACTCCCTAATAGTTTTATGTTCCCCTAGCAAGTGATTCTCTGTTCGGCCCGAAATGAGTTCAACACTCAGATTGAATATTATCGTCGACCCACAATAGATTGTACGTCGGAACTCGCAAGTTCCCGATACCACCTATTTGGATACCCGCTCTTCAGGTATGGACTCACTCCGCCTCCGATCCAAAGGCACATTACTAGTCTCCAAAATAATATATCAGCTTTACCGGGCCTCAATATGTCTAATCCAAAGACCAAGGTTTTAATGAATTTGACCGCTATTTACCTATCTTTAACACTCTTACATTTTATATATTCTTATCGTCAACACAAATAAATCTGTACCCGTAGGCACCTACATTAATATAACCCTTTGTTTTGGAATATCTCCACTCTGACATCCTATCTGACAAATAAATAAACTCAATAATACTGACACCACTTACTCAAATAATATATCTCATTACATGGTCCAATACAATCAATATTTCATAAACACCTATATTTTCAATATTCAACACTTAATACTCTATATATCATGATTACATTATTATCCTCAATGTTTAATCTGACTGATACAATGTTTATCAACTCACTAACTACTTATCTCAGGAGTAAAATATTTCCTCACAATAGTCGCCTCGACTTGTTACTTATTATTATGTTCCCTCCACCAACTGACTTTACTCCTAAACTCAATTAATTAAATCAACAAATATATGTGGCAGTCCAGGGATTCGAACTCCGTCCTAACTATTTCTCAAGCTAGATCTAAACTATCTGCAACTATTATTTATCCCCACGTCATTCCTATAGTTGTTCCTAACTCTTAATATCTTATTTCATCTTCCCTTTATCTTTATAGTTTACATTTATCTACTAACCTAGAAGATCCTATACTATTGGTAGCTAAGTGGCATGGAGCCTTCTCTATAAATAACAGCTATATTCTCTCAACACTTCATCCTTTTATTTATTTCATGAGTATAATCTCTTTCTTTTTATTTTGTTCTATATGAACACATCAATTCTAAGGGTTAGAACCACTGGGTTTGTCAAACATTTCTCTCCTTTTAATAATGGTATTTCGGGCCCATATGGGTCCTGTAATTCGGGCCCATATGGGTCCTGTAAAAAGTATTGGGTATCTCTATCTGGAACAGTCTTCACCACCTCAAGGCCAGCCAATAGTTTTTTCTGGAAATCCTCAGTTCCATTTACTATCTGTCGTCCCTCTTGAATCGCTTGGCTATAGGTGTGTAAGCTAGCGATGTGACGACAAGCACCCGGATACTTGTGGTGTATCTGGTTAGTAGAGGAAAGCTGTGTTGGGCCAGAGGTGGACTTTATCGGGGCGGGATAGGCGAGCTGGAAGGCTGCAGCAGGTGTAGCCAAGTTCCCATTGTTGCCCAGGTAAGGGAGAGAGTGTGAGTTGTTGGCAAATGAACCCAGTGGGGCCCGTGACGGGAGTGACGTCTGCAGGAACGGAATTATATAGGAGAGGTGAAGCAAGTAAGCCCCTCTCCCCCCCTCTTTATAGCCCCGCTTCACGAATTGCCGCGTGTTGATTGGTTAAGCCAGCCGCCCAGCAGTGCTTTCTCCAGCCGCGCAGTTTGAACATTTCTTCCCCTCTCCTCTGATCTTATCTCTTCGTAATAGGTTCCAGGGAGATGGTTGCAAAGTCCTGTAGTGGCTTACGGGAGTATAGGGCTTGCACTGATGTCGTAGAATTATTGCAACTCGAAGAAACAGCCTGTGGAGGGAGCGAGAGCGATTTGAAAGATGAAGATGTGTGCGCGGCTGGCTCAGCTTTTGCTTGCTCCGACAATGGAGGCTCCTGATTGGCTGCACCGGAGGGTGTGGCAGAGTTGGGGGAAACATCAGGAATGTCAAAGTCAGCTGGTTTTGAAAGAGATAGTCAAATGCAGCGTGTTAATTGGCTGGCAGGATTCTTACTTTAATAATAATAATATTAATAATAATAATTATAATAATACAAATAATAATCGGGTGGATGGGACTCGTTAGCCTTGGTCGGCAACTCATCTAGGGGAGACAACCTTATACAAATCCGGGTGGATTGGACTCGTCAGCCTTGGTTGGCAACCTGTCTAGGGGAGTAAACCTGATACAAATCCGTACTGCTTACCTAAGGGTAAGGCAGGTATGTGGATGGATTAGCCGAACACCACTGTAGAAAAATAGTGCTAACAAGATACACAGAGGGCCTCGGAGTCGGACGGATCCTAAATTGAGTGGTCAATCCTGTAAGTCCTTCACTAAACTGGCTCGGGTTGTCCCTCTTACAGGGAATAGGTCCGCTTGGGGGCATTCTGTGTATGGCCACCCTCGCAAGGGGAGTAAGGCGTCCGGCAATAGATAGATAGATAGATAGAATATTATTATTATTATTATTTTTTTTTTAATTTGTATTATTAGTATTATATACTACTAAAAGCGAGCCTAAAAAAACCCTAATAGCTATAATCCACAAGGGGTAATTTTAAGGAGCACAAATAGCATAGCGAAGAACGATAATACAGTTAATGAACTATACCGGTAGTAATCAATCTAGTGAACACGATTCATCTCGAATTTTAATGTGTGAGTGTTCTCTTCACAGACAATATCATTCGCAAGATTGTTTCACACCTTGACAATGGTTGGTATAAAACTTCTAGATTGTTGTGAAGTATTTATACTCCGTAAGTTTACGAAGGTCATACTATGCAGACTTAATTAATTAAGGGGACTACACACCCTCTGACACTAAAACAATAATAAAAGAAAAAATATTATATCTTTCACCTCGATACTTTCAGGGTACATGTATAATCAAATTATCAATGCCTACTTTGTGGGAGCATGAGAATGTGGTACTTCATGACATCATGACGTCATGATGATGTCACAACTTCCTGTGGTCTTATTATTTGCCCTAGAGACACCTACTGTTACATCTAAATACTTGAATACCATACGAAGAGCGTGTAAGTTCGTTTTTCTTAAAATTTCCAATACGTCATGATATATCGAGGTCATAAAATGTACGTCGTGTGCGCGACGTCGCGCCGATCGCGACACTCAAATTTTTCACTCTATCGAAAAGAAAAAAATTACACGATGAAGGCACAGCCAATATGAGTTAACGTGAGCGGTTACAAGCAGCTCCAATACAATACAATGGAGTAGTTACACTTGGAAGTTGGCAATATATGATTGTGAGAAATCGGAGACGAAAGTAAAATATATAAAAATATAAATTTTCTGGTGGCGTGTCATGAAAAAAATGGCTAAGTTACTCATAAAAACTAAGTTTTCTGATTTAGGTAATAGAAGAAAATGTAAACTAGCCAGTAATTTGGGGTAAACTAGGATTTTTCTATATGTAACCTCTTATAATATGTATCACCATCTTACCATCTTACCATCCCCGCCTGGGGATGAGTTACACTACAGGCGGACGGTTTAGGACTGGGGTAGGAAGCCTTCTCTGGCTCTTGTATTCCCCCCCCCCCCATATGCCTGAACAATTTTCCAATTTTTTCCTTAAAACCATTCGTTGTTGTAGCCCAAACTGCCTCCTCCGGCAAGTTGTTCCACTCATCTACCACTCTTTGAGAGAAGTACTTCCTGATATTGAGTCTGGATCTCTGCTTAAATAACTTGAAGTGATGCCCCTAGGTACGTCCTCTGTTCAATATGAAGAAGTCCTCCAAACTCAGTCCCTCCAATCCATGCATTATCTTATGGACCACTACACCAAGCGGCTCGCTTGGTGTAGTGACTAGCGTCTCGGACTTCCACCCAGAAGGCCCGGGTTCGCACCCACGCTCGGTGCATTAAAGATTTTTCACAAGCACTGAGTCGTTACCATCCCTCATGAGCAAAGGGATGGGGTAGTAGTACAGGACCCCAATGGAAATACGCCTAATCGGCCTTATTGAGCTATCCTTAGCTAGCTTAGCATGCGCTAGCTTTAAGAACTATTATTATTATTATTATTATTAGGTCGTATCATAGGTGTATGTCAGTGGGTTTTTTGGGGAGTGGGGGTATTGATGTCATAGTGCTGTCATATGGGTGTTTATGCCCTCTTATGTTATTCTCCATTGTTGAAAGAAGCATATTAGACCCCCCCCCCCAAAAAAAAAAAAAAAATCGTTACATTTTGGTTGTGTGGGGGGGGGGGGATGTCATATGGGTATTTATGCCATCCTATGCTATTCTCCTATGTTGAAAGAAGCATTTTAGACAAAACAAAATTATCTTTAAATTTTGGGCTGGGGGGGTGAGTGTCCCCTTTTAAACCCTTGTCTAGAGGGGGGTTTTGGGCTTATTTGGGCATATTCAGGCCCTCCTGAATGATAAATCAAGTATCTGCATGAAAAGAAATGTATTCAGCAAAAAACTACGCGCTAAAAGCTTCAAAATGAGACCAGAACGAGCTACGTAGCACTCGTGGTTCTCATACAATGGTACCAGTAACATGGGAGTTTAGCGTATAGCGGCATATTTTTCCCAGCTATGCTCACTACTGGCTACACTGCCAGCCTCTCGAGAACACAGGGAACATGAGTTAATGGGCGGCGGTAAGCCCTGGGAGTCGGCTGTCTGGTCCACTGCGCTCCCGGCCATTTGCACTCGATTTTAATCCTTTAAAAGCCTTAATAATGCGCCTAACTTGCTGCAAATTGGAGGCGTACTTAAGTCCGCCCCCGATCTTTAAGGGTTAAGGAATATCTAGTTAAACGAAGAGGCCTGAAAGATGGTGGAAGATTAGAACTCATTGGGTGGTCAGTATTGGTAAACAAAAACTTATGAAGATCCAAAGTTTGATCTGGCAATAAGAAGTTAATTTTTTTTTAAACTTTATCAGAAAGACCAAAATGGGAATGTGCAGCTAATTACCAGACAGGAGAGCAATACTCAAAATGCGGCAAATTATAAGAAATTAAACATTTGCGATCACTTGTATCATCGGCATAAGACATCATGCACTTACGCAAAATTCGAACTTTTTGAGAAGTAGATGAGGAAAAGGAGGGAATATGAACTTCAAATGTGAGCTTAGGATTAAAAGTGACACAATAATTTAAGCTAAGTACAGTCATACATGACATAATTATCAACAATTGTTTATGTGCATTTTTCGTGCCCTAGAAATTGCACAAATCCATATTCTTTATGATGTCATTGCATAGTACATTGGCATCTTCAACACTGTTTACTTGAGAACAAATAGGAGCATATAACGAGATGTAGTCGGCATACACAATCATGTGAGAAAGATTCCAGCCTACATATCACTTCTAAACATTACAAGGAATAGGAACCTAAGTACTCTCATTGGGCTACACCTGATTTAACATTGGTAAAGGGACTAAAAATTTCATCATCTGTAACACATTGTTATCTAATATTTAAAACTCTTTACATATACTAAAAAAACAGCCACCCACACCAAACAATTCTAGTTTATCAAGTAGTGCTTTATGATAAGCTATGTCAAAGGCTGAGCTTATGTCTTGGGAAATCAGTCCAGACTTATGACTGGCATCCATTGTGGCCTGGAGATCATTGGTTAAGACCAAATGTGCATCATAAGCACTCAAGCCTTTTCTGAACCCAAACTGATTATGTGGCAGCAATTTGAATTTATCAAAAAATCTTGCGAGTCGCTTGGCCAGCAAGCGCTCACAGACATTATATAGAATAGGAGTAATGGAGACTGTTCTAAACTCCACTGGAATTATGTACCCTTTGGGAATGTAACAACATTTGCAGCATGCCAGCATACTGGAAAATATCCCAATTGAATTACAATTCTAAAAATAACAGCAAGTTTTCGAACCAGGACTTTGCTGATTTCTTTTCTGAAAAATAGCGGAGAAAACACACTGGGATCTGTACCACCAAATGAGTCAATTAAGGTCATTCAGCAACATTTCTATATCAGAAGACCTGAATACCAAAGAGGTAAATTTAGGCTCTGGAGCACTTGAGTGGGGTAACAGCATCACTCTGCTTACTATTAAATGTGGATGCATCGAGATAAACCTTTTTCACCTGAGTCAAAAGTAACCAATCTATCATGTCAAAATAGGTGGACAATAAGAATCAATAACAAAACTTTAAAGCTAACCACCACTTCTAGGTGTATCTTTTTTATCTGGCCTTTCTTGGAAAAATCATATTACCACTCTTGCTAAAAACTTTCCCAAAAATGAGGTGTGTTCAACCGTCTCTGTGTGTTCCTCAACCCCCCCCCCCCCCCCCTCACCCACAGCTTCTTGCTCTGTATTGGGGCACAGTGCGCCTTTGTATTGAGTATTGTTCGCCTGTGTGGGGAGGCTCCATCCATACTGCACTTCTCGAACGAGTAGAATCAAAAGCATTTCGCCTCATCAACTCGCCTTCTCTTACTAGTTCCCTACAATCTTTTTTTACACGCCGCAATGTTGCATCTCTTTCACTCTTCTATCGCGATTGCAACAATCATTGTTCTTCAGAGCTCTCTCAGTGTATATCCCCTCCTGTGCATCAAGTGCGATGCACCCGCCTTTCAACACAGTCCCACTCCTATTCTGGCCAGCTCTCCAACCCAAGAATTGGCAAATGTTCCCAGTCTTTCTTCTACTCAACAAGTGAACTCAGGAACTCCCTCCCTCAATCAATCTTACCTTCATCCTATGACTTAGACTGCTTTAAACTTTGGGGGAGATACTTGTTACAGGCAACCTGCCTTTTTTCTCCTTCATATACACAGAAACAAAATGTGAGGCTCAGCAGGTCCAGTAAGAGTTTCCTTAACCCGGCAAGTGCTGGAAGACTCTTAAGAGTTTCCCCGGGCGACTGCGGGAAGACTCTTAAGATCCTGGGCCTAAAAAAAATCCATTTAGCCTAAAACACCCCAAAAAAACTTGAACCCGTTTTTTTTTTTTTTTTTTTGCCCCTGGGCCATGCCAAATATCACTCCTCCACATCCCCTCCTTCCCCCCACCTCCTTCAGTTATCACCTATTTTCCCTGTTATTCCCTTATTCTGTGGTCTATTTTCGTGCTAACATTAGCGAGTTGCAAGCAGGGCGTTGTCATCACTGTTACCAAGCGAGTGCAAGAGAGAGAGAGAGAGAGTATCGATCGACAATCTCTCTCCAGACGTGGGGAGGAGTGGAGGGGAGGGAGGTTGCCTCAGCCTTTGGTTATGTAACTCCCGGCCTGTATCGCCGATTTTGACCATCCAAACGCTGTTTCCACTTGTTTTATTGCTGTAACAGGTTAATACCTTTATAGGCTAATCAACGTAAAATAGTCGCATTTTTTTTTTTTTTTTCTATATTCCAACTTACTCCCTCTCGGGCATAGGCTGAGAGCCTGGACATTCACAGCTGTACAATGAGCAGTGAAGCCCGTGAGGTCTTGTTCCAGTCTAGGGAGTGAGGCATGTGAAGCACGTAGAGTACAACGAGCACCTGCCATCTTGCCTTCACATGAGGCACGGTTCTCACCCATGGTCCGAAGCGACCCCATCTCTGAAGCCACCTCGTTCCCGTGCTTCACTGTCTCACCCCCTACACTCGGACACTCATTCTTACACACACACACAACGCCACCTGTTGAGCAGCTAGCTCACCAGGCATTGCACCCCTATAGCATATTTTGAATATGGGAATATTCATACAGTGCTATTTAATCAGGGAACAATGAGGGCATATGGATACGTATTAATGCTATTTATGGTAAAATAATGATGTTAGTGATGGGAACAGCTCAAATACGTGCACACAGGTGTGTGGTGTCTCATACCCCCCATGTGCACATCTTAGGTTAAGCAGATTGATATAGAGTGACTGTTAGATTGTAAATTATTCGGCCCGTAACCTAGCAGAGTTCTCCCAACGAAACTATGTCTGAGATTGAGTCAGCAGCTGAAAAAGTAGCCTGCCTATCATGTTGGGCCTGCCTACAATCATCATTGAACCAGGCCTTGTCCCTGAACCTTGTGTTGATTAGCTTACTGGGTAAATATTTATTACAAATTTCAGAAAGTATGTTATGTAGGAATTCAATCAGGCAAGTAGACTGGTAATTATTGATCCAGTTTATATTACCAAAGTTTCGATCAAGCCCAGCCCAGTTTCTTTGAGATTTAAGGAACAATTTCCAAGAAAATGAAATAGTAGGCACAGGGAAATAATTCTGAATTTAAACAGAAATGGCAGAATCGTCTGAGGTACCAATAGGAGATAATACATGGGTCTAAACAATACATGTACATCAGTGAGAAACATGGGTGAAGCCAAATACCAATTGTTTACAAGCCGACACATTTGAAAAGTCTAATGCAGTACGACCATACTGATCAGTAGGTGAAACTGAATTAAGCTATTCTATATGATGGGCATTCAGATTACCCATAAAAACAAAGGATGAGTTGTGATCAACAAACTGAATATTGGTCATTGCACTCTAACAGCAGTCATAGATACTGTTTTCTAGGTCTATAATCATTTACAGATATATAATGTAAAAGTTGTTAAACAGGCTGTGAACCCTAATTACAATGACTTCATGACATTCACATTCATATATTGTTGTACGACCCCTACGAATATATAGGAACATGCCTTGGGCCCTAGCAATGGAGTTCCATCAAGACAGGTTTCTTGAAATTATGGATTAAAACCTCAGTGGTATGCTTGTATATCAGATTTTTAACCTGAATTGTGTTATATAGAAATATCTGGAGAAGCAACAAAAGGTGTATGTTGGCTTTATGGACTTGGCAAAGGCCTATGACAGAGTGGATAGAGAAGGTATGTGGAAAGTACTTAGAATATACGGAGTAGATGGCAAGTTGCTGAAAATAGTGAAGAGCATGTATGAGGGTGTAAAGGCGGCAGTATGTGATGTGGAGAATGAGCAGAGCGAGTTCTTTGACCTGAATGTTGGGTTGAAACGGAGGCGTGTGATGTCCCTGTGGTTGTTTACTGTATATATGGATAGAGTCATGAAAGAAATACAAGGAAGAGCAGTGGATGTTGGTGTATCGCTGATAAGGGAGGGAAATGAGTGGAAGGTACCTGTAGGCTACTGCTGTTTGCTGATGATACAGTTCTGATGAGCAATAATGAATGGGAGTTGCAGGGTCTGGTAAATGTGTTTGGAACAGCGTGTGAAAAACAGAATCAGAAGGTAAATGCGGGCAAGAGCAAGGTTATGGTCTTCGAAATGGGTGAAGCCATAGAGTGCGAGGTGAAGTTGAACGGTCAGGCTATGGAGACTGTCAGCTCATTTAAGTATCTGGGCAGTGTGTTGAGTAAAGATGGGACTATGGATGAATAAGTGCAGGAAAGGGTGCAACAGGGGAAGATGGTTATAGGAACGTTGAAAGCAGTAACAAGGAATAAGGTGGTCAGTATGGATGTGAAGAAGTCCTTGCATGACAGTGTGGTAATCCCGACACTGACTTATGGAAGCGAAGCATGGACGTTTGAGAAGAGACTCAGACCAAGAGTGAGAGTGGTGGAAATGAGTTACTTGAGAAGTGCGTGCGGAGTTACATGGAGGAATAGACAGACAAATGAGGAAGTAAGAAGGAGGTGTGATGTGGAGGCAGATGTGCTGGAAAGTGTGAAAAGGAACAACTTGAGATGGTTCGGCCATATGGAACATATGGGAAGCGAGAGAATGACTAAGAAGTTGTACGAGAGCGAGGTGGAAGGACAGAGAGGGAGAGGTAGACCAAAAGAGAGGTGGAAGGATCGAGAGAGGAAGTATATGGATGAAGGTGCTGCTGGTTGGGAGGAGTGGTGCATGGGGGCAGTTAGTTCGTGCCCATCCCTTTGGGGATCATGGCGTCAGGCAATAGATAAATATGTATGCTTGTAGTTCGAGACAAGAGTTTCAGAGCAACATGATAATGTCATAGTTAGAGGATACAACAGAAAGGTCTTAGGTTAGCCTTCACCCCTCTAATATTTGATTACAGAACTCATATATATTGTTTACATGTCCCTGGATTTGAGTGAACATAGGTGGCTCGTAAAAGTAAAACTAGAATTAGATTTTGTTTTGTTTTTACTCAGAATTGAGATCAAGCATTTACCCATAAAGCATAAATAGACCGATGGAATTAACACATCCACCTGTCGGAGCCACCACATCAGGTAAGGCAAAGCAAATCGACAGCATGTTGCCAAATGTTGTTGCTGATAATATGGTGGCAAATATATACTGCTACCACCATCTATCCCATCACCTTGATAATCACAGTCTAGGCAGTATGAATAGAGAGAGAAAGACCAACACAATCCATTGGTTCAGGGAAACTTAGTGATACAAAAATTCAGGGTGTTCAGCTATTGCTATATAACTGAATTCCAATCCAAAAGGAGGGGAAGATATAATGATACAGGAGGAAAACCGAGATACTACGGATGGTAGGGGAAATTAGAGCCCCACTCTGACAACAACCCATTACCAGCAAATCAATTATCACAACCAAAGATCTATCTATCTATCTATTGTCGGACGCCTTCTCCCCTTAACGAGGGTGGCCATACACAAAATGCCCCAGAGCGGACCTATCACCTGTAAGAGGGACATCCCATGCCAGTTTACTGAAGGACTTACAGGATTGACTACTCAATTTAGGGACCATCCGAATCCAAGGCCTTCTATGTATCTTTTTAGCACAACTTTTCTACAGTGGTGTGCGGCTGATCCATCCACTAACCTGCTTCCCCTTTAGGTAAGCAGTACGGATTTGTATAAAGTTTACTCCCCTAGACAGGTTGCCGACCAAGCCTGACGAGTCTCATCCACCCGGATTTTTAAAAGGTTGTCTCCCCTAGATGGGTTGCCGACCAAGGCTAACAAGTTCCACCCAACCATAGACAACAATAAGTATTTGGGCTTGTCACCATATACACATTTGATATTAACCCCTACTGTACCGGCGACATTTTTTGTTTATTCTAGCTATATTTAGACAATTTTATACAGCTTAAGAAGGATCTGTGGTAGTAAACATGGTTATTAGGATCGTTCGAAGCCTCTTTATTCCTTGAGATCAATTTTATACTGAATATCATCGTCTAGTACTAGCCAGCGTAAAATATAGAACACGGCACTGGTACTGAATTGATTAAAAAGCTGTACATTGGTGATTGGATTATTGGAGCCAGCCACTTACCACCAATGATTGATTATGATACAAAAACAAAAAAAAACAGTTACAATTTGGGAAAAAAATGTCAATGTTTTGACCATGTGCAATATGGGCCTATTTTACTAATTATAACATCAATACAGACACCTATACTTTGTTCCAAATAGGTAGGCCAGAAATCACAAAACCTAACCTATGTGACTCAAAGAGGGTTAGAGCAAATTATATGTAAATTGTACATTTATTCCCTGGCTGACCATTTCCAAATGGTAGAAATATTTGCTAGATTACTCTAGTTTTGACCTACTTATTTGGAACAGGTTATAGTAATGTCATCGAGTGTAGGCTTGCTAACGTGCATAATTCGATATGATAAGTATCTCGTTCGTAATCCCCGATTAACTACGTTTACAAATGAATACTATTTACTCTGTATTGTGGTACCTTTACCTTTTTTTTTACATAGGCTAGGTACATTAGTTACAAGCAGCCTCGTAAGGATAAGTGGATCTGTGGTTGCTTATATTCCTTTCTAATCCTTTGTACAGTATAGTTTTCTTAGATAAAGATTCTAGGATAAACAAACCTTCACAGGAAAGCGTAACAACAACTTGCAGTGAGAGAGAGAGAGAGAGAGAGAGAGAGAGAGAGAGAGAGAGAGAGAGAGAGAGAGAGAGAGAGAGCGCGAGAGAGAGAGCGCGAGAGAGAGAGCGCGAGAGAGAGAGCGCGAGAGCGAGAGAGCGAGAGAGAGAGAGAGAGAGAGAGAGAGAGAATACTTTGCAACTTATTTTAATGTAACATAAACGCTTTCATATACCTAAACACAGAAAGAACCCGAGGGAGAGAAAGAAATAGACACAGAGGGTGTGATAGACTGATAGACCAATAAAACAAAACACTTGGTGAATAAACACAAAACAAAGATAAAAAACAAAACAAATCTCGTGGGAAACCAATTAACTTTCGTCCGTCCCTTTACTAATATATAATTATCAATTTATCGGTTCATTAGGAATTCTACATATTTTCAAGATTATATTGTTTTTTTAGTTTCTTGTATACATTTTTGGGGGTTGAAAGAGTCGGAATTCCATATCGCTAAAGTTTTTAGGTGATCACATTATTAGAGAAGTGTTGGGTTACTACGGTATGAGAGAGAGAGAGAGAGAGAGAGAGAGAGAGAGAGAGAGAGAGAGAGAGAGAGAGAGAGAGAGAGAGAGAAATTTATTATTATAATAGGTGTTGTATTCGCTTGACAAATGGTTATTCCTTTATACCTGCTTTATACAATGACCCGGCGAACATCGGTCTGTAATCTGGCTTGAGTCCACTTTGGCAATTGAGTTTTGATGTTCACGTGTTTACGCCTAGTCAGCAAACAAAATCAAGCAACCTAAATCATACCATGGACACAACTACTATCATCTGTTTCACCTCCTGTACTTTGTCTTCGTTCTAACCCATTATCATTCATATCATATTGTTCTTCTTCATTAAGGGGAGATAAGTCACTGTTCTAGACCCCCTTCTCCCTCATGCTTAGCCCCATAACTTTTCAATTTTTAGGATGTTTGCCCCATTCGTTTGTTGATCTTAAGACCTTTCGCCCCATTTCTTTGTCAATATTAAGACCTTGCGTCATATTTAGGTGTCGATATTTGTCCTGGCGAACCATTGTGAACCTTTCGTCATATTTAGGTGTCGATTATTGCCCTGGCGAACCATAGTGAGCCTGCAGTTTTGAAAGAACCGGCTTTCGGCCGGGAAATTTTTCTACCGAAAAATGTACGAATTAATCTAGAAGGGGGATCTAATGGATGTTTTTTTAAGTTTGTTGGAGGTCTAGGGAGTAAACGAGATTTTTTTTAAATACATTAAAAAATCTACCCTCCCGTAAGATTGGTAACTCACATTAGCTCCCCTGACCGTTGTTCACTGACCAGCCTCATTCTCTTTCTCTCTCTCTTTCTTCCGCGTTCCAGTCGATTCACTAATTATATACTATTTTTTACGCTTAGTTTCTCAGCCCCTTGCCCTTCCCAGCCAGGACCCCCTTTTTTATGTGGAAATTCAATATTGTTTTGTTCTGGATACTTTTCTAAAGGAAATTAATCGACCCATACGTTTTTTTCCGTTAAGTCTATAACACATTTTGGAAGCATTGTTATTAACGTGATTCCTTGGACGCTCCAACAGCGGGTTGGAATATGTATGTGTATGTGTGTGTGTGTGTGTGTGTGTGTGTGTGTGTGTGTGTGTGCTTTATTATTTCTCATCTTTCTTAAAGTGTATATATACTGTATATTGTGTATACTGTATAATTATATACTGTATATATACAAGAGTGAATGGAGAATGCTTGTGAATAGTTGAGTGAACACGTGGTCATTTGGAGTAAGGGGTCGGGCGCAAGTTGGACTAGATAATAGTCCATCAGGCGCCTGGCCCGGGGAGACGATTAATATAAAGGGTGCGCCTGGAAGTGTGGTGGGAGGGCTTGTGGCTTTGGCTCTGCTGCATGTCTGCCTGCCGAGATCGGAACCTCTCCGGGTGGTCGGGGGCCGGGGGAGTGCTGGAGCGACCTTGGTGACCCTGGTCTCTGGGTCTTCTCCTGGGTGACCTAGATGTGTGTGAATTTGTGTTTTTTATCTGTGTTTATTCGTTGTTTTATGTTTTTTTTTTTTTTCTCTGTTCTTGCTCTGTCTTGAGTTGGCTACCCCCAAAATGGGGATTGGGCCTGAGCATATAGATATATATATATATATATATATATATATATATACTATATATATATATATATATATATATATATATACTATATATATATATATATATACTATATATATATATATATATATATATATACTATATATATATATATATATATATATACTATATATATATATATATATATATACTATATATATAGTATATATATATATATATATATATAACTATATATATAACTATATATATATATATATATATATACTATATATATAATATATATATATATATATATATATATATACTATATATATAATATATATATATATATATATATATACTATATATATATATATATATATATACTATATATATAGTATATATATATATATATATATATATATATATATATATATATATATATATATATATATATATATATATATTCGTATCTGTATGTTACTTTGCTTGCCAAAGTAATCACTGTTTTATATACAGCATAAATACCTCCAGGGTCCTATTAACTATAGCACATACAATTTTCAATATTTGTCTTTCATATTAATTTTCCCCATACCATCCATATAATCTTTATACAATGTAGAATTCGTAATGAACCGATGAATTATAAATACATATTAGTAAAGGGATAGACGAAAGTTAATTGGTTTCCCAGGATTTTTTTTTTTTTTAATTCGCCAAATTACTGTAGTTTGTTTATTGATCTATCAGTCTATCAGACCCTCTGCGTCTATCGCCTTCCCTCCCTCTATCTATTTCTGTTTAGAGGTATATCAAATCGATAACAATAAAATAAGTCACACAGTATTCTCTCTCTCTCTCTCTCTTCTCGGTTGCCTACTTCTTATAAGAGGTTTTCAGTAACCCAGTTTATCAGGCTGAGTGATCTCAAGTAAAGGCCAGAGTTCATTTGACTCCATAACCTTTATTTACCGCCCACAGAGCGGATGCAGACAGATTAATATACATTCGATACAGTAATTGTTTATGGTAAAATAGTTCAGGTACAATATGGGGTTATTTTACTAAACATATCATCAGTACTGTGATTCAATAATTCAGTTACATTTGGGCACATAATATCAATATCTTAGCCATGTGCAACATGGGCCTATATATTTGCACATTGTATGTGAGAGAGAGAGAGAGAGAGAGAGAGAGAGAGAGAGAGAGAGAGAGAGAGAGAGAGAGAGGAGAGACAGAGAGAGAGAGAGAGAGAGAGAGAGAGAGAGAGAGAGAGAGAGAGAGAGAGAGAGAGAGAGAGAGAGAGAGAGAGAGAGAGAGAGAGAGAGAGAGAGGCAATAACATTGATGTTCATGAACCATTAAGTTGACAAACGGGTATTCTGTAAACTACGGTAGTACCTCTACTGTATGTATGAGCCATACTATCTATAGTCAGGGATATCAAAATAGCAGGGCGACAAAACACGACAATTTAGTTTTATGATTGAAATTATTTTGATAAAGTATAATAGATGACTAACTTGGAATTGATATGGTTGGTCGATTTAGCACTTTCAAGGATATGAGTGGGACAGAGAGGCATAATTTAGACTTTTACATATTCCAAAATAATAACTTGCAGGAAGGGACTTTATATACCGCATATATTTTCTTGGTTTGGATAGTTTTCAATTTACCAGCCTGCTATTTAGTATACATAATCAGTACATCGACATATCAGGAATGGATAAAGTTAATATTAGAGGTGGCAGGAGTACTGTTAAGCCGGTATCAGACGAGCTCTTTTTCCCTCAACATTTATTCTCAACACTGATCTGGCAGCTTATGAGGTCAACTTTTTATATATGTCTGTCATCTAAATTAATCTACCTTCAATATAGTTTCCGATACCAGTACAAAAGATCCCAGGAATGTTGCCAGAAAAAAGTTGATCGAATGTTGACTATAAACGCTATCGTGTGATACCGGCTTTACCTTCATATTATGTAATTAGGTATATTACAATGGGTAAGGGCATGTAATAAATATGACAATTACAAGTAGCTATCATGTTGATATCAGCAGCCTGTGGATGGAGAGAGTGAGAGACAACAAGGTACTTAACCAAATACTTTGCATATATAAATTAATTAATATGAAAACAAGGAATAATAGTGTAAATATTGCTAATAGTAAGCCTATTTAATATGGTCAGAGTTAAGCCACTATCAATATACCCATTGAATTTATACACAGTTTGTATGTCCTTGTTTTGTATACAGTGTAGCATCTGAACAACTAAAACGAATTTGTGTTACAATGTATGAAACATTAAATGTTAATATTCCTTAATTAGGTATGACGTTTTTAGAGTTGCAAAATTAACTTTGAAAACCGTGAACCGTTCTATAGGTTCATACGAAGATGCTTTCCAATATTCCGCTCAATATCTCAATAAATACAGCGAATAATGTAAATGGTCTTCCATAATAGCAACTTCCACAACAAAGTGTAACCTTTATATGCATGTAATCTTGTATGCGTGTATAGGTTACCAGATGTAAACACAGGAAAGTTGAGTAACGGGAGAACAAGAGAAGAGATGATTGGAGACTGGGGTAAGGCCACTACCGTCACCGTAAGGAGAAGAAAATGAGAGATAATTATGAAGTATCATAAGATATATCAGAAGTATCATTATGAGATAATTATGAAATTTAACCATTTCTGTACCAGCGACGTCTGCTATATTCTGTTCTTGATATATTTATATGATTTAATGCAGTTTAAGAAGGGCCTTATCTATGGAGTTAAAAGGGTTAGGTGAGATAGTACGATGTCTGTTCATTGGTGGAGGCCTGTTTGTAGCTGACTAAAATCGTCTAATAGTAACCACAATCAAGTTAAAAGGATGTTACCGGTATTGAATGGGCTAAGGAAAGGAGGAGGCAGAAGAGGAAATTGGGAGAAGGAGTTGGCAGGGAAAGAGAAAGGTGAACATGCTGAAGGGTGAGAGGGAGGAGGAGGAGATAATGAGAATGACAGATGGGTATGGAACTAGGTAGAGGGAGAGAAAGAGGAAGGGGAAGAGAAGAAGACGTAGAATGGGGGGGTAAGAGGAAGGTAGGAGATGAGGGTGGATAGGTAGGGATGAGGACGTAGTTACATAGAGTTACATAAATACACAGACTGTAAAGACAATGCTCGTAGCATACGCAATACATTTTCAGATCTAGAGGAAATCGTGTTTACAGAACATTATGATATAATCGGCATTACAGAATCTTGGTTAAATGCGGAAGACAGAGACTTTTTAGTCGAATATACGCTTCCTGGTTATACATTGTTTGAGAAAAGTCGGATCAATAGAAATGGAGGAAGAGTTCTGTTTTTTATAAAGGAAAATCTTAATCCCGTCTTAATGTCAAAACCTCAAATTGCGAATATAGACATATCTTACGTACTATTAAATAATAAACGAGGAACTAAAATAACACTAGCTTTATTATACAGACCCCCAGCTCAATCAGTGCAAACTGACAGTGAAATTTATGAACAAATTGCAGAAATAACTAACATACAAGATACCGTAATTCTTGGCGATATCAACTTACCCGTGACTAAATGGGGCGATATTCTTACTTCACACTCTGGACACGACCTCTATGCTAACTTGCAAGAGAGTTCACTTTTCAATTTGTACAATCTCCGACTCGTGGTAATAATGTGCTTGACCTTATACTCGCAACAAAAGAAGAATTAATAGAGAATTTGAATGTTGGTGATGAATTCAGTAACAGCGACCATCGTACGATAACTTTCACTTTAAAGTTTAATAGTAACAAATCAAATAGCAGCATTGAGAAAGTCCCTAATTTCAAGAAGGCAAACTTTCATAAACTTAAATCAAAGCTTAAAGAAACTGACTGGAGCTTTCTGACTAACAATAACGACATAAATACATCTTGGGAGTGTTTCACAACCACTTACCTTAAGGCAATGCAAGACTGCATACCATCGAAAATACGGCGTCCAGGCCATAATGATAAGCCCAAATGGTGGAATAAAGATATTTCAGACTGTCTGCTTGCTAAAAAATTTGCTAATGATAAATTAAAATCCTCACAAAATGACGAAGAACGGGTGAAATTTGTAGAGCTACGACGCAAAGCCAAAATGTTAAATAAGCAAAGTAAAAAGACCCTGGAGTTACATGTTGCGAATCAAAGTAAAACAAACCCGAAAGAATTCTATAGTTATATCAGAAAGAAAAAAGTAGTTACTTACAACTGTTGGACCGTTAGTCGATGAAAATGGAGAATACACCAAAGACGAAGTACAAATGAGTAATGCCCTCAATACCTTCTTTGCATCAGTTTTTACAACCGAAGACCTCAGTGATATCCCTACACCATCGCCGATTCAGATTGATAATTCAGATGTTCTAAGCAATATCACCGTTACAGAGAGAGAAGTATTGAATTGTTTAGATAAACTCAAGGTAAATAAAACGCCTGGACCTGATACAATCTCGCCTAGAGTTCTAAAGGAAGCTAAGGATGAGCTCTCCAAACCACTGACATTGCTATTCAATGAATCCTTGCAGTCTGGGACTATGCCTGATCAGTGGAAGCTAGCCAACGTAACACCGATATTCAAAAAAGGCAGCAAATCCCTACCCAGTAACTATCGTCCAATTAGCTTAACCTCAATTGTATGTAAAATGCTAGAAACGGTCATAAGAGACAGACTCGTAAATCACTTAGAGGCAAATAACTTACTTAAAGATACTCAACACGGCTTTCGTAAAAAACGTTCCTGTTTAACAAACCTCTTAGACTTCTTCCACGATATCCTCAACCTCTACGATGAGAGTAAAGCTGTAGATATTATATACCTTGATTTTCAAAAGGTCTTTGACAAAGTTCCCCACAAACGTTTACTGATAAACTAAAAGCGCATGGAATAAAAGACGGTGTGTTGAAATGGATAGAAAATTGGCTCAGCGACAGAAAGCAAAGAGTAGTCATAAACGGTAAGGCATCTAAATGGACCAATGTAAGTAGCGGGGTACCCCAGGGATCGGTACTAGGACCAATTCTCTTTCTAATTTACATCAACGACATAGATGAGGGTCTCACCTGTACAATCTCAAAATTTGCTGACGATACAAAAATTGCAAATAGCGTACTCTCAAAAGAACAAGTTGACGATATGCAACACAATCTAGATAAATTGTCATGTTGGGCCCAAATTTGGCAAATGAGTTTCAATGCGGATAAATGTAAAGTACTACATATCGGATACCTAAATGAGAAAGCAAACTATTCGATGAATGGCACTCAGCTTAAGAATGTAAACAGAGAAACCGATCTGGGAGTAACAATATCGAGTGACCTAAAACCGAGTCAACAATGTTCAGAAGTTGTTAAGAAGGCAAACAAAATAATTGGCTTTATAGGCAGTCATTTGAGCATAAATCCAAAGAAGTTATCCTAACCCTTTACAATTCCTTAGTCCGCCCTCTTTTGGAATACTGCGTTCAATCCTGGTGCCCTTATTACCAAAAAGATTTAAACAAGCTAGAACGAGTTCAACGTAGAGTTACCAAAATGATACCTAGCCTAAAGAACAAACCATACGAAGAGCGTCTTAGAGAATTAAATCTATTTCCTTTAACCCAGCGCAGATTAAGAGGTGACTTAATTCAAGTGTTCAAAATCATCAAAGGCATCGACAATATGAACTGTAGTAAGTACTTCACTATCGACCAATCTAATTACAAGCGGGGAAACGGTTGCAAAATTATTCGTAAATCTTTTAACTCACACGAATCTAAAAATTTCTTCTTCAATCGAGTTGTCAACTTGTGGAATGGGCTTCCCCGAGACGTTATAGACTGCAGGTGCTGCAGGTTGATTCATTTAAACTCCGCTTAGACAAATATCTCGCATCAAACCCGCGACTGACTGCGTTTGTAAATGAATAACTTTATTTTATCCCCCCCTCAGTTACTAACCCATCTGTCCCCTACTAACTTCCTAATCCTGCCACGGACATTAGTTCCAGGGCAGTAGTTCCCTTTCCAATGTTCCCTTACCCACTCTAAACCACTGTTTTGGACACTTGATCCTCAGTGTTTTGGAGGACAAGCAGCCTAGAAGGGTCACTAGACCTGTTGTTGCTTGATTTCCTTTGTACTCCTTTGTACACTCTCTCTCTCTCTCTCTCTGTGGTTTACTCATTATACAGAAGCTCCCCTCAGCACCTCTCTCTCTCTCTCTGGGTTACTCATTAAACAACTCCCCCTCGGCACCTTTCATCATCTTATCATTGTCCAAGGCTTCCCCCTACATCGCTGGTGACAGTCTGGACGGAATCTTTGAAGTCTCTCTCTTCCTTGTGTGTGTTGGGGGGGGGGGGGGGGGGATTTATGCGTGCGTGTGTTTGTGTTTATGTGTGTGAGAGAGAGAGAGAGAGAGAGAATATATAGACACGAAATAACCCTATTAGAGAGAGACTACAATCCTGAGAGAAAAAAAAAACAGAAATTCACCCACTTAATCCACCCCTACCAATATTCACCCCCCCATACCCACCTATCTACCATATTACCACACACCACTTACCGTATATCACCCACTCTACCACAACTACCACTCACTCTACCCCTAAACTACCTAGCTACCATAATTATACACATCCACCATAACAAATCACCACTACACTTCCTCCTACAACCACACACACACGCGCACACACTCTCTCTGTCACACACACACACACCCTCTCAGGCTGCCATTCTTTAATAAACCGTTTATTATTATTATTATTATTATTACACACACACACAGCCCGTAGCCTAGTAGGTAGAGCTCTCGTCTCACACACGAGGGGTCGGGGGTTCAATCCCCGGCCGGGCGGAGACAAATTGGGCTAGTCTCCTTTCATGTGTTAGCCTCAGTTCACCTAGCTGTAAATAGGTACCTGGAATAAGTGGACGACGTTGTGACGTCCCATCTGGGGTTGGCAAAAATGGTACAAGGCGAGATGGGTATCATATGGTTCACCTAAGCTGAAGGCTACCTAAGCCTTCGGGCGAGACGGTACCGTCTATAGTGAGAATGGTACCATACAGATCCACCCTAAGCCTTCGTTTCCGATGTCGCCAATTGGCTAAATACAGACTATACACACATCCACAGCCATTCCAACAGTACATAAAACACTTAACATGCATTTCACGCAATACATTCCCAGTTAAGGAGGCGCGATAATAATGAGCTTAGCTCTGCGTGGATTCCCCTTGACGAACAAGTAACTGAGTAACACACACACACACACACAAACACACCAAGATTAACCCCTTCTGTACCGGAAACGTCTTTTTAAATATATTCTAGCCATATCTAGACAATTTTAGTCAGCTTAAAAAGTGCCTCAAGCAAGTAACAGGCTTCGAACTATCTCACTTAACCTTTTACAATACCATAGAGCCTTCTTAAGCTTCCCAAAATCGTCTAAATATAGCCAGATTAGAATCCAGAAGACGTCGCCGGTAGAGAAGGGATTAAAAAACGCTAACTATAAATTTATGAACACTGAAATATAACGCCAGACCAAATTAACTTCCTACCAGAGAGAGATGGAGCCCCTCAGACACAGCAGTACCGAATATTAACCAATGATGATAGTAACCATTGCCTGGAGGGAGGGGTGGGGGGGTGGGTGGGGGAATAAGCTAAGGGACTCTTGGGAAATTATCTGGAGAAATACTTACCCTGTGCTTCTATGAGAGATTGGCCTGGGGAGTATCTAAAGTGTGATATAGATAGATTAATTGATAGATAGATGGATGAAAGAGAGAGAGAGAGAGAGAGAGATAATAACAACTTCCTCGCAACAACCGAAACTTGATTAAAAACAAAACAAAAGTATATAAAAAGAAGGGACATCATCATTCATTAGCTACACACACACACACACACACACACACACACACACACACACACACACACACACACACACACAGGAAGGTAAGAGGAAGGCTCACACAGACATACACACAGAGGAAGGTAGGAGAGGAACACACACACAGAGGAAGGTAAGAGAGGAATACACACACACACACAGGAAGGTAAGAGGAAGGCTCACACAGACATACACACAGAGGAAGGTAGGAGAGGAACACACACACACACACAGAGGAAGGTAAGAGAGGAATACACACACACACACACACTGGAAGGTAAGAGGAAGGCACACACAGAGGAAGGTATGAGAGGAACACACACACACACACACACAGGAAGGTAAGAGGAATGCACACACAGACATACACACAGAGGAAGGTATGAGAGGAACACACACACACACACACAGGAAGGTAAGAGGAAGGCACACACAGACATACACACAGAGGAAGGTCAAGGTAGGAGAGGAACACACACACACACACACACAGGAAGGTAAGAGGAAGGCACACACAGACATACACACAGAGGAAGGTAGGAGAGGAACACACACACACAACCGAGATGAAGGCACATACACACAGAGGAAGTACAAGGAGTACAAAGGAAATCAAGCAACAACAGGTCTAGTGACCCTTCTAGGTTCTTGTCCTCCAAAACACTGAGATCAAGTGTCCAAACAGTGGTTTAGAGTGGGTTGGAACTACTGCCCTGGAAATAATGTCGTGGCAGGATTAGGAAGTTAGTAGGGGACAGATGGGTTAGTAACTGAGGGGGGGGGGGGATGATAAAATAATTATTCATTTACAAACGCAGTCAGCCGCGGGTTTGATGCGAGATATTTGTCTAAGCGGAGTTTAAATTAATCACGGTGCTGCAGTCTTAACGTCTCGGGGAGCCCATTCCACAAGTTGACAACTCAATGAAGAAGAAATTCTTAGATTTGTGTGAGTTAAAAGATTACCAATAATTTTGCAACCGTTTTCCCCGCGTGTAATTAGATTGGTCGATAGTGAAGTACTTACAGTTCATATTGTCGATGCCTTTGATGATTTTGAACACTTGAATTAAGTCACCTCTTAATTCTGCGCTGGGTGTTAAAGGAAATAGATTTAATTCTCTAAG
>CM064533.1:44518473-44574889 GCA_032716605.1 Paralithodes platypus | reverse complement strand
AGAGAGAGAGAGAGAGAGACGAGAGAGAGAGGGCGAGGAAGAGAGAGAAGAGATGAGGAGCGAGAGAGAGAGAGTTAAGAGTTAGATATGGAGTGATAGATAATAAACCAGGGAAGGTATTAAAGAGAGCGAGAGAGAGAAAGAGAGAGAGTACAAAGGAGTACAAAGGAAATCAAGCAACAACAGGTCTAGTGACCCTTCTAGGCTGCTTGTCCTCCAAAAAACACTGAGGATAAAGTGTCCAAACAGTACCTCTCACTCTCTCTCTCTCTCTCTCTCTTCAATTCCCTCTTGCTCTCGCCGTACTGTCCTCGTATTGATCGCTTACCTCTAATCCTTATTGGAGAGAGAGAGAGAGAGAGAGTGAGAGAGAATAAACCAGGTTAGGTAAACAAAACTAATAAAGAAGGCGATATTACGCATGCAACCAAGGCATCAAAACTCCTGATAGTGTATTGAGAAAAATAAAGAAAACTCCAGCAGCCGATATGTGAAAAAGTATCACAATTAAACTGATTGTATATACACTTTGTTGACAGCCAGGATGGTCCCAAACGACAAAATAATATATAAAATAATATTCTTTACCAAAATATTTGTAATTGTGTATTCAAATAAATAGAAAATAAATTGCCCGCATTATAACGTTTAGTGATATGAATTACAGTACTTGGGAAATATACCATATGTTAGCCCTTTGTAAATATACCATATATTAGACCTTTGTAAATAAATACTTGTAATACAATTTCAAGAGCCCCTTAAGGGGGGTGACCTGCTTTTTGTTATTTCTGTCCTTTTCTCTCTTTCTCTGGCTTGTATCCATTCGGCCCCATTCAGCCAACTATTTTAAGACGTTTTTCCCCATCTAGGTGTCGATTTCTTTCTGGCGAGCGATAGCGAGCCAGCATTATATGAAGAAATCCGGCTTCGCCGGAGAAATTTTTCTATCGAAAAATGTACAAATTTAGCCTGCTGTCTAACAAAAATAAAAAAATATGCTGGTCGCTACCGCTCACCAGTAAAAAATTGACACCTGGATGGGGATAAACGTCTTAAAACAATAGGCTGAATGGGACCAAATGATATACAAGCCAGAGAAAGATAGAAAAGGACAGAACAAAAACAGGTCACCCCCCCTTAAACCATTGCTATCGAAGAACACGGTAAGAACACGGTGGGACCAAAGTAAACGAAACACCAGAGGGAACCACTGGCTATTCAATCTAGCACCAATATCCACCTGCGAAACATTTGTGACAACCTCTCCGGGTGGTCGGGGGCCGGGGGAGGGCTGGGTCTTCTCCTGGGTGACCTAGATGTGTGTGTGTGAATTTGTGTTTTGTGTGTGTGAATTTGTGTTTTGTGTGTGTGAATTTGTGTTTTGTGTGTGTGAATTTGTGTTTTGTGTGTGTGAATTTGTGTTTTGTGTGTGTGAATTTGTGTTTTGTCTGTGTGAATTTGTGTTTTGTGTGTGTGAATTTGTGTTTTGTGTGTGTGAATTTGTGTTTTGTGTGTGTGAATTTGTGTTTTGTGTGTGTGAATTTGTGTTTTGTCTGTGTGAATTTGTGTTTTGTGTGTGTGAATTTGTGTTTTGTCTGTGTGAATTTGTGTTTGTCTGTGTGAATTTGTGTTGTCTGTGTGAATTTGTGTTTTGTCTGTGCGAATTTGTGTTTTGTCTGTGTGAATTTGTGTTTAGTCTGTGTTTGTTCGTTGATTTATGTTGTGTTTTGTGTTTTCCCTGTGCTTGCTCTGTCTTGAGGCGGCCACACCCAAGAAAAAACAAAAAAATCATCAAATATAATAAAATAGAACATTCAAATAAAAATAGGAAAAATGGGGATTGGGCCTGAGCATATAGATAGATAGATAGATAGACAGTATGCTACACTTAACCCTTTCACACACTTATGACGCAGAGGTTGCCAGATTAGCAATAAGAAATAGTTCTCTCACTCTTATAATTACCTCTCCAAAATTAGTTTTCTGGCCACAGCTAACTCAAAGACAATTGCAGAAGTTGAAGTAACTAAACTAAAGGTTTCTAAATACCTCTGATGGTAAAGCAAAGGCTTTAAAGTATCCCTAATCGGCTCAACACAGCTAACTCAAAGACAACTGCAGAGGTTGAAGTAACTAAACTAAAGGTTTCTAAATACCCCTGATGTAACAAAGGCTTTAAAGTATCCCCAATAGGCTCAACACAGCTAACTCAAAGACAACTGCAGAGGTTGAAGTAACTAAACTAAAGGTTTCTAAATACCCCTGATGGTAACAAAGGCTTTAAAGTATCCCTAATAGGCTCAAAATCACGTCATATGTCGGAGAGGGTTAACCTCACCCTGTTCCAGCACGCCCCAAATCTAGCACTACCCCAGCTAAACCTACGCTTGCTAGATCAGTGGTGCCGACCCTTGAGGAAGTGGTAGTCACTTTTTCTGGACCCCCATCTCCATCGTGTTTAGCATGTTAGTTTCCAGATTTTAAGACCTTTGTTCCGTTAGTTTGGCGATGTTCAGACCTTTCGCCTAATTTCCTTGTCAATATTAAGACCTTTCGTGCCATTTAGGAGTCTATTTTTCCCTGGCAAGTGATAGCGAGCCTGTATTTTAAGAAGGAAGCAGCCTTCGGCCAGGACATGTTTCTACCGAAAAATTTACAAATTTATCTTGAAAGGGGGTGTTTTTTTAAGCTTGATGGAGGTATAGCGAGGAAACTCATATATATATATATATATATATATGTTAGTAAAGCCAGGTAATAAATTTTCTTTAATACATACGAGGTTGAAAGAAATGGCAATTTCTGCGTTGGAAATTTTATTATTCAAAGTTTCCAGGTCTCTGATGAGTTTTCGCTGGGTGGCAGGAAGTAGATGAAGGAGATGAGCAAAATTCATGGTGGTACAGGGTTACATAAATGTACATGATGATACAGGATATACGACGCGTTTCACTGGACAACCAGCATTATCAAGTAAGGAAGGAATGAAATAAAAGGTAAACAGGAAGGGTATATATAGAGGGTGGAGGATCAGAGGAGGAGGAAAACAGGGGGCAAAAGTCTGCTATTGGTGGAAGCGTACCTCTCCTAGTTTACGCTTCCACCAATAGCAGACTTTTGCCCCCTGTTTTCCTCCTCCTCTGATCCTCCACCCTCTATATACCCTTCCTGTTTACCTGTTATTTCATTCCTTCCTTACTTGATAATGATGGTTGTCCAGTGAAACGCGTCGTATATCCTGTATCATCATGTACATTTATGTAACCCTGTACCACCATGAATTTTGCTCATCTCCTTCATCTACTTCCTGCCACCCAGCGAAAACTCATCAGAGACCTGGAAACTTTGAATAATAAAATTTCCAACGCAGAAATTGCCATTTCTTTCAACCTCGTATGTATTAAAGAATATATATATATATATATATATATATATATATATATATATATATATATATATATGAATCGTCATATTATCGCCAATCAAATGGGGTGTAATGTCTTAGAACGTCCAAATTAATAGATCGAAATAGGGCAAGTCCAAAAAGACCTCCGTCGAATCAAATAATATTAACGTAGGTGGAGTTAGAGACGTAATATTAACGTAGGTGGAGTTAGAGACGTAATATTAACGTAGGTGGAGTTAGAGACGTAATATTAACGTAGGTGGAGTTAGAGACGTAATATTAACGTAGGTGGAGTTAGAGACGTAATATTAACGTAGGTGGAGTTAGAGACGTACCTTATCGCGGTTCTTCCTCTTAGTGGAGGCCCTCTTCTTGGGGGACTTCCTGAGGGAGGACTTGAAGGAGCCGCGGCGGGGGAGCTTCACAATCCAGGAGGGAGGGACGATGATGCTGGAGTGGATACCTGGAGGGAGATAAACAGGTGATTTGATTAATATACAGGTGGTATGTTTCTTTAATGTTCAATCTAGAGTGTGTGTGTGTGTGTGTGTGTGTGTGTGTGAGAGAGAGAGAGAGTATCTATCTATTGCATCAATTGTTCGCCACCTGCAAGAGGCACTGAAGAACGCCGCCCTTCGGTATTTAATAGTGAGCGTGAGAGAGAGAGAGATGCATAGATAGATAGATAGACAGACAGACAGACAGACAGATAGATAGATAGATAGATAGATAGATAGATAGATAGATAGATAGACAGACAGACACATATATAGATAAATAGATAGACAGACAGACAGACAGATAGATAGATAGATAGATAGATAGACAGACACATAGATAGATAAATAGATAGATAGAGTGAGTGCGTGTTAACCCTTTCACGCACATATGACGCAGAGGTTGCCAGATTAGCAATAAGAAATAGTTTTCTCACTCTTATAATTACCTCTCCAAAATAGTTTTCTGCCCACAGCTAACTCAAAGACAACTGCAGAGGTTGAAGTAACTAAAGGTTTATAAATACCCCTGATGGCAACAAAGGTTTTAAAGTATCCCTAATAGGCTCAAAATCGCGTCATATGTCGGAGAGGGTTAAGTGGCTGTTGAACTTCAAATATATAGTTTTCCATTCCAATATATTTCAACGATAGGACTGAACATGACAAAAGGCTGGTCCGACAAAACAGGCCGTGCAAAACAAGGGCATCGGAGCACAAAAGACCCCTAGCCAACATCAATCCTTCCATCCAGAGCTTTGTTATTGGTCATTCAGAGACATAAAAAAAAAAGGGTGGCCGTTTCCAGGATCATATCGCTCGGGTTGTGTGTACGTACAATCGGGGGTAGTAAGTGTTGTCATAGATTCCAGTGGTTATCGCTCAAAAAGTGTTATTGGTATCTTTATAGTTACTGGGAAAAGTGGTTATCCCTCAGAGTATTAGTCAGTGTCCGAAACTTTGTGAAATATCTGACAAAACGTATTAACCTCGACTGTACATGATGCCGAACAAAGAGTAAGAATTAAGGGGAGATCTCCACTTGAGGGATTTTTTTCTTGACCCCTTTCTCCCTCATGTTTAGCCCCATTGCTTTTGATATTATAAAACGTTTGCCCCATTAGTTTAGCGATTTTAAGAACTTTCACCCCATATTAAGACCTTTCGTGCAATTCAGGTGTCGATTTTATCCTGGCGAGCGATAGCGAGCCCGTAATTTAAGAGGAACCGACCTTCGGCCGGGACATTTTTCTACCGAAAAATGTACAAATTTATCTTGAACGGGACTCAAGGGGGTGTAATTTTAAGTTTGATGGAGGTCTAGGGAACAAACTAAATACCTCCCCTTAAGTGCTGAAAATAGACACAATATACTAAAGTTGCTATGAGGAGGAAACTATAATTTACTTCATACTTATAGAAAAGGGTGAATAGAAAGAGAGACAAATACACGTTTTTATGTGAATTATTTTTATCACAATATTTGAGCAAAATAGCTTTCAATCTACTTTTCAATACTGCTTCCATTTTTCCTATTTATGAAATGGCAAAGACGCAAATGTAGCCAAATATAATTGCTATTTCACATCAACACTACGTTCACCGTGTGTGTGCGTGTGTGTGTGTGTGTGTGTGTCTGTGTGTGTGTGTGTGCATGTGCATGTGTGTGTGTGTGTGTGTGTGTGTGTGTGTGTGTGTGTGTGTGTGTGTGAAATTACCATGAAGCACATTTTTGTCTCCTAATATTCACCCGCTTTACAGGTTCTAACGCACACACACGACGCTAAATAAGCTGGCCATATTATAATATAACTACCACCAAATATTATAATATAACTACCACCAAATATTATAATATAACTACCACCAAATATTATAATATAACTACCACCAAATATTGAATATAACTACCACCAAATATTATAATATAACTACCACCAAATATTATAATATAACTACCACCAAATATTATAATATAACTACCACCAAATATTATAATATAACTACCACCAAATATTATAATATAACTACCACCAAATATTATAATATAACTACCACCAAATATTTGTTCAGCTCAGGAAAGACCTCTCGGAATCGAAAGGGTAATAAAGAAAGAAGAGGTGAAAGATATTGAAAAGTCTAATTATCTGATAACAGGCCAAGTAGAACACGTCAAACTGTTCTACTGCATGGCAACTTTCCTCCAGGGAGTATATGCTATGTTTATCTAGGATTGGGAAGGGAAGGGGAGGCATGTCGCGTGGTAGAGTAAGATAGGATGATAGACATACAAATAGACAAAGAGAGAGAGATATATATATGTATATATATAAGGAGAGAGAGATTTGATTTTGATTTTGCCCCGAGGGGCGAGTTTATTGAGCAGCGCCCCCCATCCTGTGAGGGGACAACCACTAGTAAGGCGATACATACTGCTCAAAGAGCCATTATTCCACTGAAACAACAGCATCGTCGTCTGGTTACATTCATATTTGTGTTTATAAGTCAGGTTGGCATTATTCAGATGCGTTATTATAGTTTCCTCATTTAATTGTCACATGGTCTGTATATACGTATTTCATTAAAAAAAAAAAAAAAAAAAAAAAAAAAAAAAAAAAAAAAAAGCAAGCAAGCAAGCAAGCTTGTAGTGACTGAATTATTAATTGACAGGTTGTAAATAATAGCACTACAGAAACTAGTGCAATCGTATGAGGAGACTATTCATATTTTCATTACATCAATGATTATTGAGATCATAGTTAGCTGAATACAATTATTACAAAAAATAGGCAATGGTATAAATCAACATAATACATAATTTAATACAGGCGGACATAATCATGATCGGGTTCGTTGTGCACTGGGAGCTAAGGTGTCTTGAGATCGCCTCGTACCCACACAACGAACGTATTATAGTCTGCATGGTTGGTATCTAATTGAATATACTTAGTGAGTATTTCAAGAATGTCAGGGGGTAAGGAAATGTGATTTGTATATTAGAAGACTGTGATTAACGAGACGTGTAACATGGGAGGGAGTGGTCGAAAGAGAGGGATCTCGTTGGGGGTGGAAGTTTCGCTCCCAGGAATTTTCGTTCCTGTGGTATTTCAATAATAATAATAAAATAATAATAATAATAAGGAGAGAGAGAGAGAGAGAGAGAGAGAGAGAGTGAGAGTGAGACAGTGAGAGAGAGAGAGAGAGAGAGAGAGAGAGAGAGAGAGAGAGAGAGAGTATAACGAGTATCTCAGTAAGGAAAGTAAGACAAAGGGAAGTTCTACACAAATATGACCGTATCTCAAGGGAGGGAGAGGGGGAGACTAAATTAGAAAGAGACATATTGAATGAGCCCAAAAGGAAGGTATATCTACTGTATATATTACACCCCGTTGTCCGTTACTTGTTAATCTGCTTGGTTGTCCCATTTACTTTAATTACATCGTTACAGTTTGCAAGCTAGGAAACTGATGTATGTATATATATATTCAATAGGAATAGGGTAGCCAAAACAATGAAGATTCCCATCTTCTAAATTTGTGCTAACCTATTCCTATTGAAAATACAATACCCTGGAAGTCAACTCACTTATATCATCATTAATATATAAATATATATATATATATATATATATATATATATATATATATATATATATATATATATATATATATATATATAAGCGGTAATTGTGAACACCTGGGGCAATTGAGGACACTTCATTAAAACCTCAATTATAATTATTCAGGATTTCTATCATTAACAATATCATGGCTTATTGGTTGTGTGAATGATTGAATTGATAAGATCCCTGTATAGTAAATAATAAGGGTTTTATAGACTGTCTTCAATTGCCCCAGGTATTCATAATTACCTCCTTTAACGGAAGGGCCTATACTTTATATATATACAATATATATATACCGGTATATATATATATACAGTATATATAAGCCTACTGTATATATATATATATATATATATATATATATATATATATATATATATATATATATATATATATATATATATAAGCGAGAGAGAGAAAGAGAGAGCGTGTGTGATTATGTGCGTGTGTGTGTTACTCAGTTACTCAGTTACTTGTTCGTCAAGGGGAATCCACGCAATGCGAGCTAAGCTCATTATTATCGCGCCTCCTTAACTGGGAATGTATTGCGTGAAATGCATGTTGTGTTTTATGAACTGTTGGAATGGCTGTGGATGTGTGTGTAGTCTGTATTTAGCCAATTGGCGACATCGGAAACGAAGGCTTAGGGTGGATCTGTATGGTACCATTCTCACTATAGACGGTACCGTCTCGCCCGAAGGCTTAGGTAGCCATCAGCTTAGGTGAACCATATGATACCCATCTCGCCTTGTACCATTTTTGCCAACCCCATATGGGACGTCACAACATCGTCCACTTATTCCAGGTACCTATTTACAGCTAGGTGAACTGAGGCTAACACAATGAAAGGAGACAAGCCCAATTTGTCTCCGCCCGGCCGGGGATTGAACCCCCGACCCCTCGTGTGTGAGACGAGAACTCTACCTACTAGGCTACGGGCTGTGTGTGTGTGTGTTGTGTGTGTGTGTGTGTGTGTGTGTGTGTGTGTGTGTGTGTGTGTGTTACTCAGTCTCAGTTACTTGTTCGTCAAGGGGAATCCAGGCAATGCGAGCTAAGCTCATTATTATCGCGCCTCCTTAACTGGGAATGTATTGCGTGAAATGCATGTTAAGTGTTTTATGTACTGTTGGAATGGCTGTGGATGTGTGTGTAATCTGTATTTAGCCAATTGGCGACATCGGAAACGAAGGCTTAGGGTGGATCTGTATGGTACCATTCTCACTATAGACGGTACCGTCTCGCCCGAAGGCTTTGGTAGCCATCAGCTTAGGTGAACCATATGATACCCATCTCGCCTTGTACCATTTTTGCCAACCCCAGATGGGACGTCACAACATCGTCCACTTATTCCAGGTACCTATTTACAGCTAGGTGAACTGAGGCTAACACAATGAAAGGAGACAAGCCCAATTTGTCTCCGCCCGGCAGGGGATTGAACCCCCGACCCCTCGTGTGTGAGACGAGAGCTCTACCTACTAGGCTACGGGCTGTGTGTGTGTGTGTGTGTGTGTGTGTGTGTGTGTGTGTGTGTGTGTGTGTGTGTGTGTGTGTGTGTGTGTGTGTGTGTGTGTGGCGCAGTAGCCAGCAGAAAGCTTCCTTAAGGTTTACTACTACTGTAAGGGAAGGAAGACACAGGGACACAAACCATATATAGTAATTGGCTCTCTAGGGAGGGAGGGAGGGAGGGAGGGGGGGGGGGGTGATTACCACAACAATACTTTCTGTACAAATACTGTAGAGGGGCCGGATTATATATAGAGATGGGGAAACAGAATAGAAAGATAGATAGCTAGATAGATAGAAAGTGAAAGAAGACAGAGAAATCCATTAATATTATATCAGCATGTGTTATTGCTCAATCTAAAATGGGTGTGTTTGAGAGAGAGAGAGAGCGAGAGAGAGAGAGAGAGAGAGAGAGAGAGAGAGAGGGGGGGGTAAAAGGCTTACATCCGCAGTGAGAGACATGCAGCAACTGATGTAGATAAAAATGACATACATATGATAGGGAACATGTGTGGGGGAGAGATAGGTGCGCCCGCCCGCCCACGTACGTACGTACGTGTGTGTTACTCAGTTACTTGTTCGTCAAGGGGAATCCACGCAATGCGAGCTAAGCTCATTATTATCGCGCCTCCTTAACTGGGAATGTATTGCGTGAAATGCATGTTAAGTGTTTTATGAACTGTTGGAATGGCTGTGGATGTGTGTGTAGTCTGTATTTTAGCCAATTGGCGACATCGGAAACGAAGGCTTAGGGTGGATCTGTATGGTACCATTCTCACTATAGACGGTACCGTCTCGCCCGAAGGCTTAGGTAGCCATCAGCTTAGGTGAACCATATGACACCCATCTCGCCTTGTACCATTTTTGCCAACCCCAGATGGGACGTCACAATATCGTCCACTTATTCCAGGTACCTATTTACAGCTAGGTGAACTGAGGCTAACACATGAAAGGAGACCAGCCCAATTTGTCTCCGCCCGGCCGGGGATTGAACCCCCGACCCCTCGTGTGTGAGACGAGAGCTCTACCTACTAGGCTACGGGCTGTGTGTGTGTGTGTGTGTGTGTGTGTGTGTGTGTGTGTGTGTGTGTGTGTGTGTGTGTGTGTGTGTGTGTATAAACATATATATATATATATATATATATATATATACAGTATATATACCGGTATATATATATATATATATATATATATATATATATATATATATATATATATATATATATATATATATATATATATGTGTGTGTGAGTGTGTGTGTGTGTGCATGAATGGACGAGATAGATGTGTGTAAGTGCGTGAGTGAGTGTGTGGGAGAAGCCAGGTATGTGCGTATGTGTGTGGGGAGAGAGAGAGAGAGAGAGAGAGAGAGAGAGAGAGAGAGAGAGAGAGAGAGAGAGAGAGAGAGAGAGAGAGAGAGAGCGCGAGAGGAGCTTCTACATCAGTACAGCTTTAAGGAAACCATGTGCCTTCCTACCATATGGTGTGGAGTGGAGATGCTATGTGTATTTACCTGTGTATGTATTTACCTGTATGTGTATTTCCCCGTATATGTATTTACCTGTATATGTGTTTACCTGTATATGTATTTACCTGTACAGTATATGTGTTTACCTGTATATTTATTTACCGGTATATGTATCTACCTGTATATGTATTTACCTGTATATGTGTTTACCTGTTTGGCTGTATATGTGTTTACCTGTATATTTATTTACCGGTATATGTATCTACCTGTATATGTATTTACCTGTATATGTGTTTACCTGTATATGTATTTACCTGTATATGTGTTTACCGGTATATGTGTTTACCTGTATATTTATTTACCGGTATATGTATCTACCTGTATATGTATTTACCTGTATATGTGTTTACCTGTATATGTTTACCTGTATATTTATTTACCGGTATATGTATTTACCTGTATAGGTATTTACCTGTATATGTATCTACCTGTATACGTGTTTACCTGTATATTTATTTGCCGGTATATGTATCTACCTGTATCTGTATCTACCTGTATATGTATCTACCCGTATCTGTATCTACCTGTATCTGTATCTACCTGTATCTGTATCTACCTGTATATGTTTACCTGTATATTTATTTGCCGGTATATGTATTACCTGTATATGCATCTACCTGTATATGTATTTACCTGAATATGTGTTTACCTGTATATTTATTTACCGGTATATGTATTTACCTGTATATGTATTTACCTGTATATGTGTTTACCTGTATATGTATTTACCTGTATATGTGTTTACCTGTATATGTGTTTACCTGTATATGTATTTACCTGTATATGTTTACCTGTATATGTATTTACCTGTATATGTTATTTACCTGTATATGTTATTTACCTGTATATGTTATTTACCTGTATATGTTATTTACCTGTATATGTTATTTACCTGTATATTGCCAATCTTATCATTATGTTACACCATTACTATACCCTATTCCGAGTACGCCAGAATCCGTAAACCTTAATCTCTGTAACGCAAAAGGGGCTAGAGCAAACGGGCTGTACATTTCCCCACCTGTGCACTGGCTGACCCCTCCCAAATAGTAGAAATATTAGCTCGATTACTCTACTTGTTTGCGAGTTATAGAGGTTAATGTTCAAGATTGTTGGTCTACCATTTGAAACAGGGTATAGTTCCACTACTCTTATTAAGGGGACGTGGGCCAGTTTTCTGGACCACTGGCTTTCTCCCTCATGTTTAACCCCATTAGTTTTCAGATGTTAAGATGTTTGCCCCATTAGTTAGTCGATTTTAAGACCTTTCACCCCATTTCTTCGTCAATATTTAGACCTTTCGTGTTATTTAGGTGTCGATTTTTTCCCTGGCGAACGATAGTAAGCCTGTAATGTTGAAAGAACCGGCCTTTGGCCGGAACATTTTTCTACCGAAAAATTACAAATCAATCTAGAAAGGGTATCTAATGGATGTTTTGTTTTTAATTTGATGGAGGTCTAGGGAGGAAACTAGAAAAATAATGAATACATGCAAAAATCGCCCAAAACGTGAACCAATTCCCCTTAATGGAGTTTACTATCACCATCACCACAACCGCCATTAGCCTACTGTCATTACCACCACTACCAACATTACCTCCAAACCTCCCAAAATTACCACCATCATTACCACCACTACCACAACTATCTACTATTCATTCAAAACCCATAAAATCTTACTATAATACATACCACCACTACCACCATTACCTCCAAAACCTCTCAAACTTACCACCATCATTACCACCACTACTACCATTAATTCAAAACTCATCAAATCTTACCATCATCAGTGCCACCACCACCACCACCACAACTACCACCATTACCTCTAAATTCATCAAACTTACTATAGGTAGCGCCTATAAACTTTACAATAATCTTTATCCCTGACCTCTTTCTAAGTCAAAAAGGCCTAGAGCAAACTGGCTGTAAATATCCACACCTATTTCCTGGTGGACTCTTCCCAAATAATAGAAAAGTCAGCCCGATTGCTTTCATTCATTCCGAGTTATAAGAAGTTAAGGGGTCAAGAAAAAAATCCCTCGAGTGGAGATCTCCCCTTAAGGGGTCAAGATTATTGTCAAGTTCGCTGGCGCTACCTATACCACCACCGTTACTACCACTATCACCACTACTACTACCACCACCACCACCACCACCACTACCATCACCACTACCACCACCACCACTACCACTATCACCACTACTACTACCACCACCACCACCACCACCATCACCACTACCACCACCACCACTACCACTATCACCACTACTACTACCACCACCACCACCACCACTACCACACCAACCATCAATACCACACTATCATACTACACTACTACTACACCACCACCACCACCACCACCACTACCATCACCACCACTACCACTATCACCACTACTACTACTACTACCACCACCACCACCACCACCACTACCACCACCACTACCACCACCACCACTACCATCACCACTATCACCACTACTACTACCACCACCACCACCACCACCACCATCACCACTACCACCACCACCACTACCACTATCACCACTACTACCACCACCACCACCACCATCACCACTATCACCACAACTACTACCACCACCACCACTCACTATCAATCACCACTACCACGCAAGCCACCACTACCACTATTCACCACGACTACTACTACTACTACCACCACCACCACCACCACCACCATCACCACTACCACCACCACCACTACCACTATCACCACTACCACTATCACCATTACTACTACTACCACCACCACCACCACCACCATCACCACTACCACCACCACCACTGCCACTATCACCACTACTACCACCATCACGACTACTACCACCACCATCACCACTACTACCACCACCACCATCACCACTACCACCACCACCACTACCACCATCACCACTACTACCACCATCACGACTACTACTACCACCACCACCACTACTACCACCACCACCACTACTACCACCATCACTACTACCACCACCACTACTACCACCACCACGACTACTACCACCACACACACACACACACACACACACACACACACACACACACACACACACACACACCCTTTGTTACCTGGAAAACAAGCCATAGCGCAGCACACGTCACAACACTCCTGCAGTACCGACTGGGGAACTTCCATAGCCTGCATTATAGTCGATTATATTTCAGCTAACAGTAAAATTAATCCCTTAGCAAGTGATATCAATACTCATTGGGAAAACTTCCATCTATCTATCTATCTATATATCTATTGTCAGAAAAAATTATCCCCGAAAGGGTGGCCACGAATGAATCGCTCCCATGCACCTCTGTCCTCTGTCAGCCCCTCCTCCCATCCAACACCTTTTTCACTCGTATATCTCTCAACTCCATCCTTCCACCTCATTCTCGTTCTGCCTCTTCCTCTCTGTCCTTACATCTCACTCTCCTGCTCTTTCTTTGTTATGTTCTCGCTTCCCATATGTTCCATATGACTGAACCATCTAAAGGAGTTCCTTTTCACACTCTCCAGCACATCCACATCCACACCACGCTGCTCTTGTATTTCATTATTGTCTGTCTATCCCTCCATGTAACTCGACATGAACTTCTAAAGTATCTCATTTCCACCCTTCTCACACTAGATTTGTGACTTTCCAACAGTGTCCATGCTTCACTCCTGTGCATCAATGCCGGGATTACCACACTATCATGCAATCATTTATTTACTTCCATGCTGACCACCCTATTGCTTGAAACTGCTTTCAACATTCCTACAACCCTCTTCCCTTGTTGAACCCTCTCCCGCACTTCACTGTCCATACTCCCATATATACTCGTCAAGCTGCCCAAATACTTAAATGAGCTGACATTCTCCATAAACTGATCTTTCAACCTTACCACACTCTCTGTGACTGTACCCCTTTCAAAGACCATAACCTTACACTTCCCCTCATTTACCTTCAGGGTTTCTCTCACACAGTTCCAAACATATTTACCAGACCTTGAAACTCGCAGTCATTATTACTTATTAGATCTGTATCATTAGCAAACAGCAGTACAGGCAAGTTCCGCTCACTTTCTTCCCTTATTAGGGGTACACCAACATCCACTGCTCTTCCCTGTATTTCTTTCATGGCTACATCCATATATATACAGAACAACTATAGCGACATCACACACCCTTGCTTCAACCCAAAGTTTAGATCAAAGAACTTGTTCTGTTCATTTTCCACACATACTGTCACTCTTGCACCCTCATTCATGCTCTTCACCGTTTTCAGCAACATACCAGCTACTCTGTATATTCTCAATAGTTTCCACAGACATTCTCTATCAACTCTGTCATAGGCTTTCTTCAAGTCCATAAAGGCAGCATGGAACTTTTGTCCCTTCTCAAGATATTTCTCAACAACATATCTCAAGGAGAAAATCTGGTCTACACATCCTTCCCTTCCTAAACCCTCCCTGCTCGTTACTTTCCCATTTCTCCGTTTTCGACTCTCTCGATCACGACCCTACTGTACATCTTCCTTACTATGATTAGGAGACACATCCCCTTGTGATTACCAACCACTCTTCTCCCCCCTTTATCCTTATACAGAGGGACTATTATGCCTGTCTTCCAGTCTTCGGCCACATTTCTCTTTTCCCATGCTAGTCTACACATTGTCCATACCCATTGAATCACTACCTCACCACCATACGTCAGCATTTGCCAATACATGCACTTCATCTATTCCTGATGCTTGCCCCATCTTCACCCTATTCAGAGCCTCACACACTTCTGACCTCCTGATCTCCACCATTTCCTCCTCTACTTCTCTAGCCCATACTCCATCCAACTATGTTTGCCGGCATTTAATTTCATTCATTCAACAATTCATTGAAGTGCTCCCTCCATCTCTCGATTTTCTCTTGCTTCTCAGACAAAAGTCAAAGCTGCCTGCAACAAGTGCCTCACATGCGCAATCCCCCCCCCCCCACCCCAATGTTGAATGAATGATAGAGATCCCAAATCAAGTCCAGTTTAAGTCATAGGATGAGGAAAAGACATATTGAGGGAGAGAGTTCCAGAGCTTACTTGTTGAGTAGAAGAAAGACTGGGAAAATCGGTTCACTCTTATGTTTGAGAGTTGGACCGAATAAGGATGGAAATATGATGTTTATTGGAAGCAAAACATTGCTGACATATGAATAGAAAACAAAATAAATGAATAAATAATTTATGAAGAGATATACATCAGCAAAGAGGAGGGTACTAAACTAACCGACCGATTAAGCTGAGAGGAGTTACAGCAATGCCTAAAGTAATAGATATGAGAAAGACAAATTATATATAGTAAATACAAAATATAATCTCACACAAATATATATGACCCAAAGTGGCACTAAAACAACAAGTCACTACCACGAAAATCAATATACTAGATAATTATAGTCAAACGATCCACTCTTATTAAATTCATATTATCACCAACCCAGCAATTAAGACAACCTAATACAACCGACAAGGGTATGGGGGAGTATAAATTAACAACCAGTATCAAGATAATTCACTTCAAATAAGAGGGGAGAGCAGCAACCGTGAGCATAACATGAGAGATAAATTAGCCAACAGCAGCACACGAAGGGGAAACGGGAGATGAGAGAGGAAGGAGGAAATGGAAGAGGGAAGGAAGAGGGCAATGAGAGGGGAGGAGGAAAGGAAATAGAGGGGAGGAAGGAGAGAGAGAGAGAGAGAGGGGTGGAAGAAGGGAGAGGGGCGGTAAAGGGAAGAGAGAGATGAGGAACAGAGGGGGAAGGGAGAGGGAACAGAGAAAGGAGGAAGAGCGAACAGAGAGGGGAGGAAGAGGAAACAGAGAGGGAATGAAGAGGGAACAGAGGGAATGAAGAGGGAGCGGAGAGGGTAGGAAGAGGGAACAGAGATGGGAGGAAGAGGGAGGAAGAGGGAACAGAAAGGGGACAGAGAGGGTAGAAAGAAGGAACAGAGAGGGTAGAAAGAAGGAACAGAGAGGGGAGGATGAGGGTACAGAGAGGGGAGGATGAGGGTACAGAGAGGGCAGGATGAGGGTACAGCGAGGGGAGGAAGAAGGAACAGAGAGGGGAGGAAGAGGGAACGGAGAGGGGAGGAAGAAGAACAGAGGGGAAGAAGAGGGAATAGAGAGGGGAGGGAGAGAGAACAGAGAGGTCAAGAAAAATAAACTGAGAGGGGCGGAAAAGGAATGAGAGAAGGGAGGAGAAGGAGAGAGAGAGGGAAGGAAAAGGAATGAGAGAGGGGAGGAGTACAAAGGAGTACAAAGGAAATCAAGCACCAACAGATCTAGTGACCCTTCTAGGTTGCTTGTCCTCCAAAACACTGAGGATCAAGTGTCCAAACAGTGGTTTAGAGTGGGTAAGGGAACATTGGAAAGGGAATTACTGCCCTGGAACTAATATCCGTGGCAGGATTAGGAAGTTAGTAGGGGACAGATGGGTTAGTAACTGAGGGGGGGATAAAATAAAGTCATTCATTTACAAACGCAGTCAGTCGCGGGTTTGATGCGAGATATTTGTCTAGGCGGAGTTTAAATGAATCAACGGTGATGCAGTCTATAACGTTTCGGGGAAGCCCATTCCACAAGTTGACAACTCGATTGAAGAAGAAATTCTTAGATTCGTGTGAGTTAAAAGATTTACCAATAATTTTGCAACCTTTTCCCCGCGTGTAATTAGATTGGTCGATAGTGAAGTACTTACTACAGTTCATATTGTCGATGCCTTTGATGATTTTGAACACTTGAATTAAGTCACCTCTTAATCTGCGCTGGGTTAAAGGAAATAGATTGAATTCTCTAAGACGCTCTTCGTATGGTTTGTTCTTTAGGCTAGGTATAATTTTGGTAACTCTACGTTGAACTCGTTCTAGCTTGTTTATATCTTTTTGGTAATAAGGGCACCAGGATTGAACGCAGTATTCCAGAAGAGGGCGGACTAAGGAATTGTAAAGGGTTAGGATAACTTCTTTGGATTTATGCTCAAATGACCTGCCTATAAAGCCAATTATTTTGTTTGCCTTCTTAACAACTTCTGAACATTGTTGACTCGGTTTTAGGTTACTCGATATTGTTACTCCCAGATCGGTTTCTCTGTTTACATTCTTAAGCTGAGTAAGAAGGAGAGAGGGAGGGAAGGAAAAGGAAAGAGAGAGGAGGAGAAGGAGAGAGAAAGGAAAGGAAAAGGATAGAGAGATCTGCTCCTCTATCAACTTACTCTACATGTAATCACTTATTGACACTGGATAGGGCACCTTCGTCAATGTTCTGGATATTGCAGGCACCTTGAAGAGTCTGACAACGTGGAATGTCTGCTATATTGAGAAATCTAGGAGTGTGTGGTAGTCTCTTTCATCTCTTGGAATACTACCTCCATGGCAGAGCCTAGCAAGTGGGGGCAAATGGTCATACATACCCAGAGTATCCAGTTCATGCCAGTGTCTTATGGAAAAGTGTCATCTGGCCTCCATTGTGGAGTATTATTGTGTAAATATCATGTTACACCTCCTTTCTGAAGCCTATGCATGTGCAAATGATTGCACTCTTAAATTTATATCTTAAAGGCAAGACCGAATTGCCACCATCTTCTATTTACATCAGGGCCTGCAGAGCATCACTTCCTCAGGAAATCCTTAGCAATTTTGCCCATGAGAAAACCTAAGTCATGTTAATCTCCTGTAGGTAAGGCCCAAACATCAGGGCTTGACCTGATATAATCCTTGCAGGGAAAAAACATATCACTCCAGCAATCCATTGTAATATTTGATTTGGAGTCTGATAATACCCTTTGATTCACAATTCACAAGGCAATTTTTTGTTTTTTCTATATTTCAACTACTCCCTTTCGGGCATAGGCTGATAGCCTTTACACTCTACCGCTGAACACGGTGAGGCCCGTGAGGTCTTGCTCCAGTCTAGGGAGTGAGACATGCGAAGCTTCACGGCTCGAAGCAATCCCATCTCTGAAGCCGCCTCGCCTCTGCGCTTCACAGTCTCATTCCCCACACTCGGACCCTCACTCTCAGAACGCCACCTATTGAGCAATTAACTCACTAGGCATTGCCTCCCTGTAGCATATTTTTTAATATGGGAATATTCATACAATGCTATTTAATCAGGGAACAATGAGGGTATTTTTTTGGCATTTTGGTGTGCTGTGGTAATGCACTGATACTAGGTACAGCACAAATTATATCCCAATAATATCTTCCCATTGACATATTAGGATTCGAACCCGGGTCCATTGGATTACCAGTCCAGTGGCAAGACCACTCCGCCACACCTCCCCTAACTGTGCTGAATCAGTCACATTGCAAATGTTTTGGATTCTAGATGGGTGGCTTTGCTCATCAGTGCTTAGGTCATTACCTTAATTAACAGAGTACTCCCATCTTGCTTTGACATCCTGCTCTCCGTCAAAAATTAACTATTAGACCAGGTTCAGAAACGAGCCTAACAGTTGGTACAGCTGAAATTTCAGTAATTGACTGTATTAGTAAGTTCCAGCCACTACAGCATCATTGAAATGTGGCAAGGAACCTAAAATATATAGTTAAATTACCCTATTCGAAACTTGAAGTCTTGCAAAGTTAGAACTTCGAAACCAAGGATGGCAGGGAAGAATTACTTTCTCTGTGGAGACGTGATAATTATGCTAGTCAATAGGAACTCTATTTACCTTAGCTTACTTTTGCCGATAAAATCACAAAATAAAGTTAGAATCCGTTAAGCCTGGAGCTACGGAAATTCGGAGATTGCCACATTAATCCTCTCCGACATATGACGCGATTTTGAGCCTATTGGGGATACTTTAAAGCCTTTGTTTCCATCACGGGTAATTAGAAACCTTTACTTTAGTTACTTCAATCTCTGCAATTGACTTTGAGTTAGGTGTGGGCAGAAAACTAATTTTGGAGAGGTAATTATAAGAGTGAGAGAGCTCTATTTCTTATTGCTAATCTGGCAACCTCTGCGTCATAAATGCGTGAGAGGGTTAAGAAAGAGCCTAGAAATGCTAATGAACTTTTCAGGTTAGACTGCCCCACCCCAGAAACACAAACTCGAACATAATAACAAGCAGAGTTCCTCGGAACATGAAAAATAATATCTTATGGCATAGTAATCACAGGAGTGCTCCTAAAAGAGGTATACGTTTACAAATTGAATAAGAATCTCTCATTGTTGCCACAATAACATTCACTGCTTACCTGTTCCTCCAATGAGTTCATTATTGCCAATGTTGAAGAGTTAATACTTGCTTATTGTTACGCCGGGTTGTAATACACCTTAGCTTAGTTTTGGTCTTTACTCAAATTCAACTAGGTTAAGAATTAATTAGACGATTCGATTCCGTTCAGGTTAGCTTCGAAAAGTTATGACCACTACTTATGTTTTAGATGCACTGTACATAAACATTGGAATGTGAGGGAAAGATTAAGAGTAGATAAATATATCGAGGCAATGAACAAGCAGGAAATGAGCAAGGGATGATAGAGGGACACAGTTGGTATAATAGATGGACATTAGCACAGATAATTTTTGTTAATAATCCAAATTAAGAAGGGGAACTACAGGTGAAAAGTAAGAAGGAGAGTGAATTTAGCATACATGAATGATTTTACCATTCCATATATTAAAATGCAAATATGTACAGTAATTAAACGTTTATACATATACACAGTTAGCTAAATAATACTTTAGACATTGGTAAACTGGAAAAAGGAAGAGAAGAATGGTCAAACTGAACACAATATATATTAGTTAGATATCAAAATATGCATACCTAAGAAATGCCGCAACGCATGTGGACTACCTTTGACGTTGATGCTATAAGGGGAGGTTTTTAGTTACTTCGTTAGACTTCCATTAAGCTTAACATTACACCCCCTAGATCCCCTTTCAAGATAAATTTGTACATTTTTCGGTAGAAAAATTTCCCGGCCAAAGGCCGGTTCCACTTAAATTATAGGCTCGCTATCGCTCGCCAGGAAAAAATCGACACCTTAATGGCACGAAAAGTCATAAAATTGACAGAAATGGGGTGAAAGTTCTTAAAATCGCCAAACTAAGGGGGCGAACGTCTTAAAATATCAAAAGCAATGGGGCTAACCATGAGGGAGAAAGGGGTAAAGAAAAAAATCCCTCAAGTGGAAATCTTCCCTTAATATTATGTGGACATTTCAAGTAATACTGAATATAATTACATAATTGAATAAATTGATACTCTGTGTCTGACAATGGCTTTATAAGACCATTCTAGCACGAAATGTCAAGTGTATACAAAGCTCATTATACGGCACTCTAAACTCTTCTATGTCAAGTGTATATAAAGCTCATTATACGGCACTCTAAACTCTTCTGTCAAGTGTATATAAAGCTCATTATACGGCACTCTAAACTCTTCTATGTCAAGTGTATATAAAGCTCATTATACGGCACTCTAAACTCTTCTGTCAAGTGTATATAAAGCTCATTATATGGCACTCTAAACTCTTCTGTCAAGTGTATACAAAGCTCATTATACGGCACTCTAAACTCTTCTATGTCAAGTGTATATAAAGCTCATTATACGGCACTCTAAACTCTTCTATGTCAAGTTTATATAAAGCTCATTATACGGCACTCTAAACTCTTCTATGTCAAGTGTATATAAAGCTCATTATACGGCACTCTAAACTCTTCTATGTCAAGTGTATATAAAGCTCATTATACGGCACTCTAAACTCTTCTGTCAAGTGTATATAAAGCTCATTATACGGCACTCTAAACTCTTCTATGTCAAGTGTATATAAAGCTCATTATACGGCACTCTAAACTCTTCTGTCAAGTGTATATAAGCTCATTATACGGCACTCTAAACTCTTCTATGTCAAGTGTATATAAAGCTCATTATACGGCACTCTAAACTCTTCTATGTCAAGTGTATATAAAGCTCATTATACGGCGCTCTAAACTCTTCTATGTCAAGTGTATATAAAGCTCATTATACGGCACTCTAAACTCTTCTATGCGCAGGTTTTCTCTTTCTGCTTTGCAGGAAGGGAACGTCATCATCGGACTACGATGGACTACCATAAGCATATAATTGTTTCACACTTTTTTAACAATAGACAAGGAACAAGATGGGAGACTTTGTTTTATTTTGTCGGTTACTAAATTCCCTAGTATCGGTCCAGCATACAAAATGCAATACTGAAAAAAAGAATAATGCGGGGATTGGGGCACAGAAGTTCAATAATATATCTTCTTTTCTTATGACAATTGTATATAATTTAACATTCTGTTATCCTCACTACATGAATATTATATGTTGTAAACACAAACAAATTGAAAATATTTATGTATTTACTCAAATTTCGTTAATCTTAATGAAATGTAATTGTCACTTGTTGAATCATATTTCCCTTCAGAAGTAATACAACTTAAAATGTTCTTCTTGGCATTGTGTTAATTGGCCACATACAAATATATATTTTGTGATTAGCAATATACTGTATGTGATAAATTAAGAACTCCCATTAAACCCCTATGATACACGCACACACCCACATAAGGCTCGCTGTGGTCCAGTGATCTAGAGCGCTGTCCACAAGGGCCGGACAGGGTTGAGCGTTCGAGTCCCCATCAGAATGCTACGGGTTTTTTCGACCATAGCGACGGAGTTAATTGTATCGTGGATCCTCCTTAACCAAGCTGTTTTGTCACCATCATCACTACTATTATGACGATCATCACTCACCCTACCCGTTCCTTATCCAATCAACGAAGAGCAGTAAGAAAAAAGATAATATGGCCAGCATGGCAATTGCTAAATGTATGAAGGCGGATTTAAGTATGCAGTCAGTCTGGCTTTATTTAATTCTGGTTTTATGACACCCCAATTTTGGACACTCGACTGTGCCGACGTGCCTTTGTGGAGCGGTGTTGACTGTGTTTTGGTGCGTAGGGGTGTCAGCTTCTGCCTCGTCCCCATGCCCTTGACGATCCCCTCCTATCTGTAAAAGGAGTGTGAGGACATCATCACTTCGTCCTCCTGTGTCCCCCACCCTTCCCTCACCTTTAACCTATTCCCCTCCTATGTCCTCCGCTTGCTCCCGAACCCCTCCCTTTCCTACGTCCTCCACCCACCCCCTCCCTATCTATTCCCCCGCCTACTAAAATACCCCTCCCATACCGACGTCATCCACCCATCCCCCTCCAAGGCCTCTCTCCCCCTTGCCAAACATACAGGGCAAGGTTATCACTAGCCAAAATAAATTTGATTTAATTTTTAGTTTAGTATATTTACTTAATGGTGATAGTAGGATACATGATGGTAATATTTGTGACAGTAGTAATGATGATGGTTATAGTAGTAGTGATGATGTTAACTGTAGTAATGATGATTGTAAGATGGTGGTGATGATAGTAGTAATGATGGTTGATAGGTGTAGTATCAATGATGATAGTAGTGATTAAGATGGCAGTGCCAATGGTAACAGTAGTAGTGATGATGGTGAGTGTAGTAGTGATGATTGTAATTGTAGTAGTGATGATGATCATAGTGATGGTGATGATAACAGTAGTCGTGATGATTGTGGCAAATGTAGTGATGATGGTGATTGTGATTGATGATGGCAACCCATCGCAGAGTTGGGTATGCCATTTTGATTTTGGGCAAAATGACACGTCTACTTTATCAACTCTGCGTAAGCAGAGTTTGGTATCGCCCCCCCGTATAGTGGGTACCACCGGAAAAAAATGTCTGTCGTCGTCGTTGTTGTCCGTCTGTCTCGAAACTCCTCCTAGCCCGTTTCACCAAATTTCACACAAACATTTATTGCGTGAATGCAAACGTCTGTCAAAAAAGATGTTTTGAATTTATGCAATAGCTATGATTTTAGGTCCAAAATATGGTTTTACTCCCCCCCCCCCCCCCCCCCCCCCCCCCCCCCCCCCCCCCCCCCCCCACCCACCCAGGGGCTCACACACTAAGAACACATTCGTTCTGGGAGCAAAAACATCTTTCTACGCATTTGCTAGGTTAAGTTAATTTAGCTGGCATTAGAAGTAATGGTAGTAATATTTGGATTTATGATGATAGTAGTGATGATGGTGATAATAGTAGTGATGATGGTTGTAGTTGCATTGATGATGATGATGACAGTAGTAGACATGATGGTGACAGTAGTAGATATGGTGACAGTACTAGTAGTGGTAATGATGGTCATAATAGTAGTGATGATGGTGACAAGTAATGATGATAGTTGTAGTGATAATGATGACAGTAGTGATGATGGTACAAAGGAGTACAAAGGAAATCAAGCAACAACAGATCTAGTGACCCTTCTAGGTTGCTTGTCCTCCAAAACACTGAGGAGCAAGTGTCCAAACAGTGGTTTACAGTGGGTAAGGGAACATTGGAAAGGGAATTACTGCCCTGGAACTAATGTCTGTGGCAGGTTTAGGAAGTTAGTAGAGGACAGAGGGGTTAGTAACTGAGGGGGGGATAAAATAAAGTTATTCATTTACAAACGCAGTCAGTCGCGGGTTTGATGAAAGATATTTGTCTAGGCGGAGTTTAAATGAATCAACGGTGATGCAGTCTATAACGTTTCGGGGAAGCCCATTCCACAAGTTGACAACTCGATTGAAGAAGAAATTCTTAGATTCGTGCGAGTTAAAAGATTTACCAATAATTTTGCAACCGTTTCCCCGCGTGTAATTAGATTGGTCGATAGTGAAGTACTTACTACAGTTCATATTGTCGATGCCTTTGATGATTTTGAACACTTGAATTAAGTCACCTCTTAATCTGCGCTGGGTTAAAGGAAATAGGTTTAATTCTCTAAGACGCTCTTCGTATGGTTTGTTCTTTAGGCTAGGTATCATTTTGGTAACTCTACGTTGAACTCGTTCTAGCTTGTTTATATCTTTTTGGTAATAAGGGCACCAGGATTGAACGCAGTATTCCAGAAGAGGGCGGACTAAGGAATTGTAAAGGGTTAGGATAACTTCTTTGGATTTATGCTCAAATGACCTGCCTATAAAGCCAATTATTTTGTTTGCCTTCTTAACAACTTCTGAACATTGTTGACTCGGTTTTAGGTTACTCGATATTGTTACTCCCAGATCGGTTTCTCTGTTTACATTCTTAAGCTGAGTGCCATTCATCGAATAGTTTGCTTTCTCATTTAGGTATCCGACATTTAGTACTTTACATTTATCCGCATTGAAACTCATTTGCCAAATTTGGGCCCAACATGACAATTTATCTAGATTGTGTTGCACATCGTCAACTTGTTCTTTTAAGAGTACGCTATTTGCGATTTTTGTATCGTCAGCAAATTTTGAGATTGTACAGGTGAGACCCTCATCTATGTCGTTGATGTAAATTAGAAAGAGAATTGGTCCTAGTACCGATCCCTGGGGTACCCCACTACTTACATTGGTCCATTTAGATGCCTTACCGTTTATGACTACCCTTTGCTTTCTGTTGCTGAGCCAATTTTCTATCCATTTCAACACACCGTCTTGTATTCCATGCGCTTTTAGTTTTAGCAGTAAACGTTTGTGGGGAACTTTGTCAAAGGCCTTTTGAAAATCAAGGTATATAATATCTACAGCTTTACTCTCATCGTAGAGGTTGAGGATATCGTGGAAGAAGTCTAAGAGGTTTGTTAAACAGGAACGTTTTTTACGAAAGCTGTGTTGAGTATCTTTAAGTATGTTATTTTCCTCTAAGTGATTTACGAGTCTGTCTCGTAAATGGTGTGAGTATTAGTGATGATGGTGAGTAGTAGTGATGATGGTGAAAGTTGTGATGATGACAATAGTTCTGATGATGAAGATCATAGTAATGGTGATGATGGCAGTAGTAGTGCTGATGGTGACAGTAGGATACATGATGGTAATACTTATGACAGTAGTAATGATGATGGGTATAGTAGTAGTGATGATGTTAACAGTAGTAATGATGATTGTAAGATGGTGGTGATGATAGTAGTGATGATGGTTGATAGTTGTAGTATCAATAAAGTAGGCGTGCCGTTTTGCCCAAAATCAAAACGGCATGCCCAACTCTGCGATGGGTTACCATCATCACTATTAATATCATCATCAATCACAATCATCATCATCACTACTACTGCCATCATCACTACAACTGCCACAATCATAATGACTACTTTCATCATCACCATTACTATGATCATCATCACTACTACAATTACAATCATCGCTACTACTCTCAGCATCATCACTACTACTGTCACCATGGTCACTACCATCTTAATCACTACTATCATCATTGATACTACAACTATCAACCATCATTACTAATATCATCACCACCATCTTACAATCAACATTACTAATGTTAACATCACTACTACTATAACCATCATCATTACTACTGTCACAAATATTACCGTCATTTATCCTAATGTCACCATCATCACTACTACTGCCATCATCACCATTACTATGATCTTCATCACCACAACTATTGTCATTATCACTACAACTTTCACCATCCTCACTACTACTCACCATCATCACTAATACTCACACCATCGTCACTACCAGCAGCAATACTGTCATTATTATCACTACAACTATCATCATTACTTGTCACCATCATCACTACTATTATGACCATCATTACTACTACTAGTACTGTCACCATCATCACTAATAATACCATCATCAATCACAAACACCATCATCACTACAACTGCCACAATCATCACAACTACTGTCATCATCACCATTACTATGATCATCATTACTACTACAATTACAATCATCACTACTACTCTCACCATCATCACTACTACTGTCACTACCATCTTAATCACTACTATCATCATTGATACTACAACTATCAACCATCATTACTACTGTCACAAGTATTACCATCATGTATCCTACTATCACCATCATCACTACTACTGCCATCATCACCATTACTATGATCTTCATTTTCACAACTATTGTCATCATCACTACAACTTTCACCATCATCACTAATACTCACACCATCATCACTACTGTCATCATTATCACTACAACTATCATCAATACTTTTCACCATCATCACTACTATTATGATCATCATCACTACTACATTACCATCACCATCAATCCCACTATTACTTCCATCACTTCTAATGCCAACTGAACTAACTTAACCTAGCAAATACGTAGCGAGATGTTTTCGCCCCCAGATCGAATGCGTTCTTAGTGTGTGAGCCCCTTTGGGGCCCACACACTAAGAACGCATTCATTGCTGGAAGGTGGGGGGGGGGGGGGTTGAGGGGGGGTCTATGGACTTTTAGACTCCAGATATTCTCAACAGGGACACGTCAAACACGTTCTTATTCACAAGTTAGGTTATTCAATCAGGTTAAGATGAACACATTAAATACACACAAGTAATTCTACACTCTTATTTATTGTTTGGCATATTGATAAATCAGTACTCCTTAACTATCTATCTATCTATCTATTTCCTGATGCCGTGATCCCTGAAGGGGTGGCCACGAACGAACTGCCCCCATGCACCTCTGTTCCCAGTCAGTCGACGCCCCTCCCCCCAACCATTACCGCCTTCGTTCATATACTTCCTCACTCCATCCTTCCACCTCTCTTTCGGTCTACCTCTCCCTCTCTGTCCCTCCACCTCACTCTCGTACACCCTCTTAGTCATTCTCTCGCTTTCCATACGTTCCATATGGCCGAACCATCTCAAGTTGTTCCTTTTCACACTTTCCAGCACATCTACCTCCACACCACACCTCCTTCTTACTTCCTCATTAGTCTGTCTATCCCTCCATGTAACTCTGCACGCACTTCTTAAGTAATTCATTTCTACTGCTCTCACTCTTGGTCTGATTCTCTCGACCAACGTCCATGCTTCGCTTCCGTAAGTCAGTGTCGGGATTACCACACTGTCATGCAAGGACTTCTTCACTTCTATACTGACCACCCTATTTCTTATTACTGGTTTTAGCATTCCTACAACCCTCTTCCCCTGTTGTACCCTCTCCCGCACTTCTTCATCCATAGTCCCACCTTTACTCAACACACTGCCCAGATACTTAAAAGAGTTGACGATCTCCATAGCCTGACCGTTCAGCTTCACCTCACACTCTGTGACTTCACCCCTTTCGAAGACCAAAACCTTGCTCTTCCCCGCATTTACCTTCAAATTCCGTTTTTCGCACACTGTTCCAAACTCATTTACCAGACCCTTCAACTCCCATTCATTATCACTCATCAGAACTGTATCTTCCACAAACAGCAGTATAGGTAGCTTCCACTCAATTCCCTCCCTTTTCAGCGATACACCAACATCCACTGCTCTTGATAGTATTTCTTTCATTACTCCATCCATATATACAGTAAACAACCACGGGGACATCACACACCCCTGTTTCAAACCAACATTCAGGTCAAAGAACTCCCTCTGCTCACTCTCCACACGTAGGCCTACTGCAGTCTTTGCACCCTCATACATGCTCTTCACTGCTTTCAGCAACTTGCCATCTACTCCGTATATTCTAAGTACTTTCCACAAACCTTCTCTATCCACTCTGTCATAGGCCTTCTCCAAGTCCATAAAGGCAACATATACCTTTTGTTGCTTCTCCAGATATTTCTCCACACCACAATTCAGGGTAAAAATCTGATCTACACATCCTCTTCCCTTCCCAAAACCTCCCTGCTCGTCGCCTAACCATTTTTCCGTTCTCACTATCACTCTCTCAATCACTACCCTACTGTATACCTTCCCTACTACACTTAGAAGACATATTCCTCGGTCGTTACCACACACTCCTCTTTCCCCTTTGCCCTTATATAGGGGGACTATTATGCCAGTCTTCCAGTCATCGGTGCACTCCCCTTCTCCCATGCTAGATTGCACATTTTCCATACCCATTCGATCACTATCTCACCACCATACCTCAAAATTTCCCCACACACTCCATCTGTTCCTGGTGCTTTCCTTAACTATTATTATTATTATTATTATTATTATTATTAACTATTATTGGGAAATAGTAAGCGAGTATGTAATACTTTGACATAAACAAATGATAGGCAATTCACGCATATAATTAGGCTTAAAGTGTGGGTGGATATTTACTTAGCTACTATAAAGAATAGCAAGTAAACAATTAGCAACATTTATCACACACCAAGGTCTAGTAATAACATATAATGAGCGTGAAGCAAGGGATAGTATTATAATGGAAGTATGCAATTATAATCAGACAAACATACACATAGATAAAACCCTTGATAATAATATATATGAGAGTTGAGTATCTACTGTGAATTATTCTGAATAAGTTTCTGACAGGTTGAACGAAATCTCAAAGTACGTGTATAAAGGTTGGGGCGGAACAAAAGGGGAAGCGTACGAAGAGCTCTGGGGTGAACGCTCGCTCACGGGTGGCAAGAAGCGTAGGGGTAAATTAAAGGGCTAACGCGCACAGATACTTCTGGCCAGGTAGGTCACTCAGGTCATTTGTTTTACCGAGATGATCAAAATAGTATTTATGGTTAGTGCGATATTATTCTGAATAAGGGGAGGAATATGTTTAAATTAAAAGGGGAGGAGAGTTAAATTCATTTTACAATTAATGATGTACTTAGATTATTATGAGAAAATTTATATCATGAACATACAATTAATTAATTCTTATATGCAATGATAATCTCACGGGTCTAGGAATTCAGATTTAATGATTTATATCTACTGAAGAATACTCAAAGGTTGAATGTAACCTAACTGAATCAGGCAATAGATTGATTACAGAAGATTAGAGAATGCATAAATAAATTAGCGTGTACGAGTAGTTATAATAATACTACAAGTGAAATATGGCGTACACGACGAAGTTGCACTTTGATGGAAATATCTGATAAGGTATGAAGGAGATCTGAACTAGTTAACAGATTCCTATATGGAATACAGAACAAATTGGCGTTGTATTCGAGTTGGTGAAATAATTAGACAATAGATCTACACGAAACTAGAATTCCTAGACGAGATGGATCGAATTTATCTATTTCATAATAGAATAAACCAATACGTTATTCACAAATTATACAGTTACGGCACAACAAAATAAGGCGTAACAGGGGTTTCTCTCGAAGAAAATAGATTCAGATTATGATAATCAGCAATACAATTCTTCTAAAGGATGGAGAGCCGAGTTTAATTAGAAATTAAATTGGGCGTAGGTTCTAGGTAAAAGTGAGACTTTAGAAGGGAATCAATTCACAGTATACACTTCAGCTTCAACTTGGTACATACATAAATATAATGGACATACACAAGGAAAATCTGTGAGTAGTTGGCTTGATAATTGATTTACACAAGTATGTGACGTATGCGTAGAATGTTTTATACGAACTTAGAAGAGAAATTAACACTAGATCTTGGACACAGATCTACACAAGTTGTAATCAGGTTTCTGAAGGATTAATGCATACGCAACAATTAATGATCTTGGGCACAGATCTACAAAGGAATGAATAATATACAATGAATATTCACATATTTTACCTTACCTTCCCAACAATAATCACAACGCAAAACACTCAGAGACACTTATGCTGGGGTCACACATTCACGTATATTGCTCCCGTCAGCTCCCGTCTTTTGTAAACGAAGGTATATTGGTAGTTGGTAACCGATTACGTAAAACGTAAGGGCATAATACGCAAAACGTAAATGAAATTGCGGCCAGTCGGGGGGGGTACTCACGCATGGCGCGAGTAGAAACGAGTAGCCCACGGGGGTCGGGAATGTTGTGGGTGCGGCCGAGGCCGCGCGGTTGTTGATTCGAGTGGAATCAAATACGTGGCTCGCCCTCACGTATGTCAAAAGACGGGAAAGCTTACAACCGACCAGGCCACCACGGCTGTCTGACGGAGCAGCCCCGTAAGACGTAGCAGCTCGCCTGGTCAAACATAAGCTGCTCCCGTCAATCGTAAAATATTCCCATCAAACGGGAAAGTTTACGTTAGTCAGGCTGCATCTGGCAGAACCGCCGCACTGCGGGTTGGCGGGAAGACGCGGCACCGTTGTACGGGGGGGGGGGGGACAACGGGACCAGCGGGGGACCAGCCGGGGACACTCCAGTCACACCTCTCACCACACCGGAGCAGCAACCAACAATCCAACCCTGCCACCCTCTGCACCCTGCCGAAAACAAATCGTACCAGCGAAACGACTGCACCTATGGCTTTCATATTTTTACCACATGTACCTTACCCTTTAGGCTACCCACCACAAAAATCCCAAATCCCTCCTCCCACCCACTCGCTGACTGTCGGTCCCGTCAGAAGGAAAAAAAAGGAAAATCTGTGGCGGCGAAACGACTGCACTAATCGGTTCCATATTTGTGTGACAAGTCTCTTACCCTTCTGCCTTCCCCCCACCCCACCCCCAACTGCCTCCCACCACCCACTTCTAGCGTATCCGTACGAAGAAAAGGAAAAAAAGGAAAATCTGTGGTGGCGAAACTACCTCACCAATTGGCTTCATATGTGTAACACAAGTCAATTACCCTTCTACCTTCCCCCAACCAACCCCAAAACCACCCTCCCACCCATACATTCCTACCATAAAAGTCTCTGTATTCTATAGTGTCTTTTCAGCTACTTTCGGGACCATCGGGGACCTGATTTCTGGCAAGAGGAGTGTTTTTTTACCATTATCCTTCCTTTCTCTCCCAACTTAATAGATTTAGAAAAAAAAAAAAAAACTCTGGCACTGGCAGAAGCACACAGTCAAAATTGGCTGGCACTCAGTGGGGTAAAGGTTACAAGGATGAATGGTCTCTCCTCTTAGGGAGTTCACAAAATTGAACTCCTCCAGGATGAATTCCGCGATGTTGTTCATGGTGCCGATGAAGGACTGGGAATGGGAATGGTGTGGCCATTCCTGCCCTTTTGTAGTTCCCAGATTCCATCCCAGACCTACGTGGTTGACAAAGACTGTCTTTGTCTGTGTTTGGTCAGACGGGGTGTGCCTACGACTGGCCGGAACCGGTCCAGGTACGACCTAACAAATCCTAAGACGTGCGGCCTCAGCTACGCCGGTCTTGTGGAGGCGTGGCATGGGCGTGGCCTGTGTTCCCGCAAATCGGGCAGCCCATAAGGTCGAACGGGGCTATGCTTACGCATGTCGCAAACACGTACGTAGTTCAATACGACTCCATTACGTCTGACGTAACACTGGCCACGTTATGCTACGTATGTCGGGAAGTGCAATAGACGTGGAAGAACGGGCGTTCAACGGCAGGAACTACTCGCGTCTTTACATAAATTGGCGTTACGCCGGACGGGAGCTGACGGGAGCAATATACGCGAATGTGTGACCCCAGCATTAGGGTGAGTTTGGGGGGGGGGGGGGGGGGGTGGAGGTTCGAGAGCAAGTCTGGCCGACGTAGAGCGAAGCTTCGCCTGGACTAGACTTCAGGGGGAGCTGCTTCTAACCATCAGGATCCCACATCCAGACGTCAGAGGCACACAACAGGGCTCGTTGTAGTCTCGAGGAGGAGGGGGAGGCAGTTACCACTTTTAGTTAGATGCTCCAGACTTTTCAGATTTAAGAACATTACCGATGTGGAATTGCTTGCTTTCTCAACAATTTCGTTGAGTACATGTTCAAATATATTCTTAGCTTTAACTTATAGTGATTCAATGTTAAAGGGATATAGTGAATCGTTGTGACATCAATAGTGAAGTAAATACTTTGCTTAAAAATACATCGTAGTTATCATTTGGTACCTAATCATTTAAAGTATTTTATTTAATAGTCTGGTGGGAGTTACTAAGTCTAGGAAGGATATAATTGCAATTCCTAGTGATTTTATTGTAATTGAAGGTTAATGGGGAATCGGTGGATAATTCTGGTCTTCACTATGTTCCTGGGTTGATCCAGAGTTCTTCGTAATAGTACTGCACTGTAGATCCTAATATCCTCACTTATGTCGGTAGCACTCAGGTCTTTGATGCGGAACTTGCATAAACATTTGCTCGGTGTAATGCAAATCTGGCTGCTGGTGCACTGAAGACTGGTGATTGGTGGAGAGGGAATTTGAAACCTGAATGGTGATTGGCTTAAACTCCCATTCTTTTGTAGGGGTGACTGACCTAGGTGACTCGTCTTCCTGGTAGTAAGAAAACGGGAATGACCTGGTAATATGGGGCACTCCTCTGTTTCTCGTTCCTCTGTATCATGAGAAACTGGTATGGAATTGCATCTCTGTTTCTTGTTTCTTCTTTTCTCCTTCCTACTCACCTGTAGGCTAGCAATCCTACAGGTGTTACCCAACCCCGTTCTATTCAACCCCGTCACTTCACTTATGTTGAATAGTTAATACTTTCTTATGCTGAAGAGTTAATCCTTACTTATGTTGAAGAGTTAATACTTTCTTATGCTGAAGAGTTAATCCTTACTTATGTTGAAGAGTTAATACTTTCTTATGCTGAAGAGTTAATCCTTACTTATGTTGAAGAGTTAATACTTTCTTATGCTGAAGAGTTAATCCTTACTTATGTTGAAGAGTTAATACTTTCTTATGCTGAAGAGTTAATCCTTACTTATGTTGAAGAGTTAATACTTTCTTATGCTGAAGAGTTAATCCTTACTTATGTTGAAGAGTTAATACTTTCTTATGCTGAAGAGTTAATCCTTACTTATGTTGAAGAGTTAATACTTTCTTATGCTGAAGAGTTAATCCTTACTTATGTTGAAGAGTTAATACTTTCTTATGCTGAAGAGTTAATCCTTACTTATGTTGAAGAGTTAATACTTTCTTATGCTGAAGAGTTAATCCTTACTTATGTTGAAGAGTTAATACTTTTTTTATGCTGAAGAGTTAATCCTTACTTATGTTGAAGAGTTAATACTTTTTTTATGCTGAAGAGTTAATCCTTACTTATGTTGAAGAGTTAATACTTTTTTTATGCTGAAGAGTTAATCCTTACTTATGTTGAAGAGCTAATACTTTCTTATGCTGAAGACTTAATCCTTACTTATGTTGAAGAGTTAATACTTTCTTATGCTGAAGAGTTAATCCTTACTTATGTTGAAGAGCTAATACTTTCTTATGCTGAAGACTTAATCCTTACTTATGTTGAAGAGTTAATACTTTCTTATGCTAAAGAGTTAATCCTTACTTATGTGAACGAGTTATTGATATTGAGTGTGATCTAGAGCTCCAGCATTGTACATAGGCCCTATACTGTAAACTTGATAATTATATTTCGTATACTATTACTGTGTACTTCCGTGTTTTGTACAATATATTTCCATAGCCTGTATGTTAATAAAACATATGTTATATTTATGTTCAACTGAACGTGCCTTAAAATAACAGCCTTATATATACATATATATATATATATATATATATATATATATATATATATGAGAATGGTAAAATGATCGCACACATGAGCAAAACATGCAGTACTACAAGCTCCAGAAATCTGCGCCTGAACCACCAGCTCAAGATCATATGGTTGTTAGAAAAGGCAGCTGATATCCAACATTTTGCTGACATGCGAGGGTTTTCGAAGCAGTCAAGTCTCTCTCTCTCTCTCTCTCTCTCTCTCTCTCATACACACTATATATTGATAAGCACTAATGACCGTGTATGTTGAAAACGTCACGGTATCAATAATGCAACACGTGCAGAAGCGGCGATAAAAAAGTAATGATATGTTGCTCAAATATGTTGCACATTCCCCCTGCCACCCCGGGCAGGGGGAATCCATGCCAATGCACTCTGCTAATTCTCTAATGCAACTTCAAAAGGAAAATTCATGAATAGTGCACCCAAAAGTACATCAAAGAGGAGCTACGTGTGTGTGTGTGTGTGTGTGTGTAATGTGGGTGGGCGATCAATCAGCAGGGATATTTATAGAATGAACTATGTCATCTGCTTAAGGGGAGATGGGCCGTTATGTTTTGTTTATTTTTTGTTTATAATTATTATTATTATTATTATTATTATTATTATTATTATTATTATTATTTTTTGTCTATTCATCCATTTATTCATATATCGTTTTAGTTTCCTCGCAAGACCTCCCTCAAGCTTAAAGGTGGGGGCTCATGGTTTGAGGTAAACATGGAATGATAATCGCCAAGCTGTACATAATTATCTTGCAAAATGCAATGGCACTGAAATAATTATTAACAATGGTATACAGGATTTTGTGGATCGTCTATACCAGGCCTGTGACGTCACACCAGTATAAGTCCACCATCCAGTCTAGGCTAAGGATACTGGTGTGACGTCATTATGACGTCACAGGCCCGGTATAGACGATCCGCAAAATCCTTATACCATTGTTAATAAATATTTCAGTGACATTGCATTTTACAAGATAATTATATGCAGGTTGGCGATTATTTGTCCATGTTTACCTCAACCCATGAGCCCCCACCTTTAAGGGGAGGTTTCCACTTGAGGGATTTTTTTTCAAACTTCCTTCTCCCTCATGTTTAGCCTCATTGCTTTTGAGATTTTAAGACGTTTGCCCCATTAGTTTGACGATTTTAATAACTTTCGCCCCATTTCTGTAAATTTTAAGACCTTTCGTGCCATTTAGGTGTCGATTTTTTCCTGGCAAGCGATAGCGAGCCTGTAACTTAAGAGGAATCGGCCTTCGGCCGGGAAATTTTTCTACCGAAAAATGTACATATTTATCTTGAAAGGGGGTCTAGGGGATGTAATTTTAAGCAACACACTAGAAACCTCCCCTTAAACAAAAAAAACCAAGACCCTCCTTTAAAGTAAATGTGTACATTTTACGGTAGAAAAATGTCCTGGCCAAAGGCCGGTTTCTCTTAAATTACATGTTCGCTATCGTACGCCAGGGGAAACAATTGACACCTAAATGACACGAGGTCTTAATATTGACAAAGAAATGAGGCGAAAAGTCTTAAAATAGCCAAACTAATGGGTCGAACGTTATAGCATCTGAAAACTACTGGGGTTAAACATGAGGAAGAAAGGGGACCAGAAAAACGACCCATCTCCCCTTAATTGGCGCCATAAATAACATAGAGGCCTACCAGGGGTGCGTTTATTGGACAACGGTAATATTAGTTTATGGAATTTGACATTAGACGTTGCCAGGAAGTGGACGATGACGGAGAGGACTCGGTACGCTAACCTTAAGGGGTGACTTGCTTTTTTTATTTTATTTTTCTCCTTTTCTCTTTTGCTCTGGCTTGTATCCATTCGGCCCCATTCAGCCAACTATTTTAAGACGTTTATCCCCATCTAGGTGTCGATTTCTTCCTGGCGAGCGGTAGCGAGCCAGCATTATATGAAGAAATCCGGCTTCGCCGGAGAAATTTGTCTACCGAAAAATGTACAAATTTAGCCTGCTGTCAATTTTTTGTTTAAATATGCTGGCTCGCTACCGCTCACCAGTCAAAAATTGAACCTTGGATGGGGATAAACGTTTTAAAACAGTAGGCTGGATGGGGCCGAATGGATACAAGCCAGAGAAAGAGAGAAAAGGAGAGAACAAACAGCAGGCCACCTCCCTTAACCCCTTCAGTACTGTCGCGCTAATAAGTCATGTCCCAGTTGTCATTACGTTTGGCTTGTTCTGTGCTGTATTAATGTCTGTCAGATGTTGAATAGGGTGGGTAGTGTATAGGAACATGTTTGTATATTTCACTCGATATGAAGAAATGAAACTTAGATATTGCCGATACCAATTATTGATCAAAACATACTTGGTGCCGAGACATCACTTATTAGCGCGACTCGTACCAGAGACCGTCCTTTGGATCCTATTCCGGCAACTATTAAGACGATTTTAATCAGCTTAGGAAGGACCTCTAGCTATAATAAGCCTTCAAACAATCTCAACCAACCCTTTTACCTACCACAGATCCTTCCCAAGCTGTATAATATCGTGTAAATATAGATAGAATGAAATATATCACACGTCGCTGGTACTCCAAGGGTTAAGGGGGGGGGGGGTATCTTGTTTGTATTGGCCTTTTTTCATGATTAACCCCTGCTGTACCGGCGACGTCTTTTCCATTATATTCTGACAACTATTGGATGATTTTTATAAGCTTAGGAAGACGTTTATACCCATGAACAGGCTACACACCATCTCAATAAATCCATTTACCTACCAGATGTCTCTCCTAAGCTTCATAAAATCGTTTAAATGTAGCTCAAATCCAATACATAATACGTCACCGGTAATGAAGGGGTTAGCTGTATATTGCTCCCTAGACCTCTATCAAGCTTAAACATTCACACCCAAGACCCCCTTTCGAGATAAATTTGTAAAAGTTTCTGTAGAAAAATTCTCGGCCTTCTGCTAAGTTACAGGCTCGCTATTGCTCGCCAGGAAATAATCGACACCTAAATGGTACGAAAGGTATTAATATTGACAAAGAAATGGGGCGAATGGTCTTAAATTCGCTAAACTAATGGGGCAGACGTCTTAAAATCTCATAACTAAAGGGGTTAAACATGAGGGAGAAGGGAGGTCAAGAACAAATATATACCTCCCCTTAACTGTCACTCAGTGATAACGGATTCCTCATATATATATATATATATATATATATATATATATATATATATATATGGAGCAGTTTCTCTCCCACTTGCCCACCCTTTATGCTAGAAATACATTTGCAAATGACATTTACAATACGTTCCACAAAATCAATTACTTCTATATTGCCTTGTAGTGCATTGAATACTCAAAATTAGATATGATCCTGGGAGAATCTGTCACTAGATATAACATGTAATTCATAAAGATGTCATTATGTTGATAATGCTAGCACCACTACCCTACCATTAGTTTTTAGCAATTTTCAGTACAGTACAACCTAAACCAATAGTACGCCGAAATATTCAATGGTAATTTGGGTGAAATCATTGGTGGTCATTACCCCATCACTTCAACATAGGTGATCAAATACTACAAGTGTACAGTGTATTAGAAATACATGTGGATGGTCAAGGGAAAGTGGTAGTCAAATAAGATTTCACTGGAAATACTTAACCCACACACTTGTTATAGTTTTGTATTATATATATATATACGCACAGTAGGCACGACATATTCGGCTTAAATTGAGCCATAAGGACTATGCCTTTACAATACACATTATTTTCACTATGCAAGTTAATTTTATCCAGGTTTGTGTTCACGGCAATGCGAATTTGTCACTAAATACTCAGCAGTTTATGAGCAAGGTTGTCGGCCAATTATTTACTATGATTATGCCTCGTAAGCCTTTGTGGAACGAACACAAGAACACCCCTACCATCGTAACGAACACAAGAACACCCCTACCATCGTAACGAACACAAGAACACCCCTACCATCGTAACGAACACAAGAACACCCCTACCATCGTAACGAACACAATAACACCCCTATCATCGTAACGAACAAAAGAACACCCCTACCATCGTAACGAACACAAGAACACCCCTACCATCGTAACGAACACAAGAACACCCCTACCATCGTAACGAACACAAGAACACCCCTACCATCGTAACGAACACAAGAACACCCCTACCATCGTAACGAACACAAGAACACCCCTACCATCGTAACGAACACAAGAACACCCTACCATCGTAACGAACACAAGAACACCCCTACCATCGTAACGAACACAAGAACACCCCTACCATCGTAACGAACACAAGAACACCCCTACCATCGTAACGAACACAAGAACACCCCTACCATCGTAACGAACACAATAACACCCCTATCATCGTAACGAACAAAAGAACACCCCTACCATCGTAACGAACACAAGAACACCCCTACCATCGTAACGAACACAAGAACACCCGTACCATCGTAACGAACACAAGAACACCCCTACCATCGTACCGAACACAAGAACACCCCTACCATCGTAACGAACACAAGAACACCCCTACCATCGTAACGAACACAATAACACCCCTACCATCGTAACGAACACAAGAACACCCCTACCATCGTAACGAACACAAGAACACCCCTACCATCGTAACGAACACAAGAACACCCCTACCATCGTAACGAACACAAGAACACCCCTACCATCGTAATATTACTATACAGATCTAGAACGGCAGGAAGAGGTGTTTTGTAAATCCCAGCTTGTATTCCATTTATCTCGACCCTTCTCAATGACTCTCTCGTGTTCCTTTGATAATCTCCTTTCTCTTAGTCCTTTCCTCCTCTCCCTCCCTCTCTCTCTATTTCCGCTCTCGTCTCTCAAGAACACCTCTCTCCGTCATTCTCTCTCTTATTTCCCCTCTCTCTCTCCTCAACCTCTACTGAAGTAAAGCTGATATTCTATACCTTGATTTTCAAAAGGCCTTTGACAAAGTTCCCCACAAACGTTACTGCTAAAACTAAAAGCGCATGGAATCAAGACGTGTGTTGAAATGGATAGAAATTGGCTCAGCAACAGAAAGCAAAGGGTAGTCATAAACGGTAAGGCATCTAAATGGACCAATGTAATAGCGGGGTACCCCAGGGATCGGTACTAGGACCAATTCTCTTTCTAATTTACATCAACGACATAGATGAGGGTCTCACCTGCACAATCTCAAAATTTGCTGACGATACAAAAATTGCAAATAGCTTACTCTCAAAAGAACAATTGTACGATATGCAACACAATCTAGATAAATTGTCATGTTGGGCCCAAATTTGGCAAATGAGTTTCAATGCGGATAATGTAAAGTACTACATGTCGGATACCTAAATGAGAAAGCAAACTATTCGATGAATGGCACTCCGCTTAAGAATGTACAGAGAACTGATCTGGGAGTAACAATATCGAGTAACCTAAAACCGAGTCAACAATGTTCAGAAGTTGTTAAGAAGGCAAACAATAATTTGCTTTATAGGCAGGTCATTTGAGCATAAATCCAAGAAGTTATCCTAACCCTTTACAATTCCTTATCGCCCTCTTCTGGAATACTGCGTTCAATCCTGGTGCCCTTATTACCAACAAGATATAAACAAGCAGAAACGAGTTCAACGTAGAGTTACCAAAATGATACCTAGCCTAAAGAACAAACCATACGAAGAGCGTCTTAGAGAATTAAATCTATTTCCTTTAACCCAGCGCAGATTAAGAGGCGACTTAATTCAAGTGTCAAAATCATCAAAGGCATCGACAATATGAAGCTGTAGTAAGTACTTCACTATCGACCAATCTAATTACACGCGGGAAACGGTTGCAAAATTATTGGTAAATCTTTAACTCGCACGAATCTAAGAATTTCTTCTTCAATCGAGTTGTCAACTTGTGGAATGGGCTTCCCCGAGACGTTATAGACTGCAGCACCGTTGATTCATTTAAATTCCGCCTAGACAATATCTCGCATCAAACCCGCGACTGACTGCGTTTGTAAATGAATAACTTTATCCTCCCCTCAGTTACTAACCCATCTGTCCCCTACTAACTTCCTAGTCCTGCCACGTTAGTGGCAGGGCAGTAGTTCCCTTTCCAATGTTCCCTTACCCACTCTAAACCACTGTTTGGACACTTGATCCTCAGTGTTTTGGAGGACAAGCAACCTAGAAGGGTCACTAGATCTGTTGTTGCTTGATTTCCTTTGTACTCCTTTGTACTCTTATTTCCTTTCCTCCTCTCTCTCTTACTTCCTTCCTCCTCTCTCTCTTATTTCCTTTCTCCTGTCTCTCTTATTTCCTTCCTCCTCTCTCTCTTATTTCCTTTCCTCCTCTCTCTCTTACTTCGTTCCTCCTCTCTCTCTTATTTCCTTTCCTCCTCTCTCTCTTACTTCGTTCCTCCTCTCTCTCTTATTTCCTTTCTCCTGTCTCTCTTATTTCCTTCCTCCCCTCTCTCTTATTTCCTTTCTCCTGTCTCTCTTATTTCCTTCCTCCTCTCTCTTATTTCCTTTCCTCCTCTCTCTCTTATTTCCTTTCCTCCTCTCTCTCTTATTTCCTTTCCTCCTCTCTCTCTTATTTCCTCTCTCCTGTCTCTCATATTTCCTTCCTCCTCTCTCTTATTTCCTTTCTCCTGTCTCTCTTATTTCCTTTCCTCCTCTCTCTCTTATTTCCTTTCTTCTGTCTCTCATATTTCCTTTCCTCCTCTCTCTTATTTCCTTTCTCCTGTCTCTCTTATTTCCTTTCTTCTGTCTCTCATATTTCCTTTCCTCCTCTCTCTTATTTCCTTTCTCCTGTCTCTCATATTTCCTTTCTCCTGTCTCTCACATTTCCTTTCTCCTGTCTCTCTTATTTCCTTTCTCCTGTCTCTCTTATTTCCTTTCCTCCTGTCTCTCTTATTTCCTTTTTCCTGTCTCTCATATGTCCTTTCCTCCTCTCTCTCTTATTTCCTTTCTCCTGTCTCTCTTATTTTTTTTCTCCTCTCTCTTATTTCCTTTTTCCTCTCTTATTTCCTTTCCTCCTCTCTCTCCTATTTCCTTTCTCCTGTCTCTCTTATTTCCTTTCTTCTGTCTCTCCTATTTCCTTTCTCCTGTCTCTCTTATTTCCTTTCTCCTGTTCTTTCTCTTATTTCCTTTCTCCTGTTCTTTCTCTTATTTCCTTTCTCCTGTCTCTCTTATTTCCTTTCCTCCTCTCTCTCTTATTTCCTTTCTCCTGTCTCTCATATTTTCTTTCCTCCTCTCTCTCTTATTTCCTTTCTCCTGTCTCTCTTATTTGCTTGCTCCTCTATATCTTATTTCCTTTCCTTCTCTCTCTCTTATTTCCTTTCTCCTGTCTCTCTTATTTCCTTTCCTCCTCTCTCTCTTATGTCCTTACTCCTCTCTCTCTTATTTCCTTCCTCCTGTCTCTCATATTTCCTTCCTCCTCTCTCTCTTATTTCCTTCCTCCTCTCTCTCTTATTTCCTTTCTCTTCTACGATTTTCCTCCTTTTCTCTTATTTCTTTAATCTCCTTTCTCTTTTTCTTCCTTTTTCTCTCAATATTGTCCTCGTTGTTCCTATCCTCCTCTCGTAAATCCTTTATCTCTTAATTCCTTCCTCTTTCCCTTTTATTTGTTTTTGTTTTATTCTCTTCCTCCTTCTCTCATATTTCCTTCCTCCTTTACTCCTGTTCCCTTCCTTCTTTTCTCGTATTTCCTTCCTTCTTTTCTCATATTTCCCCTCCTTCTTTTCTCGTATTTCCTTCCTTCTTTACTCCTGTTCCCTTCCTTCTTTTCTCATATTTCCTTCCTTCTTTTCTCGTATTTCCTTCTTCCTTTACTCCTGTTCCCTTCTCCTTTTCTCATATTTCCTTCCTTCTTTTCTCGTATTTCCTTCCTTCTTTTCTCGTATTTCCTTCCTTCTTTTATCATATTCCCTGCTTTCTTCTTTGTTACTCATTTCTTCCTTGTCTCTTATTCCCTTCCTCATTCCCTCTTATTCCTTTCTTCCTCCTTTCTTATTCCCTTCCATGTTCTCTTTCATTCCCTTATTCCTTCTCTCATATTCACTATTTAATTTTGTGTTATTAATTTGTTCCTTCCTTCTTCTTAGTGTCTTATCTATCTCTTATTCCCTTCCTCCTTCTCTCTTATTCCTTCTTTCGAGTTTTGTTATCACCTTTCACCTTAATTCGCTCATATTCCCTTTTTGTATTCCCTTTTTTCCCCTTCCCTCTTCTCTCTTATTTCCTCCCTCCTTCTCTCTATTTTCTCCATGTCTTGTATTCTCTAATTCTCTATTTTCCTCCTTGATTCTTCTCTCTCATTCCCTTCCTCCTTCTTTGATATTCAATGTCCTCATTATCTCTCATTCCTTCCTTTCTTGGTTTCCTAATCCCTTCCTTTTTTTCTCTTATATTCTCATTCCTTCTGTTATTCCCAATTTTGTTCTCCCTCATTTTCCCTTACTCATTGTTTCCTCCTCTATTATTCTCTTTGTCCTTCTCTCTTCCTCCTCCCTGTCTCCTATCCTTTGCCCTTCTCTCATTAATGCTTCATCATTTGTTTTCCTCTGTTCATTTCCTCTTCCAAGCTAACAACGTACAGCTGTTGTTAATAAAGCAAATGTAATTATTAGTTACACTGGAGTTACATCAGGAGACTATTTTGTCTCACATTAGGCCATATATAATTTTGGCGATCATATCATCAACATAACATGGACAAACAGAAAATATTATCATGGGAGTGTAACTAAAATATATTAATTGACTAAGGAATAAGCAATACTAAGAAAGTCAACAAAATTCAAGGGTGGATTGGCCGTTTTTCTAGACCCTCTTCTCCCTCATGTTTAGTCAATTATATTCAGATTTTATGACGTTTTCCCCATTAGTTATCTGCTCAACAGGTGGCGTTGTGTGTGTGTAAGTGTGAGAGTCCGAGTGTAGGGGGTGAGACAGTGAAGCACGGGAACGAGGTGGCTTCAGAGAGGGGGTAGTTTCGGGCCATGAGTGAGCACCGTGCCTCATGTGAAGGCAAGATGGCAGGTGCTCGTTGTACTCTACGTGCTTCACATGTCCCATGACTGGAACAAGACCTCACGGGCTTCACTGTTCATTGTAAAGCGGTGAATGTTAAGGCTCTCAGCCTATGCCCGAGAGGAAGTAAGTTGGAATATAGAAAAAAAAAAAAAAAAAACAGTTTGTCGATTTCAAGACCTTTCGCCCCATTTCTTTGTCAATATTTTAAGACCTTTCGTGCATTTTAGGTGTCGATTTTTTTCCTGTCGATCGATAGTGAGCCTGAAATTATGGAAAAACCCGCCTTCGGCCGGGAAATTTTTCTGCCAAAAAATGTACAAAATAATATAGAAGTGGGATCTAAAGGATGTTTGTTTTTAAAGTTTGATGGAGGTCTAGGGAGAAAACTAAAAATATAATAAATTCTATGAAATAATCGACCAAAAAGTGAACCAACCCCTCTTAAATCGATTAAATTAACATGTGGCAGACTAAGAAAGGGCCTAATTAAAGTATCTAAATTTATCAAAGGTGTTCGATAACATGGATGTCAACGAATACTACACATTTGATCATTGGAATTACCCTAGGAACAAAGTGTGTCGGATCATTGGAAAGCCTTTTTACCGACGGGAGGCAAACTATATATTCTTCCACCAGGTGGTAAGCTTAAGGGGGAGGTAATTATTTGTTCTGGACCCCTTTCTCCCTCATGTTTAGCCCCATTAGTTTTGAGATACTAAGACGTTCGTCTCTTTAGTTTGTCAGTGTTCAGACCTTTTGTCTTATTTCTTTATAAATATCAAGACCTTTGATGCCATTCAGGTGTTCATTTTTTCCTGGCGAGCACCAGCGAGTCTATAATTTTGGAGGAACTAGCCTTCGGCCGGGACTTTTTTCTACCGACAAATGTGCAAATTTATCACGAAGGAGGATCTTGAGGATAATTCATTAAGTTTGATGGAGGTGTAGAAAGGAAATTAAAACAATATTTAGTATATAAATAAATATATAAACTAATAAGCAAACTCTGCCCTCTTCAGAAATAGACTACATAGTACTGTGATGTTACATTTTATAAACTTTACAAACATTATATATATATATACAGATATATACTGTATATATATATATTGCGGCAAACTCACAATAACTGTGTTTATGCATGAATACCTTCCCTTCATGCTATGTAATCTTTTAACACAAGCTAAATAAGTTAGTTAGAATCCACCTCGCTATGATTGAAAGATCAATCGTAGCTTGTTTTCCTCTGTTCTCCTCTTTTCCGTATCTGTAAACAGTCGAATACAAATTTGACATTCGCAATCGTCGTAAGCAAAAGGGTTATATTCTGCTTAGCCCTAATAGTTCGAGATTTTAAGAAGTTTGCTCCATTAGTTTAGCGATTTTAGGATCTTTCGCACTCCTTTCTTTTTAAATTTTAAGACCTTCCGAGCCATTCAGGTATCCACTTTCCTGGCAAGCGATAGCGAGCCAACAATATATGAAGAAACACCCTTTGCCCGGAACATTTATCTACCGAAAAATGTGCACATTTACCTCAAGGGGAAGGGGGAGGGGGGGGGGGGGGGTGTCTCGCAGGGATTTTGTGAAAAGCTTGATGAAGAGGACTAGGAAGCCAAACAATATATTATACTGTACATAAATATATAAATAAGTATAAATATAAACACAATAAATAACACAAACATCAATATATGAATAACAGCAAACTGACCTTACAATGAGGAAATACAGTATAGTTCATAGCTAGCATTAAGGGAGGATGGGCCGGTTTCCTGGATCACTTTCTCCCTCATGTTTAGCCCCATTGGTTTTCAGATGTTAAGATGTTTGCCCCATTAGTTAGTCGATTTTAAGACCTTTCGCCCCATTTCTTCGTCAATATTTAGACCTTTCGTGCTATTTAGGTGTTGATTTTTTCCCTGGCGAACGTGAGCCTGTAATGTTGGAAGAACTTCGGCCGGGAAATTTTTCTACCGAAAAATGTACAAATTAATCTAGAAGGGGGATATAATGGATGTTTCTTTTAAATTTGATGGAGGTCTAGGGAGGAAACTAGAAAAATAGCGAATACATGCAAACACCGCCCAAAAAGTGAACCACCCCCTCTTAATGGTACAGCTACACCTATCCTCCTTTCCTTTTTACCTCTTGTTCTCCCTTTCGTCTACTTCACTTCCTTTCTCTACCCTATCTCCCTCCCTCCCTTCCTTCTTTCTCTCTCCTTCCTTTCTTCCATCTCCCTCTTTCTTTTCCTTCACTTCCTTTCTCTATCCTATCCCCCTCCATCTTTCCTCTTTTCCATCTCCCTCTTCTATCTCTTCTTTTTTACTTTCTGTCGCTATCCTACATTCGTCTCCTCCCTTCCTTCTCTCTTCCTCTTTCCATCTCTCTTTCTTTTCTTCTTCTTCACTTCCTTTCTCTATCGTATCTCCCGCCCTCTTTTCTCTTTCCTTTCTTCCATCTTCATCTTTCCTTTCTTCTTCTTCACTTCCTTGCTCTATCCTATCTCCCTCCCTCTCTTCCTCCTTCCTTTCTTCCATCCCGCTCTTTGATTTATTCTTCTTCACTTCATATTTCTATCCTATCTCCCTCCCTCCCTTCCCTCTCTCTTTTTCCTTCCTGCCTTGCATCCCCCTTTCTTCTCTTCTTCTCCACTTCCTTTCTTTATCCTATCTATCTCCCTCCCTCCCTTGTCTCTTCCTTCCCTCTCTCTTACATCCCCCTCTTACTTCCATCCCTTCTGACAATCCTCCTTAGTTATCGCTTCTCGTTTCATCGTCCCTCTCTCGTCTTAATTCCTCTCCCTTTCATCTCACCTCCTATATCATCTCTCTCTCTCTCTCTCTCTCTCTCTCTCTCTCTCTCTCTCTCTCTCTCTCTGTAAGAATATTAACCCCTTCACCTCCATTACGTAATTTTCATCATATTCTGGTTACCATAAGACAATTTTCCTTAGTGGATAATCTACCTCCACGACTCAACTGGGTGTACACGATCTCAATAAACCCTCTTATTAACATAGGTCCTTCTTAAACTGCATTCAATCGTCTAATGTTAGCCAGAATCAGAGGTAAAAAGGTGTCATGGTACTGAAGGGGTTAAACACTCTTATATTTTGACCAATATACACCCACAGACATAAGCTGTGTCACATCTTCAAAACAACCAATTAATTATCTTCTAGTGGTTTAATACAGAAATACTCCTGAACCACACTGAACAAACTTTGAATAAAAAGTCTTGTTTAGGTATAATTGTTTTTTTTCCAATTCAAATTTGTTATTGTCACCATTGTTAGATACATTCTCGTTTTACAATATTGGTATTAACATACAAAACTGACAATGAGGAGTTGATGCCATTCAGCATATACAGTATCTCTTCATTAATATATCGCCTCTAATAATAGGTCAACCTATATAATAGTACAGATGAATTATTTTGACTCTTCGAATTACTAAATGAACCCTCAAAAGGCATATACTAGGTTAAGTATTACAGATAAATTTGGATTGAGTTTGAAATAGGGTTGAATATACTGCATTAGCACCATTTAGATCTAAACCCCGTATGCTCTAAACATGTGGGAACTGTGGTACCCGCATACTGTATTGAACGAAGATAAACCAGTTAGTTAGTTAGTTAAAATAAGACTTCAGAGGTTATCAACCCTTCTGAAGCCAGCACATTGTAAGTCACGAATAGCGTCAGGAAAAGAGCCCTTTTTCGAGAACTCCAGTCCCTTGAAACAAAAAAATACTAAATAACATTATGTTTCAGAAATATTTCTAATTATTACTGCTTATTTCGCTTTTAAAGGTGTAGGAAGCCACTTAGTAAGGTTTAATAATATAGCCGTCTCAGCGTAAAATTGGCTACACAATTTTGTATCCACTCTGTGACTTTACGTATTAAAGTAAAAACAGCTTTATTGACTTAAGAGATTCGATTCGTGTGCAGTAGTTAATCCCCATGGTCAATTCACGGATTTATAATAAATTCGTAAAGTAGAACCATTATACTATTATTCCCTCCATACATACAACCACGGAGGGAGTGTGAATTCCTGTAAGCAACTGTACATCCACCTTCTTTTCCAGTCTCCTGGAGTGAAAATCGAATACATGTATTTGTAATATATTTATTCCCTTCGCAGCACCCTTAATGAACGAAATAATTTGCAAAAATTACATTACTTTTAGAAATGTGAGTGTTAATCTGCGTACACTCTATAAACAACAAACACTACATTCGGTAATAGACGCTGTGAAGGGAAATAATTATATATGATTACCATTAGAACACGTACCCGCAGTCCACATCCTTCGCTAGGTATTGTTAAACTTCCAGACTGCTTCGGTGATAAATGCTTCAAATATTATGTTGGTAAAACTAATATTAATATTGATAATCGACTAGTTACTTACATAGCGCCTGTATTTCCTCTTCCGAGGATTCTCAAGCGTTTGACCTAAATCAGATACCATTATCCATCTCCCTTGCTCAAGGGAGACGGTAACCGCCGGTTATGCATCTGAAAAAACTTTTCAATCTGAACATGGGTCTGCTGGAATGATAAGCAAGGACACTATCAACTGAGCCACCCTGAAAGCTAAAAAAAAAAAAAATCATTATTGCTTCTGCAAGAATGGGTCCACGCTATAGTTATGGAACTTATTCCATCAGTTAGCATTGTATTCATCTACAGCGAGTAGTTAAAGACTATCTCAATTCATTGGTAAACCATAGGCTACGAGGCTAACACATTAAGTATTGTATGTATCTATTGTGGACATAAGTCCTGCTACACCTGCCTGAGAGGGATCCGCGAATTGTGTTGGTAACATTGGTAACCCCCCGTCCCCCACCCCATCCCCACTATACCACCCTCTCTCAGCCAAGCCCTCCCTTCCTCCTCTACTTTCGTTCGTGTTCACGTCTATAAGCCGTTCTTTATTTCTCCCTCTCTCATCAAATCATTGTATTTTTATGAATGTTTTCCAAATCTTCTTCCAAAAATTAAATATTATATCGTTACATACTTCATATATATTGAATATTTGCCATTTTATACAAACGTAGCGGAATATAAAGTTTGATAATCCATTTGAATATGGAAGTTTATTAACAATATATGTTATTTAAGTAAAATACAACTGAGACTTTAATTTACTTTTGCATTATCGTATTTCAATTCAGTTATAAGTATCTAAACCCATATCCCACTGTAAGCATGGATTTCACTGTCAAAGTTTATAAATTATTGAATGAAATAATTGACACACATAAAATGGGTTCCTATATTAAATTCATTGAATATTAAAAGTTATAAATACTGTATAATGGTCACGTGTGTATTCTCAATACTCGCCTGTCAACCAACCTCCCCCTTAACTACGGTAGCTCACACTAACATATTCATATTTCGTAACTAGTCAACTCAGACACACATTAATGTAACCTTACACTACACAAACTTGTATATTGTTATTTCCATAATTAAGGATAGTTGGCGTCTTTCAACTGCCTCAGCGAACATGGCTCCCTCCGAGATTAACCCCTTCCGTATCGGGGTTGTGTTTTGTTTTATTACAGCTATATTTACACAATTGTGTGCAGAAAAGGAAGGATCTGTGATATTTAGAAGAATTAATTGAGCTAGTATGAAGCCTATTAATTGTTACATTTCCTTCCTTAATTGAATAAATACTTATAAATTTAGCTATTCTCCATTCACTCGAACCATACATCTGGCTCCTAGTTGGTGTGTGTATCGACGTTCATGATTTCCCATCTTATCAATACCGTAGCTCACTGGCCCAGAAGAGTCGCAGAACTGATAATTTCTGTATTATTATCTTTATTATTCTATATTCATTCATTATACTAGACACGTTTTAATAATGTTAATGATTACTTAACTATCTACAGTGATATCCATATCTTAAGAGTCATGATATATTACATTAATACACATTTATCACATATATAGCATACAGTATACATAACCGAAATAAAGAAATGATAAACCCAAAAAGTACGGTAAGCAAGAGATGAATATTGACTTGGCCCACGTGGCTTAGAGCCAATCACAGACCCTGCTTCACTTATTATTCACAATAATAATAAGATAGGCAGGGATGGCATTTCATATCTTGCTTGTGTTTACGGTATTATATCTGCGTTAATTATGTGTTTTCTGTAATAATTCTTTGCTCTTAAGGTTTGGATATCACTCTAGATTATCACATTATTTGAATTAATTAAACTTATCTTTATTATTCTATATTTGTTCATTAAACTAGATAAGTCATAGTAATTATAATTATAATGCTAATGTGATAAGTTATACCCAAACCTTAAGAGCTATACAATATCACATAGAACACATATATAACGCAGATATCATACAGTAAACACAAGCAAGGGAACATATGCTGTGACTGCCTATTTAAATATGTAAATGTGTGGTAGAGGTATTAAGTGTTCAATACAGAGCTAAACTGTTTCGAGTTTGAATATTGCCTCCGACAGGAGGAGGATATTCTTTGGTTTACCTTGCAACACCATTTACCCCTTGAGAATTATGACGCATTTTGACAGTTTATTGTGGCCCTTTTTCGATGATGTTATACAGCGTAAGAAGAACCTTTGGGATGTAGGATAAACTATAATTTGTTAACTGTGATTGAATTATAGAAATATTTCTATATCTATATTAATCACGATTGCAGTAGCTTAAATTGTGCAGGACAAGCTATCACATGTATTATTATCATAGTTACAGACACTAATACTTATAATAAATTGACAAGTAGAATCTTTGTCATCTTTATATGCCTTCATTTACTACCATTTCACACACACATTTCACACTCACACCATCACCTTCATTAGTTATAATGGTGACACAAGGTTACATTGTTTCTGTTGTAACTGTTCATACATTACTTCCAATTATGTGTTTTAATTAAGTGCATGTCCGTAATTTGTTAACAAATAGCCTATAACTCAAACAATATCTACACTGCATCATATTATTGTAATAATCAATTTTGAAACAATCTGCCTGGGGAATTTGTTATATGGTGAAACCACAACAAACACTTCGGCTTAGGATTCTCTAAAACGTTTTTGTTTTCTCTCTCTCTCTCTTAAGTACCGTAAATAAAGCCCAGAGCGAAGAAGTGTTTTTTATATATGTCATACAATTAATTTATTTTTATTTTATTTTATGATTATTTTTGTTTTTATCTTGGTATACAACAGGTTCGGCCCTACATGAACACTCTTCACGTATAAGCTATATACGAACACGTGAACATTGTATAATATACAATGTTCACGTATATCAATTAATTGCATGTGGAAGAAAGAATATGGTACCGGTATTTCATAATATGTAACCAACCCTCGCATTTACTTTTCACAGCATTAAGTTGAGAAATATTGGATTGAAAAATATATTCAGCAAATTGATGGTGTACACAGCTAATACTGTAGCTACAAACAAAATCAATATAATAATATTTAGGACAAACAAAATATACAAATAAATGCCACCGTATATAAATAAGGCTATAACAATAGTGCTCTCAGTTTAATGGCGTGTTACATAGGAAACCAAAAACTTTACCGGTAATCTTATTGTTGGACAAGACGATAATCAAACGCAAAACATTTCCTCTGCGTGTTTAACAATACCTCTACCACTCTAGTGTAAATCTAATCTCTTTGGATGATAGCCTAATTTTATTATCATTAAAATAAATAGGCCTAATAATTCAATGTTTTATTGTATGATCTGTTTGACCCAATAGCAATTTTGTTGAAACACCTATTATATAATTGGACATTACATATTTAAAGTAATAAAGGGACAACAATAATCTTATTTACATTAGGTGAATTCCCAGTTTCAGTATTTACAAGATTCCTTATCCATTACATTTATATCCTACTTCATGAATCATTAGGTTGTTGGGTTTTTGTATTAGTTTCTTTGGTTGGTGTTTTATTATAATGGTATGGGCAGGAATCTCCCCATCCAATTAACGCTACGATTATGAGGTTTAACTCATTCAGTACCGGTGATATTGTTTTCATCATAATATTATTCTGGCAAATATTAGACGATTGAATTAAGCTAAAGAAGGGCGTCTACTATTTGAAATGCTACATACTATCGCAACTAACACCATAGCTACCACAGCCCCTTTCTTATCTACAAATAATAGTCTGAATATAGTTATAGTGAAATATATATGAGATGTCCTCGGTACCAAAAGGGCTACTAAAATGTCTATATTTATGGCCTAGCTAAGATTCACCAAGGTCCTCTGCTCTATGAAATATAAATTCACCTGCAGCGGAACGATATCCCTTAAGCTACTTCACACGTGATTAATATAGATATAGAAATATTAGTTCTAAAAATGTGTCATGTTTAAGGAATTATGGTCCGTTTTGTCTTACAAATTTCCACCGCCTTATGTTCGACTTACTAATTCGTGTCAACTGCCATATTTAACATAGCCTACCCAAATTTCATACCATATATTGTCATTTTGCCTCAACGTTATGATGAAACAGTCAACATTAATTTGGTGTAAATTTACATACATGCAATCCAAAAATATATTTGACTGAACTGCACTTTTGCATTTGTTTATGGTAATCGAAGGGATAAGAAGAACCAGACCGACTCTCGTGGGTCCATCTATCCACTCGGAAGGAGGGAGAACCGTAGTACTCCCTTCACCACTTATAGGTGGCCTCTCCCAACACTGTAATCTCACCCTCTCCAGTGAATGGAGTATAGTTATTTATTAACATTATTATTCAGTAAAAGAAGGAAGTTTAACAGTTAAACGTCTTTTTACCATCTCAATTAACCCTTCTTAATACCACAGATCCTTCATTAGCTGCATACAATTTCTTAAATATAGCTAAATAAAAAATAAACGGAACCCGGGTACGGAAGGGGTTAATCTCGGAGGGAGCAGCGCTCGCTGAGGCACTTGAAAGACGCCAAATCTCCTCAAGTAAGAAAATAACATGCACGTTTGTGTAATGTGTAATGTTACATTAATGTGTGTGGCCGTGTGTTTGTGTTGACTAGTTACGAAATATGAATAGATTAGTGTGAGCTACCATAGTCAATATAAGGGGGAGGTGGGTTGACAGGTGAATACTGTATTGAGAATACATACGTAACCATATATGTTTAACTTTTAATATTCAATGCATTGAATCAAGGTACCCATTTTATGAGTGGGTATTTTTTGTTTTGAATAGTATTGTATTTATACAGTAAAACACATATATACATGCCTACTCCAGATATTGGGATATATGGGCTTAGTTAATCATAACTTAATTGAACTATGAGAATGTAAAAGTATATTAAAGTCTCAATTGTATCTGACTTCGATAACATTATATCGTTAATATGTTTACATATCCGAATGGATCATAACACCTTATATTGAGCTAGGTTTATAATAATTGGCAAATATAAACATGAGCTACGTAACCTATTGCTATTTTAATGATATTGTATTTCATTTTAGGAAGAAGATTTGGAAAGCATGCATAAAAATACACATATATATATATATACGATGATAGAGGGAGAAATGAGAGAAATGAAGGAGAGAGAGCTTATCGTGATATTTATCATCCTATGGTTATAGTCAGGGCCCTGGTTATAGTCACAGTGGTGGAAACAATCCAGTGGGAGGGGCTTACATACGTGAACCAGTAAAGAAAGAGCGAGGGAGGGTTTGACTGAGAGGGGGTAGTAGAGAGGGGAAGGAGTGGGGGCGGGGGGTGTATCAATGTTACCAACACAATTCGTGATTCTCTGCCGGGCAGGTGTATCAGGACTTATGTTCACAATAGTACAGTACATCGTAAATCTGATTATGTGACTTGTATGCAAATGATTAGCTTCAGCATGAATACTGCACACAATCAGTTCCGGAAGTTGTAGGTGATAATTATACTTTAACGCGTAGCACTTTGTTCTACTGGGAACACACTCTCCTCAGCATGTAAATATATTTGTTTTTTCAAATGAAGTATGAGGTTCTGGCAGGCAGTACTTTACACACACTCGTCCTTTGCTTGTGTAGCATGGAACACAAGGGTTTCGAAATGAAACCAGTAATTATCTCTCTTCATAACAACAAGTACTGCGAACATAGCTCACCCGCCAAAATTGTGTCGGCCATCATTCACGAACATAAAGAGCCCGCCAACACTGACCTGTTTACCAGCCAAGTTAAAACGAAGAGGAAAAACATTAATTATCTCTCTCTCTCTCTCTCTCTAAAATTGATGCACATTTTGTTAATGAATGTTGTACTGTTCTATCGTTCAAAAACTGACTTGATTAATATCTCGTTCTTAACCCCCAAATAACTGTTTTTACAAATTAATAGCTTCCCAACATATATATGTTTTCCACATTGACTAGGTAGGTTAGATACAAGCAGCCTAGTAAGGATCAATATATATGTTGTTGCTTGTTTTCCTTTGTACTCCTTTATTAAAGAGGTTAAAGTTTGTGTTTGTTTGGAAAGATCTGCATGCTTTGTATTTTTGCTGATGTGAAACTGTTGACATTGATGAGTTCATAATTACTTCATGCTATTTACAATATTCAAATCAATACATTTTACAACCATAAATAATCCCGTATTTTCTCATGTATCACTCGATCATAATACCAGGGGAATCTCCGTTAACTTGGTTTGTACTCCAGCATACATCACGTTGTCCCAAAATTCTATTATATGCACTGGACCTAAAAATCGGAACTCTCTACCAAACCACTTAAGGGGAGATTTTTAGTTTGTTCATTATATTCCCATCAAGCTTACGATTACACTCCCTAGATCCCCTTTCAAGATAAATTTGTAAATTTTTTGGTAGAAAAATGTCCCGGCCAAAGGCCGGTTCCTCTTAAATCACAGGCTCGCTATCGCTCGCCAGGAAAAAATCGACACCTAAGTGGCACGAAAAGTCTTAAAATTGACAGAAATGGGGCGGATGTTCTTAAAATCGCCAAACTAGTGGGGCGAAAGTCTTAAAACCTCATAAGCAATGGGGCTAAACACTAGGGAGAAAGAGATCCAGAAAACAATCCCTCAAGTGGAAATCTCCCCTTAAAAGTTAAAACGGATTTGAATATATTAAATCAAAGCTAAAGGAATATGAGTTTGAGTTGCAGGAACACAGGCTGTAGGTAACTATAACTATGTGTACACGAGAAGTATATTAGGATATATTTGATAGCATGTATGTGTTGACTAAAGAATAACATAATTACATTCTCGCTTACATCAAAATTTAGTTCATATAGCTTGCATTTTCTATAACTGAAATAGTTTTCTGCGATAAAAAGAGCAGTTATGATCTCCCACGATGTATAACTATTATGTCAATATTATTCCTTCCTAAGCTAGATAATATGGTCCAATATTGGTCAGATTATAATGCAAAGTATGTCAACAGTACTGAATAGGTTAACGCAATTAAGGGGAGACAGACCGTTTTTTGTTTGTTTTGTTGGTCTATTAATTCATATATTCCTTAGTGTTCTCGCTAGACTTCCATCAAGCTTAGAGAAACACCCCGTAGATCCCTCGACCGAAGGCCGGTTCCTCTTAAAATTTGAGGCTCGCTATCGCTCGCCAGGAAATAATCGACACTTAAATGGTACGAAAGGTCTAAATATTGACAACGAAATGGGGCGAAAGGTGTTAAAATCGTCAAACTAATGGGCCAAACGTCTTATAATCTAACAGAAGTGGGACTAAACATGAGGGAGAAGGAGGTCCAGAAAAACGGTCTGCCTCTCCATAACTTCACTTATTTTCTTATGATATTAACTAGGCGAGGGTTGAATTTCATTGATATATATATATATAAGCGTACTTGGAAAGATGATATGATCTCGCATTAAATACATTCTCTCCAACCAATTACGTTATTGACAAAGAAACTCTTTGCCCAGTACAGGTAAACTTAGAGACAAATAAAAGGATTAAATAGGCTAGCATTGAGACACTTATGAAGTTTTATTAACACAAACTATATATATATATATATATATATATATATATATATATATATATACTGTATATATGGGCAGGCAGATCACAAGACCATCCACCATAGGTCTCAACAAGGTTTGTGAGATACACGTGTGTCAATGAACCTTGGGTCATAACCCTTTCACTACCAGCGACGTCTGTTATAGTTTATTCGAGCTGTATTTAGTCGATATTATGTACCTTAGGAAGGATCTGTGGTAGTTAAAAAAGTTGGTTGAGATAGTTTGAAGCCTTATTATTGCTAGAGGTCCTTCGTAAGCTGAATGAAATAGTCTAATGGTTGCCAGACTATGATAAAAAGGACGTCCCTGGTACTGAATGGGTTAAGTGATGGCGTCTACGTTGCTGCGAAGTCTCTATCACATGTGCAGTGTGGCTGAAGGTGACCTGGTGGGCGATATGCTCCTCGGCGTTGGTGGTGATGTGAGGATGTCTTTCCAGGTTGCCTGACGTCGTGGAGTCTCAAAAGGTGTAAATGTGACTTGCAACTCACCAGTTGTCAACGGAATGAGGGGATGTTTGTTGCAAATGAGCAAGTGCCTGTTTTAATGGGGAATGTTTGCTAACTGTGAACATTGAACCTTTTCGGACTCTGGAGAACTCGAAAGTGGCTGTCAAGCCTGAGCTGTTAATGTGTGTTTTTTTTTTTTTTTTTTTTAATACGTGTGTTTGTGTGCAGATGTACAATGCAAATATTATGACTGTATAATGTGTGCGAATTTGTGCGAATGAATATGATGATGTATGTATGCGTACGTTTGTGTGTTCGACTTGAATCTGTGATTGTGGAGTTATTTAGCCTACTCACGCCTCCCTAGTCATTCAAGTGTTCTCTCTCTCTCTCTCTCTCTCTCTCTCTCTCTCTCTCTCTCTCTCTCTCTCTCTCTCTCTCTCTCTCTCTCTCGTAGGATAAATGGGGTTAGCCAGTCATTTAGGGAGTAACGTCCCTACGAATCCGAGCTATATCTACTCTGACTATGCCTATAGGTCTAGGTATAAGACTTCTTCCCTATTCTTTACACATACACAATTAACTTAATATTAAGGACCCTACTGCTACCTCATGCGTGGGAAGAGAGGCTTTGGACACCTCTATAAACACCATTTAACGCTTACAAGTTTTGAGAGACTGGAATTGGAGGCAGTGGGGACCAATAAATGGAGTGTGGCTGCAGTGCCCATATAAGCCCACTCCTATCGTGTAATGCTTGACCAGTCCCTGTGACCGTTC
>CM064533.1:44513473-44515973 GCA_032716605.1 Paralithodes platypus | reverse complement strand
GAATGACAGAGAACCAAATTCAAGGTACGCTTGAGCAATGTGGCTTGACACACGGAGCTCGAAGCAGTGTAAGTCATAGGATAAGGGAAAAACAGATGGAGGGAGAGAGTTATAAAGTTTTCTTATTGAGTAGACGAAAGGTAAGTGAAGAAAGGCAGGGCCCATCAGTGATAAAGAGAAGGAGGATAAAGAGAAGGTGCGAGAACAGGGGAAAAGTTGGGGAAAGATAGTGTAGATTGGTTGAAAGGTAGGCTGATTGATTGATTGATAAATAACACACAAATACATTTTTATACGCGAAGATTAAATATAAAAGACAAACTGAAATAAGAGGTAGGTAGATTGAGTGATAAATAGCTAGATATAATAATAAGCTGATTGACTGATAGGTAAAGATAAAACTGTAGAAGCACAACTATTGATAAATAACAAACATATCTGAAGGAACTTAATTCAGAAGACAAAGACAATCGTAAGAGGACGGTTAAAAGAGATAATGATTGATAAAAGACAAATGCAGAAAGGAAGGGAGAGGCAATCAGTGATAATGAGAGGAAGATAAGAATGCGGCAAAAACACAAGTGTGGAGGGAGACTGACAAACCCAGAGACAGAGAGACACACAGACAAACATACAGGTATATATAGGAATACAACGATAGATAAATTAACAAACAGTTTCATAGAAATATATATTTCATTAATAATTTAATTAATTCAAATACAAAATCTTACAAACAAAATTAAAAGCACCAAATTACTTTTGACAGTCACTGTAAGTAAGGTGTAAAGATTAGGACGTTTTGAGGTACGATCCTATATTTATTATAAGGGTTAACTATTAACTCTTAGTAAGGATGACGAAAGGTGTCTATGTCCTTATGAGTTATATGTTAGGTTGATGTTGGTGAAGTTGTAGGTAGATCTCAGCTCTCCGTCACTGCTCGTTGATTTATATAGATATGATAGATATATTGTCTATCTATCTATCTATTGCCTGACGCCGTGATCCCCGAAGGGGTGGCCACGAACGAACCGCCCCCATGCACCTCTGTCCCCAGTCAGTCGACGCCCCTCCCCCCAACCAGCACCGCCTTCGTTCATGTAGTTCCTCACTCCATCCTTCCACCTCATATTCGGTCTATACCTCGTCCCCCTCGGTCCCTCCCACCCGTCGCTCTTCGTACACCCCTCTTAGATCATTCTCATCATTCTCAACACTTCTCCACGCTTACAATTTACTTCCATACGTTTCCATATGGCCGGAACCATCTCAAGTTTGTTCCTTTTTCTTCACACTTTCCAGCACATCCTACCGTCCACACAGAACACAAACACAACAAAACCTCCTTCTTCTTCTTCCTCATTAGGATTCTGTCTCTATCCCTCCATGTAACTCCGGCAACACGCACATCCTTAAGTAATTCATTTCCACGTGCTCTCACTTCTTGGTCTGAGGTCTCTCCAACCACGTCCATGTAGCTTCGCTTCCTTCAGGTTCCGTTCAGTCAGGTGGGTTCGGGATTACCACACTGTCATGCCAAGGACTTCTTCACATTCCATACTGAACGCCACCACTGACCCCACCTATTTTCTTGTTTACTACTGCTTTTAGGCGTTTCCTACAACCCTCTTTTCTCCCCTGTTGTACCACTCTCCCGCACGCTCTTCATCCATAGGTTCCCATCTATTACTCAACAACCACTGCCCAGATACTTAAAAGAGTTGACGATCTCCATAGCCCTGGAACCGTTCAGCTTCACCTCACACTCTGTGACTTTCACAACCCCTTTCGAAGACCATAACCTTGCTCATTTCCCCATATTCCACCTTCAAATTCCGTTTTTTTTCGCACACTGTTCCAAACTCATTTAACCAGACCCTGCAACTCCCATTCATTATCACTCATCAGAACTGTATCATCCGCAAACAGCATTATAGGTAGCATTCCACTCAATTGCCCCCTCCCTTTTCAGCGAATACAACACCACCACACTACCACTCTGCTTCTTGAATAGTATTTCTTTCATAAAGCTCCCATTCCATAAAATATACATTAAGACAACCACGGGGTACATCACACAGCCCTGTGTTTCCAAACCAACATTCATGTCAAAGAACTCGCTCTTGTTCTCACTTCTCCCACGACTACTTGTAGAAGATCTGGCTTGCCCGCCTTTGCACCCTCATCATACATAGCTCTGTCACTGCTTTCAGCAACCTTGCCCTCATACTACATTTCACTACGCCGTATAATTTCTAAGTACTTTCCACAAACCTTCTCGAATCGCACGCCTGTTCCGAGAGGCCTCTCTCTAAGTCCAATAAAGGCCAACATACACCTTTGTTCTTCTTCTCCAGATACTTCTCCACAACCACAATTCGGGTAAAAATCTGATCTACACACATCCCTCATCCTCTTCCCCTTCCTAAAACCTAAACCTCCCTTCTCGCCAGACGTCGCCTATCCATTTCTTTTCCTTCTCCGTTCTCACTCTCAC
>CM064533.1:44421624-44513373 GCA_032716605.1 Paralithodes platypus | reverse complement strand
CAGGGTCGTTTTACTTTGCTTATTTAACTTTGTGGCTTTACGTCGTAGATTTATGAAATTCACTCATTCTTCATCAGTTTCCAAGTTGTGTTTTTGTATCTATCACAAGCATTTTTCTTAGTAAGCAAACAAACTGCAATCTCATTATCCCACCATTTAGGTTTATCATTATGGACTGAATGCCGGTTTTTCAATGGTGTGCACACTTGCATCAGTTTTAAGTAAGTGACAGTGAAGAATGATTATGATTCATTTATGCCATTATTATTGATCAGAAAGCTCCAGTCAGTATTTTTAAATATTCCTCTAAGTTCGAAAGTATATTTTTTAACATTTGGGACTTTCTCATTGCTGCTATTTAGTTCATTAATATTAAACTTCATACTGAAGGTGATCCTACAGTGGTCACTGTTACATAATTTGTTACTACCATTCAAACCTTCCACCAAGTCTTCTTTCGTTGCAAATATAAGATCAAGCACATTATTTCCACGGGTCGGAGATTGAACAAATAGAACAAGTGAGCTTTCTTGCAATTTGACATATAGGTCATGTCCCGAATGTGAAGTAAGTATATCGCTCCACTTAAGTACAGGTATATCAAAGTCGCCAAGAATTACGGTGTCTTGAATGTTACTTATTACTGCAATATGTTTGTAAATCTCTCGGTCAGTTTGCACTGACTGAGCTAGGGGTCAGTATATTAAAACTAATCTTATTTGTGTTCCTTGAATATTATTTACGAGTACAAAAGATATATCAACATTCAGAATTTGGTGTTTTGATATTAAGATAGGGTTAAGACTTTCTTTGATATAAAAAACAAAACAGCCTTTCCAAAAATATTGATTTGATGTTTCTCAAACATTTTACAACCGGGAAGTATAATTTCTGGTAAAAGTCTCTGTCTTTCGCATTTAACCTAGTGGCTACGACAATCCTCTCGATAGGTTTTACTGGTGGGCTGCGACGCTCCTCTAGGAAGAAGAGATGTCAAACAATTACCAAGACACCCCAAATGACAAATCAATAAGTGTGACTGTCAGGTTTTATAAGGTGACTTTCCAAGGACATTTACTGCCCACCATCTTGCCTCCATGCTGCTCCTCCAATTTCCTCCTTCCACCAGACCAATATGCACTTACGTATGGCCGCTCGTTGCCAATTTTGTGCCACATTTTCAACTACAGGACACTGTAACACCTCAACCACACATCTTTTGGGTATTCCTATATATATATATATATATATATATATATATATATATATATATATATATATATATATATATATATATATATATATATATATATAGTTAGATGCGGAATTGAATTTCCTACACAATGTTGTGTTTTTCATTGCGTTTTGGAAGAGTCACTAAATCGGCCTAAGTCTAGCACAAGGCAATGGAGAGTCATAGGAGGGTCTAGTAGCCCTCAGGTTAAGTAAAATTCCATAATAACGATTATATCATAGATTTCTGTAAACACAATTTCCACTAGATCTGAAAAATGTATTGTGTATGCTACAAGCATTTGCATAGAACACTTTTGGAGAATGTGGGTTACAATTTATTGACTGCTCATTTTCTGAGTTTCTGGTTCTTGTGAGACCTACACTGCCCTGCCTGGCTGCCCACGATTGACCTCGTTTTTTGTACAAAAATAGTTTACCTCATCATTCAGCAGATGACCAAAACTTGTTGCACCTACTTGGTTCAGATGGATGCTATCTCCTGATTTTTCTTTTTTTTTTCATGGTAAAAGTCATCCCCGATATTGACGAATCCGATGTTCTCCTCATTGCAGTGGTTAGCAAGCCGACAGTCTAGACTGGTTGCTATATTTTGAAATGGACATTATTATCAACATAAATGGTAGGGCTAAGCCTACCGGTACATTTCGTGCATGTAAATTACGTGGCCATGATGATTTAATCAAAATAAACCTGTAAACTACAAACATATTAATTGACATTATGACACAATTAATAAATATACATAATAACTCAACTAAGTAAGCCTGAAAGGAAAGAGACAATAATGCACCTGGAAAAAAGGATTTCCCAAAAAAGTATAAAAAAGTGTAATGGAGTGGTTAGCATAAGCCTAGTATGACACTGAAAAAATAGCAGTTAATATATACTGCGATGACACTAAAAAATAATGAAATTTATAATATCCCAGAAAAAAAATATGTAATAGTCCTGCTAAAGAGAGAATGAGAGAAAAAGCTCATTATTCTTGCCTCTGCCACTAGTAATACCACACTTGAACACACTCAAATCAATCCCTCTAAAACTTAACAGAAGTTTTCGTCCCCCTCCCCCCTCTCTCTCTCTCTCTCTCTCTCTCTCTCTCTCTCTCTCTCTCTCACACACTCACTCTCTCTCTCACTCTCTGGTGAGTTGGTTGTGTGACGTTAACCACTCCGTTAGAACCGCATGGCTTGTCCTACAGTGACTCGCTAGGATTGCCAAGGCAGTGGATGTGGCTACAGTTGATGTATTGTTGTGTGCTTTATTTCATATGAAAGCTCGTGTCATGGGCAGTCCAGAAAGGCTCTTTGTTTTCACCCATGTCAAGGCTTTATATATTTAATTGCAAAGTATATGTTTTATCATTAAGTAGTAATGATAGGATTTGAGAGAGAGAGAGAGAGAGAGTAGAACAGAGTGTGGGGAGGCGCGCAGTGTTTTGCTATACTCAATGACGTCATAGCTGGCTGGCCTCGTGGGGATTCGTTGAAGGAGTTTTTTACCATGCTTGGTGACGTCATGTTTGGCTAGCTTCTTTAGCATTGGCTAGAGGACTTGTTACCGCTTTTTTCCTACGCGGTTCGAACTAGTGCTAGTATATATACTGCTCTCTGGCCACTCTCTCTCTCAGATCTGGTTTCTAGAATGCATCCCTCTTATCCCTTTGATATCTGTCCCCCTCTCCGCACCTGAGAACCTTTTCCTCTGCCTATCTCTCTCATTTTCCATATCTTTCACCACCTTTTATTAATATTATACCCCCTCTGGTTAACTCTGCATAATCAGCTTCATGCTGGCCAGTTGTATTGTGTGTTAAGGTCTTATATAACCCATGTATGTTAGTTGTTAAGATAAGTTGATCACGAAGCATTGGTTGGCATTCATATTGTTCAGTACCACTTCCTAAAATTATTAGTGTTCTGCTGGATTAGATAATGCTAGACTAGGAGTCTGATACTATAAGGTATTGTTTCCGATGGGTGTTGGCTTTAGTTAAAAGCTGCATGACATACCTGAGAACTGGAGTTGATTGGGTAAATTCTAGTCTGTGTGCCATTGAGAGTAGAGCATGCACGAATGAGGGCTTTTTGCCTATACCATTCTGCACTGTTCTAAGCTCGTTGTTTGTCTTTGAGGTACGCCAGGAGAACGCTTAATACTTCGGTATTAAGGTTTCTCAAGAGAGCTACCCTTCTCTATAACGTAATATTTGACGCACAGACTTGAGATTTGCAATAGGATATGCGGCATGCCATTCGCACCAGTATCTTGTATCATTGACTCTAGCTAGACTTTATCAGTCACAGTAGACATTAAGTATATTAAACCAATTACTCTTTTTATGCATACCCGTTTATGATTACACAAGCATTTCGCAGCCTAGTTTGATGTATTGAGACACAAACGACTTAGGCTCTTTTTGTTGATAGGAATACTGCATTGTCGTGGCGATTATTATTATTGTTGTGGTGTTTAGGATATTCTTGGCTCCGACTGCATTATATCTCCTGCCTTTTTGTGTGCATAGCCTGCACGAGCATTGTTCCGCTGCCTGCCTTTTTGGGTTCCATTTCCGATTCGTGCATCTTGATAGCATCTAACATTTAAAGAAGATTCCTTGTTGGTGTTGAAGGACTTTAGTGCACTTTCTTTCATGCAGGAGTGCCTGATATTTATTGATTAAAGTAACGTAAGCTGTAACTTCTCTTACCACCTTACTTTGCATACCATAACCAAGCACCTTCGGTTATAGGTAGTAATAGGCTGTTTTCACATAACATTAAGCCTAGAGTAGACGCACATATATTGAGAGTTTAATAACCTATTATTGCATATAGAACTCTGGAGAGTATTTGTGTTCTTTGTTCACTGGGAATATACATCAGAGGTTGGATCTAGCGCTTTCCGTTGTAGCATTTATGCCATTACTAGTCCAATGAATAAGAACCCTGATATATTTAAACCTCAGTCGTAACAGTTGCACCAACCCGCCTCACTTGTTGCCAGAAACTTCCAGGAGGTTCTAAACCTGCGACTGACTCGTATTTGTATCAGGGTGCTTGGTTGAGGGAGGGTGTGTGTACTATGAAGAGGTGTTTTCGAAATTAAAAATCAATGAAACCGGTCCACTTCTCCATGTAATTGTGACGCCTATGTACCAGGTACTAATATAATGTTAATTTCATCTTCATCGCTTTCAGCCACAAAAGATGCAAAGTGTTACACAATTTCCCTTGGTGAGATGAGGAATTAAGGAGGGTATGGTGACTGCTATTGGGAGATCTTGGCAATTTTTTTTTTATTGAAGCGTATTCCAATTCGCTCAGGGCTAAGGATTCAGCGCTAGAGCAACGTATATCAAGTGATATTAGAGAAAAATACCTACCTGAGAGTATTCTTCCCTATAGGAGCCACTGCAATAAATGGGTTAAAAATCAGTAGGTATGTAAGTGTATCTTTCCTTTCAGCCTAATTTCTTTATATCCTGTACTGCTTTTTACCTGGAGAGTTGGTAGTAGAGAATTTTCTACTATACTTTGCTGTCCTATTCTTCTACTATAAACTGTCCCTGTCTAAAGTAGTATTAAGGATGGACCAACTAGTAGGGACTGCAAGGTCTGTGTGGACATTATCTGTGTAACTCACTCTCACTCACTCACTCACTCTCACTCACTCTCACTCTCACTCTCACTCTCTCTCTCTCTCTCTCTCTCTCTCTCTCTCTCTCCCATCAGCACCACTCCATCTCGAGGGTGAATTGAAGTAAACTTTCGGTCACAGGAGAGCAGGGAAACGGAAAATAGATCGGCCAACTTTTGCCTGAGGAGAAATTTCGGGGAGCTAATACACATTATAGTAACCTGTTCAGTACCAGTTCAGTTCTTTATATTATATAATGGCCACTAAAAGGCGACTTTATTCAGTTTAGGAGGGGCCTCCAATAATTAACAGGCTTCAAACTATCTTAATCATCCCTGTTTTCTACTAGCACAGCTCCTTCTTTAGCTCCACAAAATCGTCTAAATATAAGTAGAATATAACAAAAGGCATCGCTGGTACAGAAGGGGTTAAGAGGAATGGGGTGTAGGGGTAGTTTGATCTCTAAACCTCTATCAACCCTAAAATAAAACACCCCCAAGACCTCCCTTCAAAATATATTTGTACATTTTTCGGTAGATAAATGCCTCGGCCGAAGCTGGCCCCTCCTAGATTACAGGCTGGCTATCGCTCACCAGGAACAACATTACACCTAAATGGAACAGAAGATGTTGATAATGACAACAATATTTGGCAAAATGTTTTGAAACTGTCAAACTAATGGGGTGAACGTCTTACAATCTCAAAACTCATCTCAAAAGTTCACTTAAAGTAAGCATATAATTTACTTAACATATATTTGTTTGAGTCTTTATGTTTTCATATATTATTTTGTGTTTATTATCTTAATAATGTATATGTTGTTATTTTTGTTATTATCATTTGCATAGATTATCTGGATATTTATTACGTAGTTAAAGTTAACGGCTTAAGTAAACCAAATTACTCTATTGACATCATAATATCTGTATAACCGAATGTAGGCAAAACTCGAAACCTAATCGTCACGAAAGGTCTTAGAAAGGGCAAAGAAACTGAACGAAAGGCCTTAAAACTGCTAAGCTAATGGGGCGAGTGTCTTAAAATTTGAAAACTATTGGAGCTAAACATGGGGAGAAGGGGGTCCAGATAAAACACCCCCTCTAATACAAATGTCCCCTTACTGCTCTCCCAGGCTAATGTGGTGTTTGAAGGTGAGCTTAATATTGGAATTTGGACAAACCCATTTACTTCCATTGTTTTATGCTATGTGTATGGCGGAGACAATAAGCAAGGCTGCCTGTAACAAGTGTCCGCCAATTTTAAAATATTAAGTACATCTTCTGGGCATATATATCTACTTCGTGCAAGTGTTTTCAACTGTGGACATTTGTCTGTGAGTAATTTGTCTTATACTCATCATTATTCATATAAGTATATTCATATTACAACTTTACACTCCATACCCCTCCCATCCACACTCTCATCTGACTCACACACCCATACCCCTCTATACCCCCTCCCATCCCTACTCTCCTTACCCCTTCCTTCCATCCACACCATCACCTCACTCACACAAGCATACACATCTCTACTCCCTCCCATCCCTACTCTCCTTATCCCTTCCTCCCATCCACTTCACCACCTCACTAACACACCCAGACCCCTCCTTACCCCTTCCCATCCACACCCTCATCCCGCTCGCACACCCATATCCCTCTCATCCCTACCCCTACCATCCACACCCATCCTCACCCCTTCCTCCCATCCCCACCCTCACCTCCCCCACACCTTAACTCAGCCTCCAACACGCCTAATTAGCCCTCCCGCCCATGTAACCAGACAGTTCCCTCCGACACCCACTCCGTCTCAGAGAAGTATAGGTTCCTCCACTCTAGATTTTTTTGAGGAGACTATGTGATCGTCGCTCTAAGATTGTCCGCCTGTTTATCTGTCCAACTAATTGCAAGAAGGATATCCAATAATTAGTGGACGGATTACGGATATACAAGACATTTTGTTAGTAACCTAAATTGGTACCAGCATAGAAACAATGAATTATTGGTCAAAATCTACTGGCTCCCTCGTCTCTGGCTCCCCTCAAAAATACCCCCCCCCCCCGCCACTCCCCACACCCACACATACAAAATCTATAAATCAATATATACATAACATAAAATAGAGACTCACTGTGATTGATATTGTTTACTTAAGAACTGCAAACGATAACAATGTTGATGATTGGATAACCCTTAATATGAAGTTTAAGGGATTAACCTTGATAACTTATAGTGGCAATGTCTATATAATGGTCTAAAATAATTGAATTAAATATGGATGTTGTGTTCACTATATAATTTAAAAAAATGTTTATCCCATCCAGGTGTCGATTTTCATCCTGGCGGGCGGTAGCGAGCCAGCATATTTTTTGTTTTAATTTTGACAGCATGCTAAATTTGTACATTTTTCGATAGACACAATTTCTCCAGTGAAGCCGGATTTCTCTATACAATGCTGGCTCGTCAGGAAAAAAACGACACCTGGATGGGGATAAACGTCTTAAAACAGTAGACTGAATATCGCTGAATGGATACAACCCAGAGAAAGAGAGAAAATGAGAGAAAAAAAAGAAGGTAACCCTCCTTAAGTGTGACAAGTGTGATAGCTGTGAGGCTAAGATGTGGGTCTGTGTGACGTGTGTGGAAGTGGGGGTGGAGCGGAAGGTGTGGAAGGAGTGAGACTGATGTGGTGTGGGCTGACAGGTGGGGAAGGGGTGAGGTTGAGACGTGAGCTGGTGTGGCAGGTGTGCAAGGGGTGAGGTTGAGGGGAGGGATGGGGTAACAGGTGTGGAAGGAATTGCGTTGAATCATGGGGTGGGGCGACAGGTGTGAGGTTGTTGTTGTTTGTGATGTTGTTCCGTAGACTTGCCTGGCCGAACAGTCTCCAATCCCTAAGGAAGGTTATAGCCGAAACCGGGCGTTTCCACAGACCCCTCACTGAGTGTATGTTGTGTTGTTGGTGTGCGTACTTAAATGTAGTGCAGTTTTCCATAATGTGTTTTGTGGTATGGGGTACAATGTTACAGCCTGGACAGTCATCAGCCCTGGACTCATCCAGCCTTCGCTGGTAGCTGAGGAGAGCCTGATGATGCCTGCAGCGCAGCCTGACAGGTGGACTCTGTCCTCCTGGGGAAAGTTTAAGTCTGAAAGGTCGATGTAGTGAGTTTGCGTGTAATTGTTGTTGTCTTTTCGTGTGTATGTGTTTCTGGAAGCGGGTTTGTAATGGACGAAGGGGGGTGGGGGAGTGATGGCAATATTTTGTGAGATAACGTGTGCAGGGAGTTGTTTTGATATTTCTTGTGTGCATGGATGTTTTGTCATGTAATGTAGGGGATGGTGTGGGTTTAAGGAGGATGTGTCGAGTGTTTATGTGCCTTTCATGTCCAGATGATTTTGACTGAGGATTTTTTTTATTGGTGTATGTGGTCTGTAGTTGTAGTAGCTGTGCAGCCTGTGACAATCTGTGGTGCTTTGTTCTGTATGGTCTGTTAGGTGTTTGGTGTATCTCAGTGAGGTTTCCAGGCCATGCTAGGCAAGTGTATTTTATCACTGAGCGTATATATTGTGTGTATACTGTGGTGGTAGTTTCTTTGTTACTGTCGAATGTTGTGTTAGCGATATAATTAAGAGCGTTGAGTCTTGGTGTGCTTGGCGTGAAGTTGAGCTGAGGGGTGGGGCGAAAGGTGTGGATGGGGTGGGTTTGTTGTGTGAGGATGGGTGACAGTTGTGGTAGGTGTAAGATGAGATGTTAGGTTTGGAAGGTGTAGAGGTGAAGGTTTTTACAGGACTGGTTCACCTGCTAATTAGGCGTGTTCACAGGTATAAGGTGTGTGAGAGAGAGAAAGAGATGTAAGAGAACGGATGGGTTGATATCGCAGGCGACTTCTTTGATGCTGAGTGGGTGAGACTAAATGTGAGGAGATGATAATAGATTTGATAAATTAGTAACTATACGAATAACTCTCTTGGGAAACACACAGAGAACATCTTGAGTAACTGAATAAAGTATGGTAAAGAATATGTTGTTAGAAATGAGGAAAAATCACACTTGGATTGAAGACTACGTAAATATGAAACCTGACTATGACGCAATGTAAACTAGTCTATATTCCTTGGCATGAAAGACTAGTATTAAGGCGATGTCACACGAGTGCTTCTTCCGGCAATGTTATAGGAGTACCGGCAAGTTTTATTTGTACGTATTAGTTTGGGGCTCTTTCAAATTGGAATCTTAAACCAGAGCGAAGGCAGGTGACTGATTTATTATAAACCTTAAATTAATAAGAGGGTAGGTGATATGTTTTGTCAATTAATATATATATATATATATATATATATATATATATATATATATATATATATATGTATATATACTGTATAAACGGTGTATATGTTTACATTTTATTTTAATTTGTATTTATTTTTAGTTTCCTAGGTAGACTTCCATCAAGCTTAAAAATATACTGCCTAGATTCCCCTTAAAGATAAACTTTACAGTTTTCGGTAGATAAATTGCCCGGCCGAAGGCCGATTCCTCCTAAGGTTGCAGGCTCGCTATCGCTCGTCAGGAAAAGAAAGACACCTGGATGGTATAAAAAGTCCTAGAATTGACAAAGAAATAGGTTGAAAGGTGTTTATATCACCGAACTAATGGAACGAACGTCTCAAAATCTCAAGACTAACACAGCTAAACATAAGGGCGAAGAGGGTCCCCCGCCCAAAAAAAAAAAAAAAAACTATCTCCTCCTTCAGCTGCCAAACTACAATTGCTCCACAAAATTGACGGAAAATACGGTGGTGTGACTCTAGTTTTATGAATAGAATACAGCAATAAAACCGGTATCACACGACTGCTTTTTCCGCAACTCTTGTTTGGCAGTTTAACCATGTGAAGATTATGACACATTGTTGACAGTTTATTCTGGCTATCATTAGACGATTGTATAGAGTTTAGACAGCGTTTCTTAACCTGGGGGGCGTTTGACAATGCTAGGGGGGGCGTTGGGTAATCAAAGTTCAAAATAGGGCTAGGCCATTCAAATGCATACAGGGTAATCGCAAAGATATATATAAATAAGAAACTTTGATAGGAAAAATTCACAACCGTCATTCCGAGCAACCACATGTAGTGTTGACATAAAACCATTAATCAGTTTTAATCCTTGCATGCAGATTGGTTATTTGTTCGCCCTTTTTACAGTACCTTGCGTCTGACTCTTAAGCATCCATATGGAATGGATAAAAACAAAAACAAAAAATCTAGGCATCAGAGGCGTGTGTGTGTGTGTGGGGGGGTGGGGGGCATCATGAATACAGTCCTGACCAAAGGGGGGCGCGGTGCTAAAAAGGTTAAGAACCACTGGTTTAGATGGATCCGTGGGAATTATGGTAAAGACTAGCTCAATTATCCCTCTGAATTACATATACTCTTCCCTTCAGGGATCTGCCTTGCTTGGGCAGGGATCTGCCTTGCTTGGGCAGGGATCTGCCTTGCTTGGACAGGGATCTGCCTTGCTTGGCCAGGGATCTGCCTTGCTTGGGCCAATCGGCTTTCTGCAGACTCCCATTTTCTTATGTTCTTATGTAATCATAATACAATCGTTTAATAATAACCGGAAAACAGAAATATATTAGGAAGAAAAATGGAAACACACTAATAATTGTAACATGAGAACAATATGTGAATAATGAAGAATTGTAACCGTTTCTGTAATTGTGACGTCTTTTTTACGTTATGGTACCCACTAATATACGATTATATTCAATTTAGGAAGGGCCTCCAGCAATTAACAGGCTTCGAACTATCTTTATTAACCCTCTTTACTACCACAGATTCTTCTTAAGCTGCAAACAATCATTTAAATATGGCTAGAATAAACAAAAACGACGTAGCTGGTACAGAAAGGGTTAAAATCCTTTATTATCCTTCATTAGTGCAAAGTAACCATTGGTCTCTGTCTCTGTACGTTGGCCAGACGAAGGTCGGACTGTTGTTTATCGGAGCTTCGAATCCACTCTGGAGCCAGTCTTGTTTGTGAAGTGAATACTGATATAATATGGGGGAGGGGGGAGGAGAGTTTGCTCCATAGACCTATATCAAGCTGGACACACAACAACAAAAAACACCCACGACCCTAGATACATTTATACATTTTGTCGGTAGTAATATGTTTCGGCCGAAAGCCAGTTCATCCTAAATTACTGGCTCGCTTTATCTCATCAGGAAGCAAAACTTTATCTAAAGGGCACGAAAGGTCTTAAAACTGACGAAGACATTGAGCGAAATGTCTTAAAATGGTCAAGCTAATGGGGCGAACGTCTAAAAATCTCAAAACTAATGGGGTTAAACACGAGGCAGATCCGGATTTTTTGTTTGTTTTATGTCACTAATTTTCCCATGGTTTTTATTATTGGAATCTGATATATCACATCAACATATAGTGTTTATAATTAATTACAAACCTAGGAAAAAACTTTCTCCCAATTATCCAACTATCTTAAGACACACTGCCCGATAGTGGGGGAGGGCTATGAAGACCAGGGCAAATGAGGGGTTAAATGCGTAAAATGGCGATAATAGCGTATTCTAGCAAAACTTGACTTGGGTTTTAAGGGTATGAAAACAATAAAAACCAAGATTTAGAAAACCAGAGCCAAGTTTTAGCAAAAGTTGGCTCGGATTTTGCGAATTTGTTGAGTCGAAAAAAAAAACTGCAAATAATTTCGATTTTTGGCTCGGGTTTTCTCGATTTCCCAACCCATAAAACCCGAATTATCGAAAACATAGTGGTTTTGAAAATCATAAAAACCCAGTAATCTAGATCTAGTAGATTGAATATAAGACTAACCCTCACCTAACACCTACAATGTGTCTGTCGTACCTAGTACGTGGGATCCAACACTTACCCTTACCTTCCAGGTAAACAGTGTTCCTAATACTGTTCCTAGGTATTCCATACCTACCACCTGATCCCTTGCCATTAACCAAACCAAAGAACTTTTTTCTTGACGCCGTAATTCCCGTGAAGGGGTGGCTATGAACATTAGGCGTTTGTCACGAATTGCTAGGGCAAGTTGCCCGGGCTTGACATCTACCAATAACATTTTGACAGAGCGGGTTTGACCTCCCGACCCAATGATCAGCAGCTGGCGCTTTACTGACTATGTCACGGCTCGTGACACCAAAGAACTTAACATAACCTAACCTAGACCCAGTACGTGGGATACAAAGCTAGCCCTCACCTAACACAGAGGTTATGTCCCCAGTACCCAGTACGTGGGATACAAAACTAACCCTCACCTAACACCCAGTATATGTCCCTAGTACCTAATATGTGGGATACAAAACTAGCCCTCACCTAACACCCAGTATATGTCCCTAGTACCTAATATGTGGGATACAAAACTAGCCCTCACCTAACACCTAGTATACAGTATATGTCCCTAGTACACAGTACGCAGGATACAAAACTAACCCTCACCTAACACCTAGTATATGTCCCTAGTATCTAATATGTGGGATACAAAACTATCCCTCATCTAACACCTAGTATACAGTATATGTCCCTAGTACACAGTACGCAGGATACAAAACTAACCCTCACCTAACACCTAGTATATGTCCCTAGTACCTAATATGTGGGATACAAAACTAGCCCTCACCTAACACCTAGTATACAGTATATGTCCCTAGTACACAGTACGCAGGATACAAAACTAACCCTCACCTAACACCTAGTATATGCTCCTAGTACCTCGCTAGACGAAGGGAAATGGCGAATATACAAATCGATGTGTCTGTACTGTAGGAGAGTATTGACAACCTTGTTACGAAAAGGACATTTTAGTACCATACTTTTTTATTAGGCTTTGCCGAGGGTTATAACACATGTCCATATGATCTATAAAGCATATACTGTAGATTCCATATTTGTCTTCATATATTAAACAAAAAATCGTGACAACAATAGCAAGTTAAACTGCAGATCTCGCCTACCTTCATCACTTCCTTTGTCTTACTGGGGGGGCTGAGTGTAAAAATAAGAAAAAATAAGTAAAATACTGCTAATCATGTGTGAAAACAAGTTAATCGGGGGTTAACGCCATTTGGTGATACATATTGGGGGGTTTGATTGTGTTTAATTATACTATGATTAAGATTTTGTATTATTTTGGCCATTTTCGAGCAATGCATTTTTAGTCCCCCCCCCCCCCTCTTAAACACACACACACACACACACACACACACACACACACACACACACACACACACACACACACACCTACCTCCCCGTGGCGTAACTGATAGCGCGTCTGGCTCACAACCAGAAGGTCCCGGGTTCGAGACCCGGGCGGGGAAGAGACATTTGGGCAAGTCTCCTAATGGTGTAGCCTCTGTTTACTTAGCAGTATAGCCTAAATAGGAACCTGGTATAAGTGGACGAAGTTGTGACGTCCCATCTGGGGTTGGTGATCGGTTACAAGGTGAGATGGGTATCGTACTGGTCAACCTAAGCTACTGGTCAACCTAAGCCTTCGGGTGAGACTGGTACCGTAGTGAGAATGGTACCGTACATATTAACCCTAAGCCTTAGTTTCCAGATGTCGCCAATTGGCTAAAATAGAGACTACACACACATCCACAGCCATTCCAACGATACACTTAACATGCATTTCACACAATACATTCCCAGTTAAGGAGGCGCGATAATAATGAGCTTAGCTCGCATTGCGTGGATTCCCCTTGACGAACAAGCAAGTGAATAACACACACACATAAATGCCTCACCAGACTCCTTTCTATCTGAAAACGCCCCCCAGAACCTATTCAAGATTAAAAAGTACATTTTTTGGTAAAAAAAAAAAATCTTGGCCAAAGGTTTATCTTATTCTGTAGGCTCCCTACCCCTTGCCCAGAATAAAATGACGGCTGAATGAGGCGAAATGTCTTATAATCGACAAGCTAATGAGGTAAACTTTTAAAATCTCCAAACTAATGGAGTGAAAAAGAGAGAGTTACAAAATATCAACCTTGTCAAATAGGGTTCAGAACGAGATATCTATAGTTTAGTTTTGAATGTTTGGACAGTATAAATCAAGCACATGGGCAGAAAGTTAATTCCATGATGATAATGATGATGGTGATGATGATTCTAAGGGTAAGCTTGGGTGTATAGTGATTCACCATTTCAATTTAAAACATTACTTAATCTTCTCAGTCTACCACTCCTTGTATTCCTAGAAGACTATTCAAAAGTAAGTAAAATAACATAATTCTAAAACAAAATAGCAATGGTAGAAAGGTATGGAAAAAGTACATATAGTCATGGGTATATTGATATTAAAAGTACATATAGTCATGGGTATATTGATATGAAAAGTACATATAGTCATGGGTATATTGATATGAAAAGTACATATAGTCATGGGTATATTGATATGAAAAGTACATATAGTCATGGGTATATTGATATTAAAAGTACATATAGTCATGGGTATATTGATATTAAAAGTACATATAGTCATGGGTATATTGATATTAAAAGTACATATAGTCATGGGTATATTGATATTAATTTAGCTCTCTATTTTTGTATTACCTGGGTTTATTGCGATCAATATACCATGAAGTGGGTAGTTTTTTCATGGACATTTTATTTGGCATACTGCATACCCATTATTGTTTAGTGTAATATATAAATACAATAATGAAGGGGCTCTATATATATATATATATATATATATATATATATATATATATATATATATATATATATATATATTTATATATGGTATATATACAGCATATACAGTGTGTATATATATATATATATATATATATATATATATGTGTGTGTATATATATACGTTCTGAGCTGAAGGTCCGAGTGTGGGGGTTGAGCCTGTGAAGCGCAGAGGAGAGGCGGCTTCAGAGATGGATTTGCTTCGAGCCGTGAAGCTTCGCATGTTTCACTCCCTAGACTGGAGCAAGACCTCACGGGCCTCACCGTGTTCAGCGGTAGAGTGTAAAGGCTATCAGTCTATGCCCGAGAGGGAGTAGTTGGAATATAGAAAAAAAAAAAAAAAAAAAAAAACGTTCCAAATAGGTAGTCCAGAAATCGAGAACCCTACCCTCTGTAACTAAAAATGGGTTGGAGCAAATGGGTTGTACATTTCCACATATTCCCTGGCTTACCCTTCCCTACTCCCTTGGAATAGGGTACAGTAATTCATTCATAATGTATCCGCTCAGCATTCGAATATGCGTGCTTTCATTGCTATCATCAAACCAGTGCATTCAGCTTAAGAAGGATATCTATCTATACGTATTAAGCAAAATATAGGTATAGGAAAGGTAATTAAGGTGTCTATACCCATATAATGGTATGTTGATGATCCCATAACCCATCCAATAAAACAAAGGTTAAGCACCATCAATATCCCTAATGATCTTACTTGTAACTGTTTTCATGTTCTTTATTGTTGGTAGTGATTGTACATCCCTTTATTGATACACTTTATATGAACTTGATTAATGCCAGTGTTAAGGATACGTTATGCTATTTGTTGGTCTATCGGTTTATTCAATAATGTATTTTTTAGTTTTCTTGCTAGGTTTCCATCAAGCTTTAAAAACACCCCCAAGATAAAATTGTAAATTTTTCGGTTAAAAAGTGTCCCGGCCGATCACCGTTTCCTCTTACAATTACAGGCTCGCTACCGCTCGCTAGGAAAAAAAATCGACACCTACATGGCACGGAAGGTCTTAAAATTGACAAAGGAAAATTGGAGCGAAAGGTTTTCAAATCGTCAAACTAATGAGGTGAACGCCCTGAAATCTCATAAGTAATGGGGCTAATCATGAGGGAGAAGGTGGTTCAGAAAAACCTAATACCTCCCCTTAAATAACTATCAGCATACCTAATGATTATATATACCTGTTTATATATACCTGTTTATTTATACCTGTTTATAATATACCTGTTTATATATACCTGTTTATTTATACCTGTTTATATATACCTGTTTATATATACCTGTTTATAATATACCTGTTTATATATACCTGTTTATATATACCTGTTTATATATACCTGTTTATATATACCTGTTTATAATATACCTGTTTATAATATACCTGTTTATATATACCTGTTTATATATACCTGTTTATAATATACCTGTTTATATATACCTGTTTATATATACCTGTTTATATATACCTGTTTATATATACCTGTTTATATATACCTGTTTATATATACCTGTTTATATATACCTGTTTATAATATACCTGTTTATAATATACCTGTTTATATATACCTGTTTATATATACCTGTTTATATATACCTGTTTATAATATACCTGTTTATAATATACCTGTTTATAATATACCTGTTTATATATACCTGTTTATATATACCTGTTTATATATACCTGTTTATATATACCTGTTTATATATACCTGTTTATATATACCTGTTTTATACATTTTACATTCTCCTTATTGTTTACCCCTTCTGTACCAGACACGTTTTTAACACTTCACCCTAGCCATATTTAAGGGGAGATCTCCACTTGAGGGATTTTTTCTTGACCCCTTTCTCACTCATGTTTAGCCCCATTGCTTTTGATATTATAAAACGTTCGCCCCATTAGTTTAGCGATTTTAAGAACTTTCACCCCATATTAAGACCTTTCGTGCCATTCAGGTGTCGATTTTATCCTGGCGAGCGATAGCGAGCCTGTAATTTAAGAGGAACCGGCCTTTGGCCGGGACATTTTTCTACCGAAAAATGTACAAATTTATCTTGAAAGGGACTCAAGGGGGTGTAATTTTAAGCTTGATGGTGGTATAGGGAACAAACTAAATACCTCCCCTTAAACGATTGTGTTCAGTTTATGAAGGATCTGTGACAGTACAAAGGGTTAAGCGAGATAGTTCGAAGCCTATTAATGGCTGGAGGACATTTTTAAGCTGAATGAAATCGTCTCATAGTAGCCAGATTAAAGTTATAAGGACGGCACCGGAACTGAGCGGGTTAAGGGGGGATTTCCACTTGAGGGATTTTTTTCTTGACTCCTTTCTCCCTCATGTTTAGCCCCATTGCTTTTGATATTATAAACGTTTGCCCCAATAGTTTAGTGATTTTAAGAACTTTCACCCCATATTAAGACCTTTCGTGCAATTCAGGTGTCGATTTTATCCTGGCGAGCGATAGCGAGCCTGTAATTTAAGAGGAACCGGCCTTTGGCCGGGACATTTTTCTACCGAAAAATGTACAAATTTATCTTGAAAGGGACTCAAGGGGGTGTAACTTTAAGCTTGATGGAGGTCTAGGGAACAAACTAAATACCTCCCCTTAACAGTGTAGGAATGAACATGGTAAGAACCATCTCCAGCTGTTACAATCCGCTCCCATACTAAACATAATCGAATACTACTGATAGCCAAAACAAAATGCAAGGGTGGATGTAAATTAAACTGCTACAAATATTGTTTAGACGTATTTCTTCTGTATATTTTCCACTCCTTTGCTTCCGTTCCTTTATACCAGTTCCCGTAGAGGGATATTTCTTTTTATATTTTTATTTTATATATTTTCTTTCTTTCTTTACTGTAAATATTTACTTTCTTCTTAGACCTTCATCAAGCTAATTAAAATACCCTCAAGACCCTTCAAAGTTTGTGTATATATATATATATATATATATATTTATATATATATATATATTTAATTTTTTTTTTTTTTTTTTTTTTAAACAACCAACATAAAATCTCAAAACTAATAGAGCTTAACATGATGGACAAGCCGGTACGGAAAACCCCAAAACGATTCCCTTTTTGGTATATACCTTGCTCGGTTCACCACTAATAATTCCCGCTCTATGGCTTGGTGTGTTCGTGCATCCCCCCCCACCCCCCTTCCTCTCAAGATCGAGCGAGAGTGAGTGAAAATGGCTCGGGAAAGAAAAAAACACCAACATTCGAAACTATTGATTACCAACAATTTCGATGACAACTGGCACCCTCATTATTAAATTGTTAGTGGAAAAACAAATGTATTTATATTTATTGGCTTAACCCATATATTGTCAGCCAGAGTGGACAGAAGGGTACTGAGCTGGTATGGTCATGTTGAACGAATGGGAGATGAAAGGCTTACAAAGAGAATATGTGAGTCAGGTACAAGGGGAGATAGAAGGGCAGGAAGACCCCCATTGAGATGGAGAGACTGTGTAAGAAAGGCTTTGGATGATAGAGAAATGACTATAGATCAGGCAGGGGAAGTGGTGGTGGACAGGAGTGAATGGAGAATGCTTGTGAATAGTTGAGTGAACACGTGGTCATTTGGAGTAAGGGGTCGGACGCAAGTTGGACTAGATAATAGTCCATCAGGCGCCTGGCCCGGGGAGACGATTAATATGAAGGGTGTGCCTGGAAGTGTGGTGGGAGGGCTTGTGGCTTTGGCTCCGCTGCATGTCTGCCTGCCGAGATCGGAACCTCTCCGGGTGGTCAGGGGCCGGGGGAGTGCTGGAGCGACTTTGGTAACCCTGGTCTCTGGGTCTTCTCCTGGGTGATCTGGATGTGTGAGAGTTTGTGTTTTTTATCTGTGTTTATTTTTTGTTTTATGTTGTTTTTGTGTTTTCCCTGTTCTTGCTCTGTCTTGAGTCGGCTACCCCCAAAATGGGGTTTGGGCCTGAGCATATAGATAGATAGATAGAGATAGATAGGCTTAACCCATTTAGTACCGGTGACTTCCTTTTCATTATGTTCTAGCAACCTTTTGACGATTATATTTAGATTAGAAAGAGTGATGGTTAAGAGGATTAATTGAGGAGCGTTCAATCTGTGGACACACTTGCCAGATGTCACCAGATTCTTTAATTTATCACAAATAAGATAATGAAATGTGAACATTGCTAATACTTACTATATCTCTTTTGTTGTGATTTTAAAACATCAAGTATAATTTTAGATTCATTTTTACTATATTATGGTGTTTAACAGATTAATCTTATGGATGTATACTTTATTAAGTACATTTTTTATGTTTCATTGTAGAGTAGAATATTGTATACAGAAGATGATGATTGATTATTGATTGATGTGTGTTGATAAAGTTGAGATATCTTCATTATTCCATATATATTATTGAAACTCTAAAATTGTAAGCAATTTTAATGATACTGTGATAATCTAAAGTGATATACGAACCCTGAGAGCTAAAATATATCACAAATAACACATTAACCCTCTCCGTCTCATATGACGCTACAATGTCATGTGACGGTTCCGCCCGAAACTATCAAATGACGCTACCGCGTCATATGAACCTAGTAAAATAGCTCAATAATAAGTTATATGACGCTTCTGTGTCATTTTGAGCTCAGTAAGTTAGGTAAGTTAGATCATAATCTGTCGATTGATGGCAACCCCAAATTCCTCCGACTCCTAACGGTCCTTCATTGTGAGAAAGACTGTTGTGGGGGAAATACCGGGCGGCCTGCCAACCCGTAAGTAAGTTAATATATCCTGTCTGAGGGGGTTAATAACATAGATATTATAAATTGAACACAAGCTAAATAAATACTGCTAAAGCCAACAAGTAAGCGAGATTTGTAGACTGACTGGGTCTCGGCTTACATCTCACCTGCCTTAGCCAATCACAAGCCTCTGCACTTTTAACATATGCAGAGAGGGAGAGGTAGACCGAGTGAGAGGTGGAAGGATGGAGTGATGAAGTACATGAACGAAGGCGGTGCTGGTTGGGGGAAGGGGCGTCGACTGACTGGGGACAGAGATGCATGGGGGCGGTTCGTTGGTGGCCACCCCTACGGGGATCACGGCATCAGGCAATAGTGGCTTCCTAACACCAGGGTAAGTCACTACGGTGTTGGTAAGTTAGAATATCAGCCCCTGATTGGCTGATAGGCTCGAGAGCTCAGCCGTCTCAGCAGGCACTCTTCTCTCTCGCTTATAAGCACCCGTCACACTATGCCGATATAAGTGCCGATGCTCCACGACTTAAGGGTCATAACGAGGTCTTTGCCTAAATCGCCGCGCATCGTGGGTGGGCGCCAACTCAAGGGAGAGGGCGGGAGAGGTTGTCACTGGCTTCAGGAAATGTTCGACATGCACAACTCTCGTAAGCTAACTCGGCGGCAAGTGAGGTCAAGAAAATGGACAGGACGGGGACGGTAGGCGGGCGGCGTCCAGTCGGTGTCAGACGCCGCTATAAAGTAGGTCGCCGTCAGACGGCGACCCGGTAACGACCTGCGGGACCTGCGGGGACCTTCGGCGACCATACGCCTTCCCAAGGGCTCGCCAGTATTTGGGGAGGTGATCCAACTAGAGTGGGACGTCGTCAGATTGCGTGGCTAAGGGTGTCGGCGGCGGCCATGGTCGCCGCCTTACGGAAATAATGAGGAAACTCGTATGTAGAAAGTGTCATGAGGCGGCGCCCAGGCGGCGTCATACGTCATATGGGGAGGGCATACCGTGAGTCCACGCTTTGAAGACATATGTCCGCAACCTGGCAATGTCGCACGGGACAACGTTGATAGAGGGTCTTGGGGGAGTGTTTTAAAGCTTGATGGAGGTCTAGCGAGGAAACTAAAAAATAAATTAATATATAAATAAATAGACCCCCCAAAATCACCACTGTCCCCTTAATCCGATCCCATCAACGAGTGACTATCTATAAACCCTTTCAATGGTGGTGACTTCTGTGTTTCCTTAGTTCTGCCCTACTTAGACAATTTTATGCAGCTTAAGAACGGTCTGTGTGAGTTAAGAGAGATAAATGAGAGAGATGGAGGTCTTGTGATTGCTACAGGCCCTTCGTAAGCATAATAAAATAACCTAATAGTTGCCTGACTATAACGAGAAAGACGTCACTGGTACTGAAAGGGTTAACTATAGATGGCCTTGTTTTACCAATTACTCAAAGAACCACTTGAGGGGAGATGGGCGTATTTAGTTGCTCATTTATCGATCTTTTTATTATGTATTTAGTTTCCTCCCTAGATCTCAAGCTTAACCCCCCCTCCCACACACACACACACATGCACACACACACACACAGCCCGTAGCCAAATAGGTAGAGCTCTCGTCTCACACACGAGGGGTCGGGGGTTCAATCCCCGGCTGGGCGGAGACAAATTGGGCTTGTCTCCTTTCATGTGTTAGCCTCAGTTCACCTAGCTGTAAATAGGTACCTGGAATAAGTGGACGACGTTGTGACGTCCCATCTGGGGTTGGCAAAAATGGTACAAGGCGAGATGGGTATAATATGGTTCACCTAAGCTGATGGCTACCTAAGCCTTCGGGCGAGACGGTACCGTCTATAGTGAGAATGGTACCATACAGATCCACCCTAAGCCTTCGTTTCCGATGTCGCCAATTGGCTAAAAATACAGACTACACACACATCCACAGCCATTCCAACGATACATATAACACCTACACATATAGGAGGCGGGAAATAACGAGCATGCTCACTCCCGCAATACAACTAGAGTAAGTACAACTAGAGTAAGTACAAAAACGTCGCCTCCGACGGACTGGTTTGCCCCGGTCGGGGTCAAGTGTGCCGTAGTACCTATAAACGCCGCCCTACCTTCTATACTGTAGGTGCCGCTCGTCGGGAGCTTTGTTGCCGACCAGTTTGCGCGCTACGGCGCATGACGCCGCCCAGGCGGCGACATTTATCTCCCTTAGGTCTTGCAAAGTCGCCGCTCGACCTCGTCCAGTTGCCGTCAGGCAGCATGCCCGTCCATACTGCCTGCCGTGGGCGTCCCGTCCCGCGATCACCCACGTTACTCGGCAGTGGTCTCCCCTTGTATCGCCACTCCTTCAGTCGTAGAGCGCCGGCACTTAATTCGGCATAGTGTTTATTTTGTCTGTGTTCACTTTATAATGTTTACGATAATAGTGTACTTTATATGACATATTTCATACCAGTGTTCGGATATCTCTCTAGAACATGACTCAATTGTTGAAATTGCTCGTAGTTAAATATTTAAAAAGTAGATATGAAATAATTAAGATATCTTTATTTACTAATCATACTCGTATCCATTATCCAATCAACAGCCTCTATAAAAAATTAGCTGCTTCTCAAGTCCGGCAGTCCTGTTCAGTGAAAAATATGTAACTGAAAGAAATGTCAATTTAATCATGAAAGCGTTGTTTAATTTATATACCACTATTATAAATATATCATTAGCATACAAAAGAAGGTAAATTATATACTATTTATTTTTTGCAACCAGTATTTACCGTTTCGTAATAGATTTATTCCACAACACAGTATTTTTTCCTGCTCTCTTATTTTAAATATACAATAAAGTAGCAAGCTAAAATATATATGATATTAATATAATATATATGAAGAATATATAAGATTAAAACCGCTTGTCATAACACTATTAACTTCAGGAAAAATCGACAAATAATTTAGAAACTGACACCCTTCTTAGTCTTGTTCACATTTTATTACGATAATTGGAGAATCGGGTGACATCTGGCAAGCTTGTCTACAGATTGAACGCTCCTATTGTTAAAGTTTTTTCCTAAGCTTAATAAAATCATCTAACATTTGCCAGAATATAATGAAAAGGATGTCACCTGTACTGAATGGATTAAGGGTTCTAATTTTATTTTTATTTTTGTTTTTTTACCTTGCTACATTGACACATATCAAACTTGAAAAACACCCCCAAAACCCTTCTTCCAGTGCATGTTAAAAAATTTCGTTAGTCTTAAATTACAGGATCGCTGTAGGTCGCCAGGAAAAATTGACACCTAATTGGCAAAGAAATGGGGCGAAAGGTCGTAAAACAACCTATTTAACTGAACGAACGTCTTAAGATATATACAACACTAACGGGGCTTTACATAAAGGAAAAGGGGGTCCATAAAACCTACCCTTAAATAAGGAACGGAGCGGGTACTTACAGAATTTTTATTAATTCACCCTCTACCCATGTTATATGCAACGATACAAAGGTATATGGAGGGTAAATCAATAAAAAAATACATGCCTTGGGTTTATTTACCGTTTATAAACATCATTTAATTTTGTATACTGTACTAGCAGTCATCATTTATTTTGTATACTGTACTAGCAGTCATAATTTATTTTGTATACTGTACTAGCAGTCATAATTTATTTTGTATACTGTACTAGCAGTCATCATTTATTTTGTATACTGTACTAGCAGTCATCATTTATTTTGTATACTGTACTAGCAGTCATCATTTATTTTGTATACTGTACTAGCAGTCATAATTTATTTTGTATACTGTACTAGCAGTCATCATTTATTTTGTATACTGTACTAGCAGTCATCATTTATTTTGTATACTGTACTAGCAGTCATCATTTATTTTGTATACTGTACTAGCAGTCATCATTTATTTTGAGTACATTATGTTACATGTTCGTGTGTGTGTGTGTGTTTTTTGTTCTGTGTGTTTTTAATATGTATTGTGTCTTATATTTTCCGTCGTCTCTCTCTCTCTCTCTCTCTCTCTCTCTCTCTCTCTCTCTCTCTCTCTCTCTCCCTCCTCCTCCCTCTCTCTCTCTCTCTCTCTCTCTCTCTCTCACATCTCTCTCTCTCTCTCTCTCTCTCTCTCTCTCTCTCAGAACGCTATGCACGGTGGGATCACGGAGCCAAGAAGGTAAGTCACGAACTCGTAGAATAAGGGGCGGGAAGGAAGGAGGGGGAGGGAGAGATGGAGAGAGGAGAAGTGGGGAGAGGAGGCGGAGGAGGAGGTGGAGGGAGAGACAGGGAAAGGAGAGGTGGGGAAGAGGGAGAGGAGGAGGAGGACAAAATAATAAGAAAGGGAGAGATAGGAGGAAGAAGAAGAGGAAGATGAGGCCTGGAGAGGAAAAGGAGAACGATGATGATGAGGAGAAGGAGGGTAAAGAGAAAGAGAGGGATGGATAGGTGGAAGAGGAGGAGGCTTGGAGGAGAAGGAGGGTGGAAAGGTGAATAATGATTAGGAGGAAAAGGAAAAGGAATAAAAGAGAAAGATAAAACGCAGGAAGAAAAAGAGGAATAAATGGAGGTTTGGATGAAAAGAAGGATGCAATAGGTGAAAAGGAAAATGGTAACAAAGGAAAGCAAGCAACAGCATATTTCCTGATCCTTTCGAGGCTGCTTGTAACTGAACTTCAGATCCTATGTGAAAATAGGAAAGGATAGCACATTATAAAGTGGTGCTATTCGTTTGTAAACGCAGTTAGTCTGGGATTAAGAGCGAGATATTTATCTAGACGATTATGTAAAGGTTTGAACAGTACTACACTCAATGACTCAACAAGATAGTCCATTCCATAAGTTTACCACTCGATTAAAAAATAAATGTTTCGCCTCTTGCGAGTGCAATGACTTTCCCTACAATGATGAGGAGGAAGAAGAAATTTAGAAAGAGAGGGATCAATAGGAAGAAGAGGAGAAGGTTTGGATGAGAAGATTGACGAAAAAGGTGAACAGAGAATAATGAGGAGAAGGAGGAGGACGACGAAAAAGAGAAAGAGAGGGATAAATAGGAGGGAGAGGAGGAGGCCTGCAGAAGGAGGGTGACAAAGGTGCAAAGGAGAATAACAATGAGAAATAAACAGAAAGACAACGAGGAAAACAGAAAAGATGGGGATAAATAGGATGGCGAAGACGAGGAGGAGGAAACATGGAGGAAGAAAGAGATGAACAGAAGAATAATGAGGAGGAAGAGGAAGAGGAAGAACAGAAAGATTCAAATTAGCATAATTTCATATAGGTGTTCACCAACTCACCAATTAATTTACAAATAAACCTAACTAATGAAATCGATGAAAGTAATGAATACATGTGGTACTCCAAGGACTCGAACCTAGGATACTCACACCGAAATTCCGCACACTAAGCATTAGACTATCAAGATAGGAGGGTCCACTGAAAGGGAACTAGCATAATGTACCAGTGCAAGGCAGAACAATGGAAGAATAAATGCCACATATAAACAGGAAGGCACAAGCGTCTAAGAAATGGGACGTACACAACAAAACACAAGTTGCCGAGATCATGTTGACCGTACACAATTGGTGATAAATGAGCCCCTCTGTATCCTACTTGGAGAAATACAGAGGTGTAAGTGTCTGCGTGTGTGTGTGTGTGTGTGTGTTGGAGGGGTGGAGGGGGGGGGGGGGGGGGGGTTGCAGGGGGAGGGGGGGGTGTTCACGCTCGAGTTAACGTCCGATGACCTTCAACCTCACCTGTACCTTGTGTAGACCCCCCTCCACCACCACCCCTTTTCATCCTCCTCCCCCCACCCCCCTCCCCCTCCGTCTCTTTCTCTATCTATTCTACCCCATCCTCTCACACTCATATTGACCCCTCTGCCTCTCACTCTCACTCACTCACACTCACACTCAAGTCCTTATGGCAACAACTGGATGATTTTATTCGGCTTAGGAAGGACCTTTAACAACTAAAAGGCTACAGACTATCCTTTTAGACTAATCCTTTAGCTATCACAGTTCCTTCATGAGCTAAATATAATCGTCTAATGCTTGCCAGAAATTTGATGAAAATTACGTCACCGGTGCTGAATGGGTTAAAGGTCATACATATCAATATTACTTACTGGATGTTGCAACAAAAATGATCACCTATAACATAATTAATATGATGCAAGCAGTTACCAAATGCTGCACAAATGACGATTGATTGTTGCATACCGTATCAGCGTATGTAGGAAACCTAATCACCATGTGTAGCGAAACTAATTATATAAAATTGTAAAATATGTGACGTTATGTTTTAAAGAAAAATTACCATCCACTGCAAATTATTATTATTAGTAGTTGTATTAATTACTCATTTATTTATATTTATATATGTATTTATTTATTGTTTCCTCCCAAAATCACTGACATAGTAAACGGGAAGAAGAAAAGGAGGATGAGGAAGAGGGATATGGGAGAAATGGGAGAACACATGCAGGGAGAGGGCAAGGGAGGGAGGGAGGGAGGGTGGGACTGGGTAGGAAGGAAAAGGGATATGGAAGAAAGGAAAGAAGACATTAAAGAGGAGAAGGGAGAGGATGAGGGAGGGAGGTTGGTAGGAGGGAAGAAGGATATGGAGGAACAGGAAGAAGGCATAAAGGAAATGGGAGAGGGTGAGGAAGGAAGAGTGATACGGGAGAAAAATATGAAGACATAACAAAACAAGGGGTAGGGAATGAGGGGTAGGGGGGGGTAGGGAGGAAGAGGGGCATGTAAGAAAGGGATGTAGACTTATCAAAGGGAAGGGAGAGGAAGAGGGAGGAAGGGAGGGGGTGGAAGAGAAGGAAGCAATAATATATAAGAGAAGTTGGAGGGGTAAAGGGACGGAAGGGGAGGAGGAAGGAAGATAGATATGGAAGAAAGGGAAGAAGACATGCAGGGAGAGGGCGAGGGAGGAGGGAGGGAAGGATAGTAAGGAAGAGGGATATGGAAGAAAGGGAAGAACACACGTAAAAGAAAAGGGAGAGGGCGAGGGAGGGAGGGAGGGAAGGTGGGAGGACGGGAAATAGAGATATGGGATATAGGAATAAAGACGTAGAAAAGAGAAGGGAGGGAGGCCAGGAAAGAAGGATATGGAGGAAAGGGATGAACGCAGAGAAAAGAAGGGAGAAAGGAAGGGAAGAATAGAAAGGAAGAAAGGGTATGGACGAAACTGAAGAGGGCATGGAGAGCGAACGATGGGCATGGGAAGAGAGAAAGAGTGGGAAGGATAGAAAGGAAGAAGGGATATGGACGTATTGGAAGATAACAGAAACAAAGGGAGAGGGCGAGAGTCACAGGGAAGAAGGGAGGAGGGAAGGGTAGGAAGAAAGAATGGGTGTGGAAGAAAGAATAGAAGGCAGGAAAAGGGAATGAGAAGCAGAGGGAGGAGGGATTGACAGGAGGGGAAAGGGGAATGGAAGAAGGGATAAAGACAGATAAAAAGGTAGAGAGAGAGGACGATAGGCGGCAGGGAGGGAGGAAAGGAAGGGGACAGGGGTATAGAAGGAAGGTAAGAAGACGGAGAGAAGGAAGGAAGAGGCGGGAGAGAAGGAAGAAATGGCAAAACAAAACAAAAACATAGAGAACGGAAGGGCGTAAGAGAACGAGAGGCAGAGGGAGGAAGGGATAGGAAGGAAGAAAGAGAAGAAGATAAATACAAGAACAGGGGGTAGGGAGGGAGAAATAAGAAGGGGGAAGGAACAGGAAGGACAAATTGGATAGGAGGGGGAGAGACGGTTTGAAGGGAGGGAGAGATGAGAAAGAGGAAAGGATAGGAAGGAAAAAATTGGTAACAGACAGGTAAAAAGAGTGAGAGAGGTGGTAGGGAGGGAGGAAGAAATATGGACGACGGGACAGACAGGAAGAAATGGATAGACGGAGAAGATATAGGGTGAGAAGTGCAGGGAGGGAGGGACAGAAAGGAACGAGTAGACTAGCGAGGTAAGAAAGGAAGGAAGAGAGGAGGAGGGGGGTGCAGTCCTCATGCATAAAGGGAGGTCAGGGGTCAAATAAGGGGGAGAGAGGGAGGGAGGGGGAGAGGATAGGATAGATAGGTATGGAGCAGGTTTTGTTGGGAGGGGGGGGGAGAGGGTTGAACTGCAGAGTACGAGTGAGGTGTGCGTGTGTAATGTATGTATGTGTTCGTGTGTGTGTGTGTGTATGTATGTGTTCATGTGTGTGTGTGTATGTGTGTGTGTGTGTGTGTGTGGCGAGGAGGTAAGGTACATATTGTGATTATGTGCAAGTGTGTGTGTTTGGCAGTATACAGTGTGCGTATATGTGTGTTGGGGGGAGGGTATTATACTGTACAGTACAGTGAGTTTGTGTAAGTGTCTGTGTCTGTGTGTGTGTCTGGTTGGGAAGGTGACGTACTGTGATTATGTGCAAGTGTGTGTGATTTGTGGAGTAGAGTGCGCGTGTCTGTGTGTGCTGTATCTCTGTATGTGTGCGTTGGGGGGGTGTACACAGTGATTTTGTGTATGTGTGTGTGTACAGTTTGCGTGTGTGTTGTATCTTTGTGTATGTGTGTTGGTGGGAGAGGGTATATATAGTGTTTCTGTGCAGGTGTGTGTATGGGGGGGGGGGGGGTAGGTTGACATTGTGTATACTGTATGTGTGTGTTGGGGGTTGTGCTACAGTGATTATGTGTGTGTAAGGGTGTGTTTGTATGTGTGTGTGTGTGTGTGTGTGTGTGTGTGTGTGCAACTCGTTAACGCTTACATATTTACCGAATTAATTCTAAAACATGGCATCATCTTTAATTATTTACTAATTGTTCATTAACAAAATGTGCTTCCGATCCCCCCCCCCCTCCCCACACACACACACACTATGATTATGAAATAGTATATGCATGCAATTAGTGATCAAATATGATTTAGCATAGAGTCCAATACATACAGTACACATTTAGCATAGAGTCCAATACATACAGTACACATTTAGCATAGAGTCCAATACATACAGTACACATTTAAACACTTATTTGTAACACAAATGACATAAATAAACCGTATTCTCCGGTTTATCTATTTAAATTAGAACGCGTAAACTATTGAAACACTTATCAGGTGTATCATTATCGTTACAATCAACCCATGCTTTACCGGTGACGTCTTTATTTATTATATTGTAGTTATATTTAGACGATTTTATGCAGTTTAGGAAGGATCTGCTGTAGCAAAAAGGGTTAGGTGAGTTAGTTCGAAGCCTGGTAATGTCTGGAGGCCGTTTTGAAACTGAATATAATCGTCTAATAGTAGCCAGAATAAAGTTAAAAAGACGGCACCGGTACTGAAAAGGTTAAGCGTTCAATGTAGGTGCCTGAAACTGATGCTGGAGAAGACTGACTGCGTATTACCTCTGCCATAAGTTCGTGCACCATATTACCACCCCGAGTTCCTACGTCACAGTTTCATGATTTGATTATATATGCTTATCATTCGGTAATTGTGTGCAGCGTAGGAGAGATCTTTAGGTATATTAACCCCTTCTGTAGCGGTGATGTATTTTCCATTCTATTCTGGCAACTATTAGACGATTGTGTACAGCTTATGAAGGAAGTCTACTCATTCAAAGGCTACACACTATCCCAATTAATCCTTTTAGCTACCATATATCCTTCCTAAGCTTCATGAAATCGTCAAAATGTAGCTATAATATAATTTAAAAGGCATTGTCGGTAGAGAAGGGGTTAATTATCATGTAACTCCGACAACCTTTTTCCTAAACTGAACAAAGACATCATAACCCCTTGAGGATAACTGAACAAAGACATCATAACCCCTTGAGGATAACTGAACAAAGACATCATAACCCCTTGAGGATAACTGAACAAAGACATCATAACCCCTTGAGGATAACCTTGAGGATAACTGAACAAAGACATCATAACCCCTTGAGGATAACTGAACAAAGACATCATAACCCCTTGAGGATAACTGAACAAAGACATCATAACCCCTTGAGGATAACTGAACAAAGACATCATAACCCCTTGAGGATAACTGAACAAAGACATCATAACCCCTTGAGGATAACCCCCTTGAGGATAACTGAACAAAGACATCATAACCCCTTGAGGATAACTGAACAAAGACATCATAACCCCTTGAGGATAACTGAACAAAGACATCATAACCCCTTGAGGATAACTGAACAAAGACATCATAACCCCTTGAGGATAACTGAACAAAGACATCATAACCCCTTGAGGATAACTGAACAAAGACATCATAACCCCTTGAGGATAACTGAACAAAGACATCATAACCCCTTGAGGATAACTGAACAAAGACATCATACCCCTTGAGGATAACTGAACAAAGACATCATAACCCCTTGAGGATAACTGAACAAAGACATCATAACCCCTTGAGGATAACTGAACAAAGACATCATAACCCCTTGAGGATAACTGCACAAAGACATCATAAGCCCTTGAGGATAACTGAACAAAGACATCATAACCCCTTGAGGATAACTGAACAAAGACATCATAACCCCTTGAGGATAATGACGCGTTTTAACAGTTTAATCTACCTATTAATAAACTATGGTTTTAGATTAGGAAGGGTGTATGTAAGTCAGAGGGTTAATCGAGATAGGCATTACCCTTTTAATCCCCACAGATCCTTCCTAAGCTGTACAAAGTCGTCCAATGATAGCCTGAATAAACTGTCAAAGCGCATCCAGATCGACAAGGGGTTAAACATTGTGTCGTCATCGTTACTACACAAAGGTGGCGTTACATGGGCAAGTGTATCCGATAATATGTATCAGAGTCTAGGATCTGGGAAAAAAAAAAACACATTGGGTATTTGGATCATGCATTTGTGCTTCGAGGTGCTTGATCCTGATGTAACCCTTTGAGTACAAGCGACGTGTATTATATTTTATTCTAGCTATATTTATACGATATTATGCAGCTTAGGAAGGATCTGTGGTAGTTAAAAAGGGTTGGTTGAGATAGTTTGAAGTCTTATTATTGCTAGAGGGCCTTCCTAAGCTGAATAAAGTCGTCTAACAGTTGCCAAAATATGATGAAAAGGCCGTCCCTGGTACTGTACGGGTTAAGCTACAAACTACGGAAAAACGTCAAAAGAAAGTCACATTTGTCGAATAATAACCTTTTCGTTAATCCTTGCAGTAACAGTGACGTAATTTGTATGTAATTTCAGCTACATTTAGACGATTTTAGGCAGCTTAGGAAGGATCTGTGGCAGCTACAAGGATTCATTCAGATAGTATGCTGCCTTTGCATTGTTATACGTCCTTCTTAAGCTGAATATCATCATCTAACAGTTGCCGGAAGATGATAAAAGGGACGACACCGTTACTCAATGGGTTAGTATGTTTAAGTAATAGTATCGGATACATATCTTCCCGTGGCGCCGGCGTAACTCCTTTTGTAATTGAGGACGCATTCATGTGTTTTATTCTGGCTATTATAATTATACGATTATATTAAACTTCCGAATGATCTGTGGGAATCAAAGGCTTAACTAGGATCGAGTATATCCTTTAGATACTAGAGGTCATTCCAAAGTTTGCACACGCATCTACTGCTAGCAAAAATGAAACAGAAAAGACACCATGATGCTGAAAGGGTTAACATTGAATTGATAATCTCACATTCAAACTGTAAATAAGTTGTGAGTGTATGCAATAAGTTAGTCAGTTAATATAGGACTTCAGAGGCTATCGACCCTTCTGGAGTATTAAGCCATATTACTAGAATAGCGACAAGAGCCCTTTTTAGAGAACTTCAGTCCCTTGAATGCAATTGTGTTTACCCTACAAAGAACTAGTGTTAGGTTCATGTAATAGCAACTGTACACTCAGACATATATCGTGGCGGTAAGTTTTTTAAGCTGTCTCCAACAGAATCGAATCTGCTCATTACGTTTCTAATGGTATTATGTATGGTGATGGTTCATTTAAAATGTTCAAGGTTTTATATGAGACCACGACTTATGTCCTTAAGTATATTGGTAAACTCTAATACGTTATATAAACTAGACCGTGAGCATTGACCATTGAAACAATTAAAAATATAACTTTTTATTTATAAGATTATTTCCCTTCGCAGTGCTGTTACCTTACGGAAAATAAAAACTTTAGAGATTAGCTACCTTTTAGAAATGGGAAAGCTAATACGTCTGATCTTTGTAAACAACGCTCATGTCCACAGTATTCATTCGGTATCAGGCACTGCGATGGGAAGTACTGGCTTAGCAGCTGATTTTCCGTTTCTTTTATGAAAATATATGGTATGACTATGTCTGTGCGTCATATTATTGCCAACTTTTCATAAATAACCATCCATTTATTACCAACAATCTTCGTAGTAGCTTAATAATTATGATGGCGACGTGGCAATTAACCTTCAGCTGGAAAGAACAAGGCCATACTAATTCAATCATCAGCTCACCACAACACTTCGTCAGTGTATCATATTCGATCCCCCTAATTCGGTAGAAAAATGAATGTCCATGACTGAACATTGCATTAGGATATGTGTGCATGGGGAGAGGTCACGGGAATGTACTGAAGGGGTTAACATATGCTTGTTGCTAAGCAGAATCTATCGAATCAAATTATTTAATCTAATAATGTTTTGCACACTCTTATAACCCTTTCAATATACCATAGCACAATATTTTATTATATACCGTTACTGGATTGTCATAGACGATTTTATTAAGCTTAGAAATAGTCAGTGCGAGCCCGTTAATTAATTGTTATGCATAATATACATCTGGTTGTTAAGGGTTCTTTCTATATAATAATATTCTCCTCCTGATCAAACAGTCCAAAAATTTCTTAATTTATTCTTCCATTCCTATTTATGGTAGTAGCAAATCATGAAATTCGTATTACACTAAATATATCAACCAAGACTTCCATGCTCAAGTTTCTTTAAGTATTGTATTGAAGCCTGCATGCACACTGTCTCGCTGCTTCAGGTTCAACGACCGAATCCCTGACTCTCTGCAATCCTTGGTGGTTTACCAATATCTGTGCAGTAGCTGTAATGCGACCTATATTGATCAAATAAAGCGCCATCTATCAACTAGGATTGCTAAGCATAGGGGTAGATCGTCTTGGACGGGTTTACCGCGCAATAAACCGCCTTATTCGATTATTCGAGACCCCTCTGAAGCAGCAGACCATTTCATTAACTCGGAAAATTCCCCATTTTACACACAACCACCGACGATGTAACACGCCACCAAGCATTCACTTTTAACTCAGTGCCATATACCCACAGGAATCAGTGCCATATACCCACAGGAATCAGTGCCATATACCCACAGGAATCAGTGCCATATACCCACAGGAATCAGTGCCATATACCCACAGGAATCAGTGCCATATACCCACAGGAATCAGTGCCATATACCCACAGGAATCATCTATCCTACTGTTGCTTCTAATGGTAAGTAAGGAAATAGGATTACTTTTTTTGATAATTATAGGGAATAGACTCGCAGCGTTATTATACATAATTTATTAGGGAAAGTGAAGCTGTATGGAATCCTTATAATATACTCACATAGATTCCGTTGTGGGAGAATAGTTTTGATAAGTTTTGTAACTTTATTTTGTCGATATAAGTAGTCCCTCGTGTAAACAAACTCAGTCCCGAAATCTTGAGAGCTCTGCTACGGACGTGTTCAATGTTTACAAAAAGTGTTCGGAATGGAGTACTCTCGCTACGGTAAAGTGTTATGTTCTACAAAGATGTTACTGTATGTCTAATATATGAACCCACAGTAGCTGGCATGCAAAGGCTAGTATTGTATCCCACGTACTGGGTCTAGGTTAGGTTAGGTTAGGTTGGGGGTAGCATTCAAGGAGACTACATCAGGACTCTTTTTCTTCTTACCTCTGACCGGGTATAAGCTATCCTAGTGTTTACTAGCCAATACCCCTTTGAAAGGACATTAGCCTAACCTAACAACCTTACCTAACCTATCCTATCCTAGTATTATGGGTGGGGGCTGCCGCCCCCACACCCCCGCTATTTGACATCTTTGACAGATTTTTGATGTATTTTTCTGTGAAAAGGGTATTTTTTCAATTTGTCAATAACGAAAATCCTCCATGCGGACTAGGCCTATATGGAGAAAAATATGGCGAATCTGTTGGTGCTTATTTTCCCTAATAAATTGTTTCTAATAAGGCGGATGTAGTGTCCTTGAAGATTATCAGGTTGGGTTGTTTGGTTAGGTTAATAAACTAGGTCTCGGAAACAAGATTCGTAGTTGCGGTAGTATTTACATCAAAACTATAGTTAACTATCAAAACTATTCTCCCACAGTGGAATCTATGTGAGTATATTATAAGGATTCCATAGAGCTTCACTTTCCCTAATAAATTATGTATAATAACGATGCAAGTCTTTTCAAAAAATTACTTTTTTTTGTTTTTATAGTTGGCTACATAAGTTCTGTTCCTCGTCATGATCTTACGTATGAAAGTAAAATAGGGACAATATGCATTTTAGGTCACGTATGGGATATAATTATCTAAGTGTTTTCTATAGCTTTCTCTTACAGTATTAGTCACCGCAATATGTCTTTACAGCTGAAAATTATATTGTTTTTCCTTAGACATTGTGGGATAAATAAGGGTGGAAGGAAAAATGGCGGCCATCTTGGATCAGTAGAGAATTAATATTTTTCACTTATCCTCTGTATTTTTAGCATTGTGTCATCTTCTATATCAATAGTAACCCAGTGGGGGTCTGGGGGCGGAAGCCCCCAGGTTATGTTAGGGTAATGACAAAATATGCTTTTCGGTGGCGCATATTTTAATATTGGGTTATACTGATGTTTTGGACCGACAGTTAGCCCATCGATCTTTTTAGGCCTAATAGGTCCGGTAGAGCATAATTATACATCATTGCTATATATGTCATTAAGAGCTGAAATGTATTATAAGGGAGAACAAAAAAACGCTAAAATACATAGGCCTACTGTAAACCAATAAGTTTTTCAGCCAGTATCCAACCAGCGGGGGTGTGGGGGCGGCAGCCCCCACCCATAATACTAGGTTAGGTTAGGTAAGGTTGTTAGGTTAGGCTAATAGCCTAGCACAAAAAAAAAAAAAAAAAAAAAAAAAAAAAAGTAAACTAATCAGCGGGGGTGTGGGGGCAGCAGCCCCCACCCATAATACTAGGATAGGTTAGGTAAGGTTGTTAGGTTAGGCTAATGTATTCCCAAAGTTGACTATTTTTATAACATAAAATATTAGGCTACCCACTCCACCCCGTGAAATCCGAGCCAGCTTTCGTCAAAAGTTGGCTCGGGCAATCACAAAATTGGGTTTTATGGATTTGCAATTTGGGAAAACCCGAGTCAAGTTTTGATACAAAACGCTATAGGCCTATTATTATAATTTTACACTTTTAACCCCTCATTTTCCCTGAACTTCATAGCCCTCCCCACTAGTGGGGGGCGTGTTTTTAGATTGTTGGATAATGGGTAAATATTTATTTCAGCTCCTCTTCAGTATAAAACAACACTATATCTGAAGGAAAAATAATAAAACCCAAAACAAAACTTACTGAAGTCGCTGTTGTTCCAAAAAGTCAGGTTTACCTAATACTGCTATATAATGGATACAATGCATTTACAGCAAGAAAAATACCTTAAAACACACTAATCAATGAAGGAACTGATGAGAACAAGGATTAGGCTATAATACAAAAAACACATATGTGTACTGAAATGCATATTGCCCTAAAATAGTACGAACTATTTGCGATTGTGGTTTCTATTAATTAGAGGTTGACTGGTCAGATGAGTTAACCACTGCATAAGAAACTACTCTCGTAATTAAATCATGTGCAATGTATTTCCACGTAAATGATAACAGAGGGACAAAACTTGTGTGGCCAACTGTACATTGCATGTATTTGTTTATGTTAGCCATCATTTAGGTTTGTTAGGTTTAAGTTCTAGGTAAAAATTTCTCTATGTTCCCGTTTTCCTATCCTCAAGTAACCTATTAAGAACTGGTCAGGGGACTGGTTAAAACTTGTAGGATGTTTAATTAAAGTGCGGAAATCAGTATTTACTGAGAAATAGCAGTCTTAAAATGTCCCCCCCCCCCTCCCCTCATAAAATTCGCCTTATTTCGCTTTTTTTTATGGACTTAGACGCGGAAACATAGATAAATAATAAATAACCTAACCTAATCCAACCTAACCTAACCTAACCTAACCTAACCTAACCTAACCTAACCCTGGGTGACCCAAAGAAAAGGTCGAGTCTGTTAAAACATAGCGCATTTTAAGACTGTTATTTCTCAGTAAATACTGATTTCCGCACTTCAATTAAACATCCTACAAGTTATAACCAGTCCCCTGACCAGTTCTTAATAGGTTACTTGAGGATATTATAACGGGAACATTGCGAAACATTTATCAAATTCCATTACTAGTTACTAAAACTGTTACATTATATTTTACTCTTTAATTAAAGATCTTTAATACTAGTATTATTGTTTATTTTTTACTCTCAATGTTAGGCTTAAGAGAGCTCTCTGTACGGTGTCGAAACGCTGCCCAATATAGATGATCGTCACATCATGGGTTTTGCTGTTCTATATAACTCTCGCTCTCTATCTATCTATCTATCTATCTCTATCTATCTATACAGAGAGAGAGAGAGAACACACCTTTCCTCTCTTCTTCCTCTTGTTTCAGTCACCTTTGTTCCTTGACTTCTTGACTTCTCGCCGTTCTTCCTCTTTCCCTCTTCCTTTCGCTCAACTTGCATTACCTTGGTCCAATGTCCTTCGTTACTCCATCGCTTTGACTATCGTTCGAGTAGGGCATGGAATATATAGATTTTTTTGTTCTCAAAATTCAGGTTTAAACTCTATTGTCCTATTCGTGCTCTCTCTCTCTCTCTCTCTCTCTCTCTCTTTCTCTCTCTCTCTCTCTCTCTCTCTCTCTCTCTCTCTCTCTCTCTCTCTCTCTCTCTCTCTCTCTCTCTCTCTCTCTCTCTCTCTCTCTCTCTCTCTCTCTCTCGTATGTACCATTATAAGCTAAAATGGAATCCTGGTACTCTGCACTCTGCTGGTAGCACTCTGCTGGTTGGGTAAAACGGTAGAAATCCAGTTGGGGTGGAGTGAGTAACCGTATATGTTCGTAAGGGGGTCAGAGGGGGCGGAATGCCCTTATAATCCATTTCCGCATATTGCCACCTATACCACATCACTTACCTCGTCGTACCTTCCTGTTAAATACAATAATATTTGTTTTAGCTCGTATAGGTGCAATTATAGAATAATTCCGTATTTATGTTAATCTACAGGTATAGTTATTCATTCATCTGTCTGTCTGTCTGTCTGTCTTTCTTTCTTTCTCTCTTTCTCTCTCTGTTCTCACCTCTGCAGTCAACCCAGAACCTGTTCCTTCCTGCCAACAAAGAGAGACACCACGCTGTTCTGTTCCTTATGGAGAGAGAGAGAGACCTACATGGAGTTACAAAGAATAGGTAGTATCTCCGAGACTGCGGTCCATTCCGGGAAGATACTGGAAATGGAAGGAGAGAGCGACTGTTCAGTGCACTACACTCATTACAGAGTGTGCAAAATATACAATCTACTCTCTTCTTGAACTGCTCTACTGAAGAACTTTACAACTTCTGAAGGAAGTTTGTTCCAGGTAGAACAGATCTTATGTGATTTTTTTTTCCACAACTAGTAGTGCTTAACCTTTTCAATTCTAACTTCCACCTTGATTGCGTGTTGTGCGTGTGTGTGAGAGAGAAAGAGAGGAAGATATTTAGATTTACAGTAGATTATAATAATATTACAAACAAGCAAAAGTTGGGATGTACACAGATAAGAGATTGCTGAACACACACACATACTTTAGCTAAGTGGTCTTAGGTGATGTGCGCTGATCGTGAGGTCGAGGGTTTGAGTTCTCCAGAAACCTAAAGATTTTCGGCTATCGCAATGGAGAGGATTGTATCGTGGTCTTTCCTTAGCTAAGCTGCTCAACTACCAGCTTGTGTTAGCCTACACGCACTGTACTTCTCACCAGTGCATATACGTATTTACTTTCAACTTCAAATGTTCGTTCCCCTAACTCACCACTGCGTGAATCCGAAACACTTGAGGGTCGAAAAATTGAAGCATTTGTTGAGTGTAAATTACGCGTCTTTCAGATGCTTTGTATTCGAATCCCAGGTGTTTCGGATTCAAACAGTGGCTGTTGGGGGATCGAACCTTTGTCGTTGATAGTACTATGGTGGAAACTTGGCACCTCCTGGTCGCCAAAGGTTGCATGTGACCTCGTAGTTAAGATATAATAAACATTGTACTGTACCTAGGTTAAAGAAAAACTGTAGATTTTCAACATCACGGCTGCAAGTGAACAGTAAAGCAACAATAATTAAAATTATTAAAATTATTAACAGAAAGAGAGAGTGGACCTCACACAGGTAGTGACGAGGTGCCCGTCAGTGGGGGTCCTGTGCCCTCCCTCAACCCCTGGGGCCGCCTGAGATGTATGTGTCTGTGTGTGTGTCAATATATTGTATTTTTTTTATTTTTTTTATTTTTTTTTTCTATATTCCAACTTACTTCCTCTCTGGCATAGGCTGAGAGCCTTAACATTCACCACTTTACAATGAACAGTGAAGCCCATGAGGACTTGTTCCAGTCTAGGGAGTGAGACATGTGAAGCATGTAGAGTACAACGAGCACCTGCCATCTTGCCTTCGCATGAGGCACGGTGCTCACTCATGGCCCGAAACGACCCCATCTCTGAAGCCACCTCGTTCCCGTGCTTCACTGTCTCACCCCCTACACTCGGACTCTCACACTTACACACACACAACGCCACCTGTTGAGCAGATAACTCACCAGGCATTGCACCCCTATAGCATATTTTGAATATGGGAATATTCATACAGTGCTATTTAATCAGGGAACAATGAGGGCATTTTATTGACGTTTCGGTGGGCTTGTGGTAATGCACTGATACTAGGTACAGCACAAATTCCATCCCAATAATATCTTCCCATTGATACATCGGGATTTGAACCCGGGACCTTTGGATTACCAGGCCAGTGGCAAGACCACTCCACCACACCTCCCCTTATATATATTATAAGCTATGTCATATTGTGTGTCTGTGTGTGTCTGTTGGGCATGGATTGTATGTCTGTGTGTGGGTGAGGGTATGGAAGATGTAATTGGAGGGAAGGGGTATAAGTGGGTGTATTTGGTGAGTGTGTGTGTGTGTTTCAAATATAGAAACATAGTTACCATTACAGTTTTTTTACATTAAGTTATGTGTGTCCGTATCTTAATTAGTATATTTAATCTTCAAAATAACAATTTACCCCTTTCAAGCTACGCGGATCCTCTCCTAATTATATTGAGTATCATTGTGTGATCTTATACAGCTTGGGAAGGAATTTCGCAAGTCAAGGGGTTAACTGAGATAGACATTATCCCTTTTATTCCTAGGGGGCCTACCAAAACTGGGGAGGATCATCCAGTGTTAACCTGATTAGAGTGAAAAGGTATCCTCGCATGTATGATATGTTGGGTAATTCGTGGGATATAATAAGGATATAGTAATAATTAAAACAAAAGTTGGTGTGTATGTATTGTTGATTTGATATATTATTGTCTTATTGCATTAATGATATATATGTGAGTACTGTATATATGAAAATTATGAGGAAGGGAATACATTGGGCTTGTAAAGACATTAGTAATGATAGTTATATAATAATTTGAATTGTTGTTTTGCTGATAAGTACTGTATATAATAAGCATATGTGTACATTTGTGATATACGAAAACAAAATGGGGATCTTAGTATTGTTTCGTATATCATTATCATTACTATATGGTTATTCGTTATATTTATCTCATTATAAATAGTCACTTAGCTATAAGTTGCCCAGAAAATATCAATACAAAAAAGGGGTGAAACGTCTCGAAATCTCCAAACTAAAGGGGTGAAACAGGGACGATCCAAAAGGAAGTCCCTAACATCAGATATGTTTAAATCTGGAAACGTACTTATAATAAAACAAATTTGAATTTGAATTTGCATAAACGAATATAATTTACATATCTACAGTAGTATGATCACAAATATTTTCTTTACAACTACAGTACCTTCACAATCAATATCACACACACACACACACACACACACACACACACACACACACACACACACACACACACACACACATAACAAAAACAAAAAGGCAGCGTCACACGCACATTGTTTCAGTTTACTTCTCCGAGCTAATTTAGTCTGGCAGCTTCAAAATTCATGCAGTATCAAAACTCAGCCACCAAACAAAAACTATCTTAAGTCTAGTTTCTGAATCCAGTGTGAAAGAACCTCAAAATATTGCGAGAAACTTCCTAGAAAATTGCGTGAAAAAAGTGTTCTTATGACACTTGTTAATAAAGGCAGTTTTATTCATCTGTCATTCGTTTCCCCTTACAAGCATACAGCAGTGTGTAGCGTTGTTTTTCCCACGCATTGATTACTAGTATACTCTGTTCACGATTAGTAGCTAAGTTTATCTTACGTAAGGTTAAGGTTATATTAAGTTAAGGCCAGGGTAGGTTAAGAGAATATTGTAAGCTAGCATAGTGTAGGATAGATTATTTGATCATAGACTGTTGGCTAAATGTAGAGGAGGGAGAATCTATTTCGTAAGTGAACAGTGAATTATATTACTAATGGGATAATACAAATTACCACTATAGTACGGGTGACGCCATTATTCCTTATACTCTGGCTATTATTAGACGATTTTATGCAGCTTAGGAAGGACGTCTAGTAATCAAAGAGGTGTATTATATCTCCATTAATTTGTTGGCTATCATCAATCCTTCATAAACAGTAAAATCGTCTAATGATAGCTAAGATACAAAGAAAAGTACCTTCACTCGTACTGAAAGGGTTAAGGTGTACTCGGTATGCGGGGGCTGTCCTACACTCGCTAGGGGGGAGGCTGGGTTGGGCATCTCTTGTCCACCAGTTATCCTTCATCTCTTAATGTTCTCCATTTATTCTCTGTTCAATATTACCCCTGTCGACAACTGACACCACGAACGTAAAGTTTTTGTCAGCAATTGTATCACTGTTGTTGGTTTGTTGTTTACTAGTATTTTTCAAGCTGTAGGACAACAAAGTTTCTTAACTTAACCACATGTCTGCAAAATACTTTCTATATCGTAAGTACAAGGTAACAATGAACTTTCGGTGATCGACGTGGAACCTGAGTTGTGTACATAACTATACAGATACAGTGCCTAGAGACGAGGAATATTGCGTAGGTTGACATAAGTTAACCCATTCAGTACTGGTGACGTCCTTTTACCTTTATGCTGGCTACTATTATACGATTTTATTAAGCTTCATAGAGGCCTCCAGCAACTATCAGTCATCCAACTATCTCACTTAACCCTTTTACTACTACAGATTCTTTTTAAACTGCACACAATCATCTTAATATAGCTAGAATAAATAAAAAAAACGTCGCCGCTACAGAAGGGGTTAATGCTAGAGCAGCTTGGTTAGGGAGGTATCACAGTACAGTATTTATTCGTCATTGACAACCAAAGCACTTTGTGAGGTGAGTGAATTCAATGTGGTTCAAACCCTCGACGCCAAGTAGTTTGTAGTTGTCTATAGTTGGTATACTATACCACTAGCCCACCCAGACCCGCAAAAATATGTGTGTACTGTATGATTGTGTGTTTGAGAGAGAGAGAGAGAGAGAGAGAGAGAGAGAGAGAGAGAGAGAAAGAGAGAGAGAGAGAGAGAGAGAGAGAGAGAGGGGGGGGGGGGGGAGCCACAAACCACCCTAGTCTATGCTAATTGCCGCTACTGAATTGGGTAGAAAGCAAGAAAGAAAGTCGGAAAGATGAGGGCGAAATAAATAGTGAAAGGTGAGGAATGTACTGTAGGCATATAATTGGGAGGGGGGGAGGATGAGCAGCGTCTGATGTCGAACGAATAATGTGGAAATAAGTATTGTTTATCGATAGTACGCTGAATATCACTCTTATTACTAAAGGTAACATTTGTTCAAGTTATTCGTCCAAGGGCTGTGTTGCGAAGGGAAAGAATTGTTTAAGAATATAAACCTTAAGAAAATGTAAATAGTGAACATGGTGGAGATAAACTGAGAGGTTGAAGAAACAGGGTTGATAGGAAGGATGAAGTGGGGAGTGGGTCCGAATCCTCTCTGGGCCATCAGAGTTTGTGAGGTGGGTTCTCACATATGAAACCTAATCCTAATCTAACACTAAATATGAACCAATCCTATGTCCTCCACCACTATATACTGCTTAAATGAGAGAGAGAGAGAGAGAGAGAGAGAGAGAGAGAGAGAGAGAGAGAGAGAGAGAGAGAGAGAGAGAGAGAGAGAGAGAGAGAGAGAGATTTAAAAACTACAACTAACAGTGTTTGTTTGTCAGAAAAGGACATCGAGGGGATGTTGAAATATAATGCAACATACCTTCTATTTATAAAGCTAATCAATTGATGTCAAGCACATCCCTCTCTCTCTCTCTCTCTCTCTCTCTCTCTCTCTCTCTCTCTCTCTCTCTCTCTCTCTCTCTCTCTCTCTCTCTCTCTCTCTCTCTCTCTCTCTCTCCCCCCTACTCCCACCCCCCTCTCCCCTCCCCTAATCACATCGTCTACCTTGTGTCATTTAAGGCCCACCTAAAATGTTTACTGTCCTTTATTGTTTGTTTGTTTGTTGGCTTGGACCGGAAGTGAGCGGAAGCATATCTAACAGTTATTGGTTCTATCCGTCAGAGGGCCCGCAGAGGGATGGTCTCGGGCAGCATGGTGGGAGACGGATTTTTGGGGAAAGGAATTATGCGATCTGAAAAGTAAGTGAACCCTCTGATAATCATGACGTATTTTGGCAGTATATCTTGGCCATCAGTAGGCTATTTTATACAGCTTAGGGAGGATCTGTGGGAATGAAAAGGGTAAAGACGTACTATCCCAATTAACCCTCCTAATCTCAATAACATCGTGTACTGGAAATGATTGCCAGGAAACATAAAATAACTCGTATTGGATCTTAAAGGGGTTTACATCGATCACCTCGCTCTCCAACTCTTAGATTATAGTCCGAGGCATTACCACTGCACCACGATGGATTAAAATATTCAGAGCCTTGCAAATTTAATCACTATTAGCTCGTAAATAGTATGTATTTTATAATTTGGTTCAGTATAATACACTATGACAGTATTCATAACAATATATGTTAAATTAGCAATTAATGACCGCAAACAATGACGCTCGAAACCTTTTTCAATATTATCACATTTTCCATTTATTATGCGTCTAATTTACGAGCATAAGATAGTATAGAACATAATTATGTTGATGGTTAGGTATGCGTGTGACCGTCATAATTTCGGAATTACGTTAGGAATACCCTACTGCCTGTCCTGTGATGGCAATATTACGGAATACTTTTAAAGTATACTCTACTTGATCTTCCGTGAATATTGCAAGCAATTCCGACTATTTACTAACTGCCAACAATACAAAATAACAAATCAAGGATCCATCCCTCAACGGACACACTATTGCCTCTGTCCGTCAGAGACCCGTCCTAGGCTAGAAGAATAATTATAAACAAGCCGCACTTTATCCATAACATTTTGCTCTCATAAACCTATCTTTCATTACTCTTGAACGATTCCCTTTCTGTAAAAAGAAAATACATTCATATTTATTCAATTGCCTCCCACAACACCTGTCTTGCATAGACTTTAGTTATACACTACGCTACCACGCCCTCCTTGAGACTTTAACTTCAATTTGCTTTAACATACATTATTTTGTTTCTCACTATTATTCCATATAATTGTTGTTTTGCTTTGCTTTAATTGCCATCACTTTGTTACTCAAATCCACTGAGCTAGAAATTGTACGCCTTCAGCTTCTCAGTCATTCATTGTATTTTAAATGTATGCTTAGGATAATGTTTTGATTCATCATAACATGTATAGATAAAAACCTTATATATCTTAGCCTGTGTATCCTGCATATATATTTTATTGTTCATCCATATATTCGGGTATATTTTGCTTGTACAAACAGAGGCATATTTTTCGACACATGAAAAATATATACTCAAGTAATCTTTTTACACTCATACACACACAAACATACACACACACACACACACACACACACACTCAAGTACACAAACACACACTAAGTCACCCACACTATCACACATACTGTATAGCAGTCATTCACTGATAATATTTGTAACACACTCACACTCAAATACACATAAACGAACTCAATCAGTCACCCACACAATCACACATATAGCAGTCATTCACCGATAATCTTTGTAACATACACTCACACTCAAGTACACATAAACACACTCAATCAGTCACCCACACAATCACACATATAGCAATCATTCACCGATAACCTTTGCCACACACACACACACACACACACACACACACACACACACACACACACACAAGGGTTCTAGCTCATTACCTGTTAATCTTATTTGTTCATCTTTACTGCCTCAGTTGACTGGTCATAAGCCTTCCTCCTTTCTTTCTCTTCACCTTTGTTTTCTAGTAGCCTCTCCCTATCTACCTTCAGTGTGTAATTCCTATATTTATGTGTGTATCTTTTGTTACTTATTTATTTACTTGTCTATTTATTGTTTTAGTGCTAACAACCGTCTTTCTGTTTCCTCCGTCCTTTCTGTCTTCAGCTCTTTCATTAGTTGCCTTCTTTCACCAGGGAGCTTTCTTCTGTGCTATTATTTTCTTCCTTGTTTATATAATTATGGGGTTTCTGCTATCTTTACTATAAGTCCTGGCCGCTTCGTTTGGATCTGATGGTCTGTGTGGTTGGTGTATCCATGCAAATTTATGTAAACTCTCATCATTACGCTTCTTTCCTAAATATTTTCGCATTTTCCTCTAATCTCACGTCCGCTTATCATTAATTTACTCATTTATCCTGTCTACCCACAATTTGTTGAATTTAAATTGTGTTCTTAATTTTTTCGCTATTTACCTCTTTTTTTTTTTTTTTTTTAGTTATACCCTATCTATTATGTACTAGGACGTTTTCTCCATTTTCTTTCTATCATCAGGCGACCTTATGCAGTTTAGGAAAGACCTTTAAGAATCTAAGGTATAAAAACCGACTCGATTATGCCTCTGATTCCCACAGATCTTTCTTAAGCTTAGTAAAATCGTCTAATGATAGCCGGAATAAATTGGTAAAAGTATTCACTATCCTCAAGGGGTTAACTGTTTATTTCTTTGGTGCATTTGTTTGTCTCCGGTAGTTGGTCATAAATAAACCTTCTCTCCCTCTCCCGTTTCTTCTGTCACGTCTCTCTATTATTCTTTCTTTATTCTTTCTTTATTCTTTCTTTCTATTATTCTTTCTTTATTCTTTCTTTATTCTTTCTTTCTATTATTCTTTCTTCTCTTGTCTCTCTATTCTTTCTTTATTCTTTCTTTATTCTTTCTTTCTATTATTCTTTCTTTCTATTATTCTTTCTTTATTTTTTCTTTATTCTTTCTTTATTCTTTCTTTCTATTATTCTTTCTTTCTATTATTCTTTCTTCTCTCGTCTCTCTATTATTCTTTCTTTCTATTATCCTTTCTTCTCTCTTCTCTCTATTATTCTCTCTTTCTATTATTCTTTCTTTATTCTTTATTTTCTCCCTTCTCTCTATTATTCGCATGTCCTTAGCCAGTTCCTTACACCTTTTGTCCTTCCTTCATTCTCTCCTTCGATAAGGGAGCCCACCTCGCTTTATTTCTCTTTCTCTCCCTCTCTCTTTGGCTTGTATCCATTTGGCCTCATTCAGCCTACTGTTTTAAGACGTTTACCCCCATCCAGGTGTCAATATTTTCCTGGCGAGCGGTAGCGAGCCAGCATATATATATTGTTTTGTTTTGACAGCAAGCTAAATGTGTATATATATTTTTCGGTAAAAAAAATTCTCCGGCGAAGCCGGATTCCTCCATACATGTTGGCTCGCTATCGCTCGCCAGGAAAAATCGACACCTGGTTGGGGATAAACGTCTTAAAATAGTTGGCTGAATGGGGCCTAATGGATTCAAACCAGGGAAAGAGAGAAAAGGAGAAAACAAAAAACGGTGACCCCGCTTAAGTCACATTTTCATCCCTTCCTCTCTCCCTCCTTTAATCCTTCCTTCCTGCCTTCAACTGCTTCTTTTTTGTTTGATATTCCTCCTTCTTATTCTTATGATTATTTTTACTACCTTTGGTGGCATCTGTTGTCTTCCCTTCTAGCGTCGCACAATCTCTCTCAATCTCTATATAGTAAACGAAGTTTATAGTTTCCGACCATCCCACCCTTCTTTCCTTTCTCACTTTCTTAATTAACTTCTCTCCTAACTTTTTCTCTTTTCTTAACTTCCTTCTCTCCCGTCTTATTTCATCTTGTTCATCCTCCCTGCAACTCTTTTCTCTTTTCTCTTTTAAGTTTCACGTTTCTGAGAGATCTTTCCTGTGTGTTATTCTATTCGTCAAATTTCCTTAATATGGAGTTTTGTTATATCTAGCAGAATTAAGTCCTAGCCGTCTCGTTTGGATCGCAAGGTTTATATGGTCAGTGTATTTATGAAAATCTGTCAATTTAATCTTTACCTATATATCCTTTTCTTAATTTGTATCTTGTCTATAGTGTATTAATTATAAAGGTCTATAACTCAATACTAACAGGAGTAATCGAGCTAATATTTATACCATTTGGGAAGAGTCGTGCAGGAATTAGGTGTGGAGATTTACAGTCCACTTGGTATAGTTAATTTTAAGTTTCAGATGTCTTTGATCAAGACTTATGGCTTAATTATAATGAATATACGATAGCCAGTATTACCGCATTCTTAGTTTAGTACTTTCATCCTTCCATTCATGATTTATCTACCTCGTTTTATACACTGTAAACTGCGTGTCTGCAACAAAGACACATTAATTGTAACATAATCTAAAATATACCGTACATGATTATTCTAAATTAATACATAAACGCTTTAAATACAAAACAAGCAAAACTAATTCCAGATGAAAGTGTTGCTTGATTAGTACTTAAAGCGCCTATGAATATGTTGTATATATAGAGTATTTACATATACATATTGAAATGACTGTTTGTATATTATTTGTTAAGTCAATGTAGTGTATTCAAATTGCTCTCTCTCTCTCTCTCTCTCTCTCTCTCTCTCTCTCTCTCTCTCTCTCTCTCTCTCTCTCTCTCTCTCTCTCTCTCTCTCTCTCAGACCAAGACATCAGCTCCATAAAGTGTATGTCCAATTAGCTCAACAACCCTACACACCGGTAGTTGACATAACCTACTGCACTAAGCGCACACACACACACACACACACACACACACACACACACACACACACACACACACACACACACACACACACAAGCGCTAGGATGGTCCAGCTTGCTAAGGCACCACTTAACCGTTCAGCCGAGAGTAAGCCAGGGTTCGAATCCCCCAGAATACGAGAAAGTTTTTTCAGCCATCCTGAAGTAAAATGATTGTATCGTGGTCCCTCCCGAGCCAAGCAGCTATTAGCCACAGTCTACTGATATATCTGTAGGCTGTGCTATTAGCTTGTGTTAGCCCACACGTAGTTTCACAAATATAATACAATGTGCATCTGCGTATGTGCAGTCGCGCTAATAAGTCATGTCTTAGCTAGCATTAAGGTTGTCTTGCTCTGTGCTGTATTAATATCTGTCAGATGTTGAATAGGGTAGGTAAGTGTAGGAATATGTTTTTATATTTCACTTGATATGACGAAATTAAACTTAGATATTGCTGTTACCAATTATTGATCAAAACATATTTGGTTCCGATACATCACTTATTAGCGCGACTGTACACAATGGTTGAAACTCTATGGTCGCCAAAGGATTTATGCGACATTGTAACTAAGATATAATAAGCATGATGTTGTACTTAGATTATGAGAAACTTGGTAGATATACAACCTCCGGGGCTGGAACTGAACAATAAAACAACAACAATTAGTCCAACAACCCTACATACCGATGTATGTGAGATAAATACAAATATATGGATTGTTTGAAAAAATATGTAAACAATTAGTAATACAAATGTTAATTTCAAAAAAGTTAAAACTAAAAGAGCATCATGTATAAGAAAATTCAAAAGCTAAATACCGTAGTATTCTCCATTTAAGAAGCATTTATATACAGTTATTTGAATTGAATAGTTAACCAATTCCGTGTTGAAGAACGTTTTTCTTATAATTATGGTTAACATTAAACGATAATACTCAGGGTTGGAAAGCCTTAATAAAAAAGTCAGAGGGGTAAAAACTGTTTCTAACAATCCTTTAATACCCTTAATTCCTTCGTAAGCTGAATACATTAGTCTACTAATAGCCAGAATAAAAGAAAAACAAAAAGCGTCATCGTATATTGAAAGGGGTATGTACTAGAGATTGGTGAGTAGATAAGCACAAATAAGTTAAATTGACATTGGAAATTACCTAAAGCTAATTTAGACAGTTCCGGGTCAGGTCACTCAAAGATGTCATTATAGATGCAGTGATGGTAAAGGCATAACCAACTATGGAAGTAACAGCTTTGTCCTGCCCCACGACGTCATAACCTCCTCTTAATACAAGAATATTAGATTTTCAGAACTTGCATTACCAGTTATGACTTGTTATTTAGTATTAATGTCGCTAAAACTACGAATTTGGCATTTGGAACACGGTGATGGGGAGAAAAGGCATCGTTAATGTCCCAAATATCGTGTTCCAAGCCTTATATAACGGAATATAGTTTATTCACAGATAATTAGGTCAGAAATCGTGATCTTTAACTTCTGTTATTCAAAAAGTGCCAGATCAAAAATGCTAGCTGAGCTGTACATTTCCAGATTTATTCCTTGGCTTCGCAAATAATAAACATTAGTTCAATTACGCTTGTCTTTTTGTAGTTAAAGAGGTTAGGGGCAAAACATTCTGGCGTAATTAAAATTAAAATACAATAGTACCCATTTGCACAAGCCCAGTGACACAGTACTACTGTAGAACAATGCACAGTATATATTATTTGATAATGCACAATGCAAAAGATAATATGATATAACTACATGTGCATTCAGTGAAGGGTATATCACACCAGGGCATTTTTCGTCAATTTTTGAAGGATATTTTCATGGCAACGTATGTCATTATTTACATTGGTAGCCGATACTAGATAATATTGTTTTAGGTGAAATAATTATTTATACACTTGACCTCAAACTGCCAGACCAGTGTTAATGATATAAAGTTGAGGGGAAAACGTTCGTGGGATATGTCTATCTATCTTCTGCCAGACGCTTTGATTCCGAATGGGTGGCAAGAGTAAATCGCCTCCATCGAGACAATTAGTATGATACTGTCTTTATCAACTGTCACTCAAATGATAGTTCCTTACCTCACTCCCTATTCTGTACTGGAGAGTGCAATTGAGTTTATCGGAACATCGAATTAAAATATGGTCATTACAAGAAACTATAGGTTATCTATTAATCAGTCAATATAACATACGTTAATAAAAAGGTCTGCTTAAATATAAACTATATATATTAGAGTTCCATATTAAGCTAAAGAAAATCGTCTATTGGTAACCACATATAAATGAAAATGGTGTCATAGTACTGCAAGGGTCAACGTAAAGAGAAGTTGCGAGCATGAAGCGAGTGGGTTGGACAACATACTATTTGTGGGAGGGTACAAAGGAGTACAACAGAAATCAAGCAACAACAGTTCTAGTGACCCTTCTAGGCTGCTTGTCCTCCAAAACACTGAGGATCAAGTGTCCAAACAGTGGTTTAGAGTGGGTAAGGGAACATTGGAAAGGGAACTACTGCCCTGGAACTAATGTCCGTGGCAGGATTAGGAAATTAGTAGGGGACAGATGGGTTAGTAACTGAGGGGAGGATAAAATAAAGTTATTCATTTACAAACGCAGTCAGTCGCGGGTTTGATGCGAGATATGTGTCTAGGCGAAGTTTAAATGAATCAACGGTGCTGCAGTCTATGACATCTCGGGAAAGCCCATTCCTTAAGTTGACCACTCGATTGAAGAAGAAATTCTTAGCTTCGTGTGAGTTAAAAGATTTACCAATAATTTTGCAACCGTTTCCCCGCATGTAATTAGAATGGTCGATAGTGAAGTACTTACTACAGTTCATATTGTCGATGCCTTTGATGATTTTGAACACTTGAATTAAGTCGCCTCTTAATCTGCGCTGGGTTAAAGGAAATAGATTTAATTCACTAAGACGCTCTTCGTATGGTTTGTTCTTTAGGCTAGGTATCATTTTGGTAACTCTACGTTGAACTCGTTCTAGCTTGTCTATATCTTTTTGGTAATAAGGGCACCAGGATTGAACTCAGTATTCAAGAAGAGGGAGGACTAAGGAATTGTAAAGGGTTAGGATAACTTCTTTGGATTTATGCTGAAATGACCTGCCTATAAAGCCAATTATTTTGTTTGCCTTCTTAACAACTTCTGAACATTGTTGACTAGGATTTAGGTTACTCGATATTGGTACTCCCAGATCGGTTTCTCCGTTTACATTCTTAAGCTGAGTGTCATTCATCAAATAGTTTGCTTTCTCATTTTGGTGTCCGATATGTAGTACTTTATATTTATCCGCATTGAAACTCATTTGCCAAATTTGGGCCCAACATGACAACTTATCTAGATTGTGTTGCATATCGTCAACTTGTTCTTTTGAGAGTACACTATTTGCAATTTTTGTATTGTCAGCAAATTTTGAGATTGTACAGGTGAGACCCTCATCTATGTCATTGATGTAAATTAGAAAGATAATTGGTCCTAGTACCGATCCCTGGGGTACCCCGCTACTTACATTGGTCCATTTAGATGCCTTACCGTTTATGACTACTCTTTGCTTTCTGTCGCTGAGCCAATTTTCTATCCATTTCAACACACCATCTTGTATTCCATGCGCTTTTAGTTTTAGCAGTAAACGTTTTTAGGGAACTTTGTCAAAGGCCTTTTGAAAATCAAGGTATATAATATCTACAGCTTTACTCTCATCGTAGAGGTTGAAGATATCGTGGAAGAAGTCTAAGAGGTTTGATAAACAGGAACGTTTTTTACGAAAGCCGTGTTGAGTATCTTTAAGTATGTTATTTTCCTCTAAGTGATTTACGAGTCTGTCTCTTATGAGTGTTTCTAACATTTTACATACAACTGAGGTTAAGCTAATTGGACGATAGTTACTGGGTAGGGATTTGCTGCCTATTTTGAATATCGGGGTTATGTGGCTAGCTTCCACTGATCAGGCATAGTTCCAGACTGCAAGGATTTATTGAATAGCAATGTCAGTGGTTTGGAGAGCTCATCCTTAGCTTCCTTTAAGACTCTAGGTGAGATTGTATCAGGTCCAGGCGTTTTATTTACCTTGAGTTTATCTAAACAATTCAATACCTCTCTCTGTAACGGTGATATTGCTTAGAAAATCTGAATTATCAATCTGAATCGGCGATGGTGTAGGGATATCACTGAGGTCTTCCGTTGTAAAAGCTGATGCAAAGAAGGTATTGAGGGCATTAATCATTTGTACTTCGTCTTTGGTGTATTCTCCATTTTCATCGACTAACGGTCCAACAGTTGAAGTAACTACTTTTTTCTCTCTGATATAACTGTCAGTTTGCACTGATTGAGCTGGAGGTCTGTATATTAATGCAAGTATTATTTGTGTACCTTTATTATTCTTTATTAGCACAAAAGATGTGTCGACGTTCACAATTTGAGGTTTTGACAAGAGGGTCGGGTTAAGACTTTCTTTGATATAAAATAAAATGCCACCTCCATTTTTATTTATTCGGGTTTTCTCAAACATTACATAACCGGGAAGTGACTACTCTGCTATAAAGTCTCTATCTTCTGTAATGAGCCAAGATTCTGTTATACCAATCACATCATAATTTTCTGTAAACACTAGTTCCTCTAAATCTGAAAATGTATTGCATATGCTACGAGCGTTAGCATAGAAAACCTTTAAAGTTGCGGTTTTAGAACTCGCAGAACGTTCTTTAATCACATTTTTGGTTCTGGTCGGATCTACATTTACATTCATGGCTGTCCTCGGTCCTCGGTCGTTATCCCTGGCGGTTTTGAATTTGGGTCGTGTTGATGGAGCTTTATCCAAATTCGCGGTTCTTGACGTATTAGCATTTAATTCCTTCGCAGGTTGCCGTCCGCGCTGTCTTCGCTGTCTTTGGCCCTCCTTCCTGGTTGTCCTGTGCTGAGTCGATTTTTTCTCCGAAAATCCTTCACCGCATCATTGAGAAGACACCCAAAACGTGCTGCTCCCACCTGGTTCAGATGAACTCCATCGTCCAAAAACAAATAGTCATCGTAGTACAAATTGTCCCAGGTGTCGACGAATCCCACGTTCTCCTTCCTGCAGAGGTTTGCCAGACAACGATTTGTGCTGGTGGCTATGTTGTAAAATCGGCTCTCTACACCGAGCCGGGGCACGATTCCTGAGACGATGATCCTTGATGACTTCTCTATAAACGAGTTGATCAGCTGCTGGTACTTTAAAAGCAAATTTTCCGACCGGGTTCGCTGTACATCGTTGGATCTAACGTGGATGACGTACATTGTATTAGCAGGGGCCAGCTTTGATACTTCGTCAACTGCAGCAACTACGTCGTCCACACCACCACCAGGGATACAAAAACGCTTCCTGGTCTTAGGTGCCCTGGCGCAAAACTCTGTGAGCTGACCACGTATCATCGAGCCTCCCACGAGCCGAACTTCTATTTCCTCTTCGTCATCTGAGTCTGTCAGTATCTGGAAACGGTTTTGACACTCGGTAATCGGTATGGGTTTCCTGGTCTTGGGGCAAACGTTGTTCCTCATGACACGGAAGTTGTCTTGAGGGGGAAGAGAGTCACTATTTGTTTCTTGAGTATCGGAACCATCAGCTGAAATGGCTACTGCAGGCGTTGAATTGTGTGCAGTTGACGTTGGGGCGTTGGTGGCTGCTGGAGTTGCGGTGACAATTGAAGTTTGTGGTACTCCAACGTTGAGTGTTACAAACTCTTGGAGTGATTCCAGCTTCATGGTGAGGATGTTGATCTTGTTGTAGGCTTCATCTAATTTCACTGTCAAATTCTCTCGTTGCTGGCAGAGACTTGAAGATCGACAGTAGCAAACAAGTCACTATGAGGAGGTTACAACACAGGGGCTTTTGCTCACATTTATGGAATGGACGTGGAGAGGTGGCACTGAGACAGATAAAATATAGCAATTGGAAAGATCAATAAACCCACAATTATTAATCTAATCCTCCTTTTTGTACTGAAGATAAGCCGCATCCCTTGCATTGTTTTGTTTTTACAGATACAGTACATTTATGGCAATTTTCCCGTTGAACTTACTGCAATTGTGACATATTTTCACATGTTACTAGGGTATTTGTTTGAGACCAAGACTTGAAAATATCTCTTTCACAATGGAGAATCATTGCTTTTCGAAATTCCTTTCGATTTACAACTCTCTATTACTCACTTCCTCAGAGTACTACCAGCTTTTCAACCACAACAGTTTTAATCCAGTTGTTCTTCTAATGAGGAACATGAAGTAAATAATCATATTTTTATGAGATTTGTTTTCCTTTCTCCGTGAATGTATATAAGATAACAGTAGATAAAACAAATCTTAGTCACTATACTGAAGCGATTACATACAAACTAGTGCCATAACTCTTGGTGTCAAACTGTTGTAAACGGATGGGTGTTACATTCATATCGATGTCAGTATATAGTTTCAATGTACTGTACGCTGTGAAGCCTAATTAGTGAACAATATCTTCACTGACTTGGCTTCAAGGTTTCTGAGTTCCCAACAAAAACATGCCTCGAGAGAGAGAGAGAGAGGGTTAGAGAGTGAGAGAGAGAGAGTGAGAGAGTATCCTTACTATCGAAAGGATATAGACAAACTTGAAAGAGTACAGCGAAGAATAACAAAAATGATTCCCAGACTAAGAAATAAGCCATATGAAGAACGTCTAGAAGAATTAAACCATTTCAGCTTGACTAAACACAGACTAGAGGGGATATAATTCAAATATTTACAATAATTAAAGGTATTGATGATATGAATGCAAACAAATACTTTACATACGATTATAAAAAATACACAGGAGGGAATGGTTGTAAAATCATTGTAAGCCCTTTCACTCCCATGAAGCAAACCATTTCTTTTTCGACCGGGTGGTATACTTATGTCTAGCAATATTATAGACTGCAGCACTGTTGAAACCTTCATAAAGCTTTTAGACAAATAGTTCGTCCTTAATCCCCACTGACTGCGTTTACAGAAGAATAACAAGACATGCCCACATAACCTCTTTTCGTAGAATAGATATAGTAAGTTAGTAGTTCCATGTTTTATAATTATTTTCCTGTCGAGTACCACGTCAGTTTATAATTCTGCACTGAATAGATTAATCCTGTCCCTTCTAAGCCATCTTTTCTCTCCTACATAATAGTCTAGGTACTGTAGATTAAGTGCAAGCAGCCTCGTAAGGATTAGTAGATCTGTTGTTACTACTTTCCTGTGTACCTTTGTGCTAGGGAGACAGAGAGAGTGTGTGTGTGTGAGAGTGTGTGTGTGTGTGTGTGCACTTTCACAGGTGGCTATGTGTATATATGGGTTTGTGTTTTAGACCAACTACGGCACACACTAAACTTGAGCCAAACCATGTAAGGGCAGAGGCGTGGGCTCCAGTGGGGTTTTATACGGCATTAGACGACCATTAGTTAGATAGGTAATGTCTTTTTTCGCTTCATCACAACGCCCCCCCCCCCCCCCCCTCTCTCTCTCTCTCTCTCTCCTCTCTCTCTCTCCTCCCCCTCTCTCTCTCTCTCTCTCTCACCGATTCTCGTTTACCGATTAAACTCTTATATACTGTATGTGTTAATAACATTAAACTCTTATATACTGTATGTGTTAATAACATAAACTTATATACTGTCTGTTAATAACATTAAACTCTTATATACTGTATGTGTTAATAACATTAAACTCTTATACTGTATGTGTTAATAACATTAAACTCTTATATACTGTATGTGTTAATAACATTAAACTCTTATATACTGTATGTGTTAATAACATTAAACTCTTATATACTGTATGTGTTAATAACATTAAACTCTTATATACTGTATGTGTTAATAACATTAAACTCTTATATACTGTATGTGTTAATAACATTAAACTCTTATATACTGTATGTGTAATAACATTAAACTCTTATACTGTATGTGTTAATAACATTAAACTCTTATATACTGTATGTGTTAATAACATTAACTCTTATATACTGTATGTGTTAATAACATTAAACTCTTATACTGTATGTGTTAATACATTAAACTCTTATATACTGTATGTGTTAATAACATTAAACTCTTATATACTGTATGTGTTAATAACATTAAACTCTTATATACTGTATGTGTTAATAACATTAAACTCTTATATACTGTATGTGTTAATAACATTAAACTCTTATATACTGTATGTGTTAATAACATTAAACTCTTATATACTGTATGTGTTAATAACATTAAACTCTTATATACTGTATGTGTTAATAACATTAAACTCTTATATACTGTATGTGTTAATAACATTAAACTCTTATATACTGTATGTGTTAATAACATTAAACTCTTATATACTGTATGTGTTAATAACATTAAACTCTTATATACTGTATGTGTTAATAACATTAAACTCTTATATACTGTATGTGTTAATAACATTAAACTCTTATATACTGTATGTGTTAATAACATTGTTCATGTTTGTTTTCATTATTGCTTAGTAAATATTATCCATTATAATATTTTATCAACGATATTCGAAACTATAATTTTAAATTACTATGTTAAGTATGAAATATTAATTAGTGTATATGCGTGTCCATGTATACTCGGGTGTCATAGTTTCTAGTCCACTCATAAGAATTCGCGGACCCCCTATGATTTATCTATGTAATTATAACTATCCAGATTGATGTTTGGATAAAACCTCCTTTCCAATGATTAATATATATAGTTTTGTAGTTGACTTACAGCATATTGTAATCATAAATTCGTTTCTAGAGATATACTCCATAATTATAAAGTGTAAAATCGCCAACTATTAAAGGTGGTACATATTTGTAATAACAATGTGTACACACTGATGAAACATTTTGAAACACTCACATTAAACACATGCCCGAGTCGGTGTTTCCCTTTAGTTCATGTTTACCGATTCTATTTCAACTGAGTTAAATTTAATCCCTTAGCAGCTGATTATTCTATGATTGATGGTAACTCTACAACTACTATGTTATTGTATCATATAAATACTAAGTTCTTTTATAATTAACAATATATTTTGCCACAAACTGTTAGCACTAGCTGATTAAACAATGTAAAAACATCCACTGCAAGTAAACTATGTTGAATCTTCTGAACCATGAACATGCATGTGTGTTTCATGTTTGCGTTCGATGCAGCTTTAAGGGGGGATTAGTTATGTAGAGCAGATTAACCAGACCACTGAGCTCCATACGGAACTCTCATAGGTCTAGCTTTAAGGGGGGATGGTCACATATATTAGTTATGTAGAGCAGATTAACCAGACCACTGAGCTCCATACGGAACTCTCATAGGTCTGGCTTTAAGGGGGGATGGTCACATATATTAGTTATGTAGAGCAGATTAACCAGACCACTGAGCTCCATACGGAACTCTCATAGGTCTGGCTTTAAGGGGGGATGGTCACATATATTAGTTATGTAGAGCAGATTAACCAGACCACTGAGCTCCATACGGAACTCTCATAGGTCGGGCTTTAAGATGGGCACATATATTTACTTGCTTATTTATCTGTTTATCAACTCTGGTAAGCAGAGTTTGGTATCGCCCCCCCGTATAGTGGGTACCACACGAAAAAAATGTATGTCGTCGTCGTCGTCGTTGTCCGTCTGTCTCGGAACTCCTCCTAGACCGTTGGACGGATTTTCAACAAATTTCACACGAACATTTGTTACGTGAATGCGAACGTCAGTCAAAAAAGATTTTTTGAATTTATGCAATAGACATGATTTTAGGTCCAAAATATGGTTTTACCTCGCCCCTCCCCCACTCCCGGACCCCCCCCCCCCCCAGCAATGATGGCGTTCTGGGGGAGAAAACATCTTGCTACGTATTTGCTAGGTTAAGTTAGTTTAGTTGGCATTAGAAGTGATGGTAGTAATAGTGGGATTGATGGTGATAGTAGTGATGATAGTGATAATAGTAGTGATGATGGTTGTAGTTGTATTGATGATGTTGACAGTAGTGATGATGATGACAGTAGTAGATATGATGGTGACAGTAGTAGATATGATGGTGACAGTAGTAGATAATATGATGGTGACAGTACTAGTAGTAGTGATGATGGTCATAATAGTTGTGATGATGGTGACAAGTAATGATAGTTGTAGTGATAATAATGACAGTAGCGATGATGGAAGTGACAATGGTGTGAGTATTAGTGATGATGGTGAGTAGTAGTGATGATGGTGAAAGTTGTAGTGATTATGACAATAGTTGTGATGATGAAGATCATAGTAATGGTGATGATGGCAGTAGTAGTGATGATGGTGACAGTAGGATACATGATGGTAATACTTGTGACAGTAGTAATGATGATGGTTATAGTAGTAGTGATGATGTTAACAGTAGTAATGATGAGTGTAAGATGGTGGTGATGATAGTAGTAATGCTGGTTGATAGTTGTAGTATCAATGCTAGTAGTGATTAAGATGGTTGTGACAATGGTGACAGTAGTAGTGATGATGGTGAGAGTAGTAGTGATGATTGTAATTGTAGTAGTGATGATGATCATAGTAATGGTGATGACCGTAGTCGTGATGATTGTGGCGGTTGTAGTGATGAAGGAAGTAGTAGTGATGATGGTATTAGTAGTGATGATGGTAACCCATCGCAGAGTTCGGTATGCCGTTTTGATTTTGGGCAAAACGGCACGTCTACTTTATTATTAATTATTTTAGTTTCATCCCTATACATCCATCAAGCTTAAAAACACATCACCAAAATCCTACTTCTCAATAAATGTGTACATTTTTCGGTAGAAAAATGTCCCGGCCGAAGACCGGTTCCTCCCAAATTACAGGGTCGCTATCGGTCGCCAGGAAAAAATCGACATCTAAATGACACGAAAGATTTTAATGTTGACAAATAAATGGGGTGATAGGTCTTAAAATTGACAAACTAATGGACCGATCGTCTTAAAATCTGAAAACTAATGAGGTTAAACATGAGGGAAAAGAGGAGCCAGAAAAACAACTATTCCCCTTAATACTTTGACCACGTGAACAGCCATGTACGGAAATATCTGAATAATATAGAACGAATAAATATGATACACTGACGAAGTATTTTTTGAAAACTGATGAATGAATTACTGGGTTTCACTGGTCAATGCTCAAAGTCTCATCAGTTAGTGTCCAAGAAATAATGACTTCGACTGTACAATCACCTGCAGAAGTAACTGGTATATTACAGTAGGACACATTTGAGACAGTGAATATGAAAAATGAAAAACACTGACTCTGGTGAAGGCTGGTCCTGTCCAGAGCGAGGTTTGGCATCGTCTACCCAAACTTAGACATTTTTGTCTGCCTCGTTTCCTCTACTACCTTTCCTACTTCGGGGGCTGGAAGCTAGGAATCCTCATCCCCGTGTAACATTCACTTACTAGACGAGACAGAGAAAGGGGCGAAGGAACGCGAAAGTGGTTCCGGACCCTCTGTCTCGAGTCGGCCACTCCCAGCTATGGGGTATGTGTCCGAGTACATTCATGCATACATAAATACATACATATGTACATACATACATACATATATACTGGCTCTGGCAAGTTTCTAAATGTTGCATTAACGTGTTAGAATTATTCCATATAGTGTCTACCACCTCTCACTGCAGGCGATTGTTCCCTATATACATTGATTTAAGTTTGTATTTACAGTATATAATCAATTATATTGCTACACGGTTTTTATCTTTGGTAATACAGTATATTGGTGATGTGTGATTATATTTCAATAGTGTTTTTTTCACTAAACCTTCATTGGATTCACCCTTTCAGTAATCGAGGACGCTTATTTTGCCTACGCCCCAAAAGGAGATTTTAGGGAAGGGAGAGATGGACAGAATGTGCTCCACTTTAGAGGTAAGTTGTCAAAGCATTTTGAATAGTGAGTAGAATTAGGGAGAGATAAACAGTGCAGATACATTTACTTTGAAAGTGACAAGATAGATTAAGCCAGAGAGTTGAGAATCCATTAGAGCCAAAGTTGGGAACACGAGAGCAAGTAAGATTGTTGTGTACATACACACAATATCCACCTTTGGCTTGAAACTGAGGATTGTCATAGTAGGAGGATACAGAGTAGGGCTTGCTGTTCCGTCGACATCAATCAACCCTTTTATCTACCACAGTCCTTCCTAAGGTCCATAAAATCGTCTAAATATAGCTAGTACTGTATAGCTGGTACAGAAATGGTTAAAACGTATTAGTATGTCAAGGGTAATTAAAGTGTCCATTATAGTCTACCCATTTATAGGTAGCCTATATTGTTAATACTAAACCCATATCATACAAGGATAAACAAGTCAATCAAAATCGATAAACCCAATCGCCATATATACCTTGTGCATACCCATATTATACCCTTTACTTATTATAATGTATGTGATATTGTTCTCAATAATGTTGAGAGGTTATTACAAGTTTATAGCCGTCATCAATTAGAACTATTATTATTTATTATTTGTATCGTTTAGTACAGCGGCGTGGTACCAATAGGAGATCTGTTCGAGTCATTAGATAAGTGGGAATGGGGAGGTTTTCATGTAATTGTGTATTTACTGTACATACTGAATAATTAATATATATTATATATTTTAGTTTCCTCCCTCGTCCTCTATCAATCTTTAAAAATAAATAAAAAATAAAATAAAAACGAACAAAACAAGACCCCCTTCAAGGTAAATACGTGCATTCATCGGTAAAAAAGAAAACAAAAATGACGCGGCCAAAGGTCGTTATCTCCTAAACTGCAGGCTTCCTATCGAACCAATAACTCAACGCCTAAATGGCACGAAAGATCAAAAACTAATGAGGGTAACCATGAGGAAGAAGGGGATCCAGAATACCCCCCCCCCTTAAAATGTGGCTCAGATACTTGTATACCTCATTCAAAACATACAATTTTGTTAAATGACGTCATCCAATATTAACACATCAAATCAATAAGGATAATAATTGACATGGATGGCCCCAGACTAAAATGTTGAAGTGTCCGCTATGACCCCTATCTAACCAGCAATCAAACAATGCTGACAAACAATTACGTATCTAATTGTGGGCTCTCTTATTCGTGAAATCTCGACATCTAACTCGTGGGTATTTTTTTTTTTTTTTTTTTTTTAATAAATATATAATTTACAACCCACTCAACATACGGGTTACCATTGTCATTGTATTCTGGATCTCATCAGACGATTTGATGCAGGTTAGGAAAGACTTCTCAAGAGGGTATAATCTGGCTTGATTAACTAACCCCACTGACTCCTAACAGTTCCCTCTCTTGCCTTACTAAAAATGGTCTAATTTTAGTTAGAATATAAAATGCAGTATAATGTCCTAAGAAGGTTAAGGGGAGATTTGTATGTATTTGTTTATTTGCTTATTATTATTTGTTTTCTCCCTATACTAACAAGGTTAAGGACAATGCCCATTAGAGATCAATTTGTGCATTTTACAGTAGACAAATGCCCCGGCCGGTTCCTCCCAACTCGCAGGCTCGCTATCGCTCGTCATGAAGAAAGTGATACCTAACTGGCACAAAAGGTCTTAAATCGCCAAACTAATGGGGAAAATGTCTTAAAATCTCAAAGGTAGTGGGGCCTTAGCATGAGGAAGAAGGTTGTTCAGAACATCCTCACCCCCTCTAAGCATGTGAGGAATGAGGTTGCCTGTCCCATATCGAACACGTTCTAAGACACTGATCGCTAATCTCTAATTGAGAAGCAGATCATTTTCATCTACGGTATTGTCTTAAAAATGTATATCTACTAGTTTTGTCCATTAAGGCTTGAATGCTTTAACCATTTCCGAGCAATATATTCTTAATTTACCCTCTAGATTAATAAATGCGCCTACCCAGATGCCCTTTAAGCTAAACAAATCGACACCTAAATGGCACGAAAAGTCCTAATATTGACGAAAAATAGGGCGAAAGGTCCAAAAATCGACAAACTAATGGGGCGAACGTCTGAAAATCTCATAACAAATGTGGCTAAACATAAGGGAGAAGGGGGTCCACAAAAAGCAACTAACTCTCTTTAACGTTTCCCCACAGTGTACAGCCTTAACGATGAGGCCCTATAAGTTCTAGAGTACTCGGTAATTATTCAAATATATTGCAGTGGAAGTCGGCGCTGTACGGATCACTGTTTGGCAAGGATGACGTAAGTACAGTCGGATACCATAGTCTATAGCCCACTCCTAAGAATTCGTGAACCTTCTATGTTTTTCTCTATGCAATTATAGCTATTAGGATTGATATTTGGATGGAACTTACTTTTCAATAAATAGTATATAAAGTTTTGTAGTTGATTTATAGAAAATTATATTCATAAATTCGATTCCAGAAATATACTTCCATAATTAAAAATAGATGCAGTCCACGAATATGTATGAGTGGGCAAGAGACTATGGTATCCGAGTGTACCTGTGGTAAAACTAATCCATTTATACGTTGATTTAACCCTTTATGCATCCAAGGACCCATTCATTAATTTTGTTTTTATTTTTATTATTATTATTTGTTTTTGTTTTTTTAAATTCAGAACCTGAAAAAATTTGTTGGAGTCTAAGGCGTAATTAAAATTGAGTAATTTAACTGATTTTACGCCTTTGATACCTACTGGGTTATCCAAAGCTGAGTCAAATCGTATGTTGTTATCCAGAATGTAGTGGAAAAAGGTATCCTAATGCTGAAGTGTTTGATATCATTAATACAAATATATTTTGTTTATCATCCACTACATCATGTAATTATTATGTTATATTATGCTGCACATGGCACTTGTGTTTAACTATTCGAAACTCCAACCTATTTTAGATTTAATGGATGGAATTTTGTAAAGTTTTCATTGGGGGTAGTGCTTGTTTTATATATATATATATATATATTTAATACTTTATTTATTTATTTTTATTTTATTTATTATATTTTTTGTATTTTTTAGTTTCCTCGCTTGACCTCCACCAAGCTTAAACAAAATTACCTATTAGACTCCCTTTCAAAAAAAATGTGTACATTTTCGGTAGAAAAATGTCCTGACCAAAGGAAAATTCCTTCTAAAATTACAGGCTCGCTATTGCTCGGCATGAACAAGTCGACACCTAAATGGTGCGAAAGTTCTAAATATTGACAACAAAATGGCGTGAAAGGTCTCAAAATCGTCAAACTAATGGAACGAACGTCTTAATATCTCAAAACTAATATGCTAAACATCAGGGAGAAGTGGATCCAGAAAAAGCGACTATCTCCCTACTTAAAAAGCTATCAAGGAACTTTGGCTCCGCTAGAGACTCTTAGCAAAGTTCGTGGACTCCTCAGGGGGCAATAGTGACTCTTACGACCACCAGGGGGCTACACCTGAGGGCTTATAAAATTTAGGGAGGGCCAGGTGTTTCTCGGCTGAAAGAGTAAGCAACACATATATATATATATATATATATACCGGTATATATATATATATATTTGCTTTTATTTTTTTCCAAAACATTTTCGGTCTGCGAATTATTCCTAATAGCCTTTTGGGAAATTAGGTATATTACCATTGAATAAGGGGTCAGGGGAGAGAGGATTGTTTGATAAACACAGGGAAATATGTCACCTAAACATAGTAAGGAAGATATACTGTACGATAGTGATAGTGAGTGACAGAAGTAGCTGGAGAAGAGAAAGATGTTATATGATTATGTTGCCTTCATGAATTTGGATAAATCTTGTGACAGAATTCATAGAAAGGTTTATAGAGAATACAGATAGTATATCGAGTACATGTCAAGTTGTTGGAAGCAGTAAAGAGCACGTATGAAGGTGAAAGGGCAGCAGTGTGTGTAAAGGAGGTACAGCTAGCTATTCTTTGATATGAATGTTCGGTTAAAGCAGGGGTGAGTGATGTCCCTATGGTTGTTCAGTATATAAATGGATGAAGTCATGAAAAAACACAAAGAATAACAGTTGATGTTGGAATAACCCTGATAAAGGAAGGGAGTGAATAGAATATTGCCGGTGCTGCTGATTTTACAGTTCTATTGAGTGATGATGAGTGAAAGTTGCAATGTTTGGTGAATCTGTTTGGCACTGTGTGTGAGAAACAGAAGGTGAAGGCCATTGCCTTAAAGAGTAATGTTCTGGTCATTGAGAAGAATGCAGCTACAGAGTGTGAAGTAAGGTTGAATGGCTAGGTAATGAAAATGTCAGCTAATTTTTCCTCTTTTTCTCTTTTTATGTTTATGAAGGAGCCAAAAGGCAATGCTAATATGAAAGATATATAGTGAGCAAAGTTTAAGGTATATTAGAGTCAAACTTTCTGGACACACGGAACATGAAGTAGTTTGAGTCATAGAATGAGGGAAAGATAGATGGAGGGAGAGACTTCCAAACTTGTTGAGTAGAAGAAAGATTGGGAAAATTGGTTCACTCTTAGGTTAGAGTGTTGCACAGAATAGGGATGGGAAAGTATTGAATGGCGGGTGCCACACACTCTCCGTAAGGGAGGAAGTATACACTGAGAGAGCACTGAAGCACACTGATTATTTTGATAGCGGTAGAAGAGTGAGAGAGATTCAACATTGCGATGTGTAGGGAAATAGTAAGTGGAGGTAGGTTGATTAGGCAATATTCTTTTGACTCTACCCTTCAAGAAGTATGGCAATACAGACCAAGAAGCTGTGCAGGGCTAAAGATTTCACAGAGACGGCTCAGCATACCTAACTCCTGGGAAGCTGTTTTAGAAAGAGTTTTGATATGGTCTTTCCAAGAAAATTCTGATGAAAAGCAGACACCAAGAAAATATTCAGAGAAGATAAAGAGTTGATTTGAGTGTTGTTGAAGAGTAAGGGATAGTCGTGTGGAAGATTGTGACGGGTAGATGGATGAAGAAAATGGGTTTTGGAAGCATTGAAAGCAACAAAATTTCCTCTGCCCTATAAGGAAATAGTTGATAGATCAGAGGCTAGGTTTGCTATGGCCTCATCACATGAGTTTTGGAGTGATTGCTTGTTGGGACATTGTAGAAAACTAGTTGAGTAGTGAAATATAGAGTCACCAGCATATGAGTGGATAGGACTAGAGGCAAATTGGAGGTTATCATTAATGAAAATTAATAATAGAACTGGGGATAGGACAGAGCCCTGAGGAGCACCAGAGTTGATAAGTTGAGGAAGTGAGTGATGGCCGTTCACAACCGCATCTATAGAACGTGCATAAAGGATTAGAGACAAAGGCACATATAGAAGGATAGAAGCCAAAGGAGGGTAGTTTGGAAATAAGTGATTTGTGCCAAACACTATCGAAGTCTTTCAATATGTCTAGTGCAATAAGAAAGGTCTCGCCCAAGTTCCAAAAGGAGAATGACCAATAGTCAGGAACAAGATCACCAGTAGAGCATCCTTTAAAGAAATCGAGTTGTCTATTATTTTTCCACAACATCTTTCACCAACAAAAATTTAGGAGAGAAACTACCTGGCCGGGCTGCTCCACCCAGAGAGAGACTACCTGGTTGGGCTGCTCCACCCAGAGAGAGACTATATGGCCGGGATGCTCTACCCAGAGAGAGACTACCTGGCCGGGCTGCTCCACCTAGAGAGAGACTACCTGGCCGGGCTGCTGCGGCGTCGCCGCTGTATGGGTCCCTGTCGTGATTTTAACACACAAATCTTTAGGCGATCTTCTGCTGTCCAACGTGAGTTGGTGGAATTTGAGTTGGTGGTGAACCTTTTTTCAGGAGGGTCTAAATTTTTGTGGGTGAAAGATGTCGTGGAAAATATAACAAGCAATCTTTTTTCGAGAAAGCTAAATTTGTCGATACAATTGTAATCACTAGGACAAATAAAAGAAAAACATGAAAAATTCCATTTTATTTTCCGATTTACATTATACGAAGCATGACCTAGCTATACGACGAATTATAAGTACGAAGCACCACAGTACCAGTTACTCCCATTAATTTTAGGTAACTTGATCCTAAAGTTAAGAAAGTGGAGGATATACTGTAGGTGACTACATAGCAAATAATCAATATATAACCCCCAAAAAGGATATATAATAAAATATAAATTCTAAACAGTTTTTATTTGTACAAACACAAGGCAGAAGGGCAGAGCACACAGACGAAGTGGAGCTCTAGACGGTGCAGGGTGCTACCTGGCCGGGCTGCTCCACCCAGAGAGAGACTACCTGGCCGGGCTGCTCCACCCCCCAGGCAGACGACTCACCAAAAATTAATTCTGCTATTCAACTTGAGTTGGTGGTGAACCTTTTTTCGACTGTATCATCCCTGTCAGAGACGCATTGAGGCAAGGAATTGTTCCCATGGAGGAGGCAGTGAAGTGGGGATATGTCCCTGAGGATGGGGAAAGCTGGCATGGAAGTGACCCTCTGGATAGGGCAGCTGGGCAAGGATCTGGTTCAACTGTGTACAAATAAAAACTGTTTAGAATTTATATTTTATTATATCCTTTTTGGGGCCATGGTCGATAACGATGATCTGATGGGAGGGGATTGAGAGGTGCTTAGTCGGCTGTTGTCAAAGATAGAGTGAGGCTAATACAAAACAAACTCACACTATCTAGTTGAAGTCTGTATTCACAACTATTATGGACAAGCCAGTTGCAAGATGATATTTCCTAAGGAATTATCCTAGTCATAAAACAGGCAGAAATAGAGCAAGCTTTACCAAAATTATAGTTTAATTAGATAATAAGCATGCAAAGTTTTGGTTATGCTAGCCCTATTTCTGCCTTATTTGCCTTGAGAGCCAACATTAAATTTTACTCCTGAAAGGTTATTTTAATGTATCTGGGACACTAATACACCATTTGGTAGCTTTAGTGTCAATCTGGAAATATCTTGCCTGCTTTAGGTCTATAGGGAACATTTCTTGACTCAGGTCAGTCCGTACCTGGCATTCGGACAGGACAGTTTCCTAGGGAACATTATCTTGCAACTTGCCTGTCCGAAATACTAATATTAGGGAACATTGTGAATAGAGACTTCTTAGGGAACGTTATCTTGCAACAGGCCTGTCCGAGATACTAATATTAGGGAACATTGTGATGACTAGTACATATTTCAGTTATCTGAAGAAATAGCAGCTTGAGATTGAAAGTAGTTTCTACAAAGGGCATTTTGCAATGGCTAACCTAAAAATATGTTTGGAATAATCATTAGAAAGTGGGGTTCTTGGTCGGGTGAGGCTAGGTTAGGTTCAAACACATCACAGGAATATAATTTTTGTTTTGGCTGTGTCGGGTAACTAAATTGAAAAGGTTACTAATAAATTATATCACACAAATATTCTCACAAAAGTATTGGCCAAAAATAAAAACTAGCCAAACATTTTAGTTCAGTATGAGAAAATACCCTTGTATACCAAAAATAGTTATATTTAACAGAAAAATACAGTTGTGAAGGGTCAAAACATGATTTCCCAAGTAAACTTATCCTGTCCAACATTTGGTCATTGTTCCCTAACAACCTGCCACAGGCGTCCAATTTGAGCTTCCGAACAGGCCAGTTCCCTAAGAATTTTAAAATATTCCATTAGATTTCAATTGCCAGACATAATGCTTTTACGACTATGCAGTTGAAAAGAACTCTGAAAGTAGCTTATACCATGTTATTTTCGTGAATTTAAGAGTATAAACAGTACCGGAATAAAGCCAGCAAAAAATCGCCCATGACAAATGTGCTGTCCCGGTTCCGGAGTGGATAGGTCTATTATAACTGGATACAAGCTACGGACAGAACCCCGCTCATTGTTGCCTATGACGGTCTGAAAAAAATTGAGCGGGCATGATTGCATGGAAGCTTTTGATACATTATGGAATTTTATTACATAAATTAATTGTGCAGCTCATTTTACCCCTTGTACCAGATTTGTAGGTTCGAACACTATCAGAAAATTGAGTTATATGGGATTGTTCATTTTCTTCCCTATGCAGTGGTGACTTTCAGTGGCCGCTCAGTTTGTGTTGAATCACTATTTGTACCAAAAAAACACGTTTATAATGAAACTGCCTCAAGGACACTTGGGGGAAATGTAGTATATGGGGCGACACACAACATATCCTATCATCAAGTTAGAAAGACCAATTTGAAGATATTTTATGACCTTCTCAATATTTGGTGACTTGAGGCAAAATCTGGGGGGGCAGACGGTCTTGTTGACCTAGTATACCCTTCACACATCCCGAGCTCCCCGGGTCCCTGTTTACGCTAGAGATGATTGCTAGAGCAGCTGATAGAGCCAGGGTGTCCACATATTCACCCCTGTTTTTGGTGTCCTACGACATCGGGAAGTGGGTTAAAAAATGGACGCAAGTTGGGATCAGTAAGCAATCTGGCACTACCATTTTTCTCTAAAAAATTTCAGACCCCCATATGACTCCCTAGGAGGTTTCTAAACAGGGAATGGAGTTGTTCGGACCACCTGAGTATGCAAAGATCTATACCCATGCAAAAGCTGAACAAGCCAGTTCAATTATTTGCCTAAGATGAATTGGCAGGTCTTGTAGAGGGGTGACCGTTCTCAATCCTCCAACTATCATCCAATTGCTGTCATTTCTTGCATCTCCAAAGTTTTTGAAACTATTCTTACTTCAAAATGTCTCAAGCATTTCTCTTCCCATACGTGTATCCATGGCATGTTGTTCCCTCCCTTCTCTTTAATTTTACTCTGCATAACTTGCTTCTTTCTGTCTTCTCCTTCCTGCATTCCTCACTATTTATCTCCTTTTTCCCTGCTTAACCCCCTCCCTCTTTCACCCCCCCCCCCCTCCCTGTTACTGCATTCCTTGTCGCGGTTGGGAGGCTTCAGGCCGGCAACTAGAGCTTGATGGGGGATGCTTTTTACCTTCTCCCCTCGAGCTCTCGTTGTCGGCTTAACTAATTTTGTGTAGTTTTTATTTTCTCTTTCTATGTTTTTCCCCTTCTGTTCTTATTCTGTCCCTTTTGGTTTCATTTTGTGGACTTTTCCTCTTTGTTCAAATTATGTTCGGTTGGGTGAGTGAGCTGGCCTTTGCTGGTATTGGAGCTTTGACCCGGAACCAATTGTGGTGACAGTGGTGACATGTCGGCTCACCCGAGAGTTTTAGGACCTGTGGTTCGGTAACATGCCTAATGTTATGGTTCCTAGGCGGGGCCATCTCCGTAGTGCGGCTCCGGATCCAGGGGTGCCGTTCCTTGGAGGTGGGACTCTTGGCTTTCTGACCGGTAGCCCATAATTATGTAACGACTGGAGATGTTTGCATCGTTTCATGCCCTCAGTCTCATCAAGCGGGTTATGCTTAACATTTGAGCCTCTCTTTACATTATAATGCCACCCCCTTCCAAGGGGTAGGATAGGAAGCTGACACTTGGGACTCTGTCCCCACTTGTGTCGTTGGTGAAGGTTTAGGGCTCCATGATTCGTAAAGGTTGGCTTACTGGTATCCCTCCCGTCATACCTTCTCTCCGCCTGGTCTGCTTAGTACACTCCTGGAACAGCATGGCTTGGTATTTATGGCTGGTGTTACTGAAACTCCTCCCCTGGTTCTGACTTTGACACTGACTACGACCTCTGGCGCAACTTCTGACATTTCCCTGGATCCTTCCCACCCTGTCGAGAGGGTTTCAGTAGCCTCCTCGGCTGCAATAGTAGTGGTAGTGATTATGGTGGCTATGCTGGTGGTGGTGATTATGGTCGCGAGGGTGATAATGGTGGTACAGTAGTGAAAACTATGGTAGTGATTATGATGATTATGATGGTATACATAATTATATACATACATACATACATAAATTTAAAAACGGATTGCTCCACACGGAGTGTGGCTCTGGTCTTGTGTCCTAATGGCATCACTCCAGGCAGCCCTATTCAGAGCTGCCTCACTTGTCAGGTTTTTTTATTCATGATCAGACCGTATGGCCTAATCCCACGTCTTTTGTGGTCTGTCCTTTGGTGAAGCTCACCCCACATTCACGGATTTGCATGTTTTCTCCTAACTAGTTCATCCTCTTTACATGCCCAAACCATCCAAGTCTACTAATACGCATCTCATCACTGATACTCATGATACCTAACTGTCTCTCCAACTTTTTACTAGATATCCTGTCTTGCAGTTTAGCTCCACACATCCATCTCACCATTCTCGTCTCGTTACGTTCAATTCTGTTGATATCGTCCACTTTGACAGACCACGTTTCAGGAGCATATATGTCATAGCGCTTCTAACACATGAAGCGTACACCTTTGCCTTGAAAGAAAGAGGGAGTCTTCTTTATAATGACCACTGGCAACAGTTCTCTGAACTTCCCCAGAATGAGAACTGAGCGATCTCTGCCATACCCATAGCTTACTCTGACTGTTCCTTTTACTTATATATTTTCTAGATCTCAAGTGATGGCGTCTCTTCCGTGGATTGACCTCCCAATCTACCAAAAATTGGAAGCCAAAGTGTCACATTTTTCCTTTGCCCCTCAACTTTCTCTTCATAATTGCTGAGGGGCACAGGGCCCTGGGTGGTGCTTTGGTTTCCCGGGCGTTTCTGCACCCTCCTCAGCTCCCCACCATGGAGTGGCTTCGGTCACCCAGGCTTTATTGTGGTCGGCAGGGAGGGTTCTGTGGGGTCGCTCGGTTATGGCCTTGGCCTTGCTCGGGGCCTTGGGGCTGTTCGGCCAGGCAGCTTGGGGAACAACAACAACAACAACTTCCCCAGCCGCATCTAATTCTGGCTATAGTGGCGGCCTTGGCCCCACCACCGGAAGAGATGGTATCTCTCGAGTAGCAAAACTTGTCAACCATCTCCAAAGCCTCATTGCCAAAGTTTACTCTCTCGAGCTAGTCATTGATCACAAGCTCACCTTTGCATAATATGCATACATATTTCTCAACTTAGGACTTCTTCCTAGGTAGAAGTCCCTTTATTCTAGTGCAGCGCTTCTTCCCGTGGTGTACCCAGCAGCAGAAGACACTACACTGAATTTAGTTTGCGCCCACCCTTTTTCTGCATACTGCATAGGGGTATACACCCTTTTTTTCTACCTTTCCCACCCTTGATCTACTGTGTAAATCCTTGGTTTTATTTACAATAACTCTAAATCCTTTACTTGCCATGCCCTCTCTCCATCTTCTGAACTTGGCCTCGGCATATTGCACATTATTTGCTATGAATACTAGGTCATAAGCCTACTGTATAGCAGTTGCCACGGGAGCCCAACTCTAAAATCTCCAGATGAGTATGGGAGTGGTATGTATGGTGATGGATGTGATTATGGCAATGATGAGTATGGCAGTGGTTTACATTCTTATTCGGTGATAATTGTACTGCCAAAATCATTGGTTCTCCGATTTTTTTTTTTTTTTTTTTTTTTTTGCCTGACAAATAATTGGCATTCCATCTCCAGTGGGGTTAGGGGGTTGGGGGTTGGGGGTGGATAAACAGGCGATAAAGTGCGTTCTCAGAGGGTAGACATAAAGACAAATATAAACAGGAAGAAGGAAGTAAAAGAGTTAAAGGTGACAGGCCTTCCCGCCTTCAGTGTCTGGCTAATCTATCTATTGCCTGACGCCGTGATCCCCGAAGGGGTTGCCACGAACGAAATGCCCCCTTGCACCTCTGTTCCCACTCAGTCGACGCCCCTCCTCCCAACCAGCACCGCCTTCATCCATATACTTCTTCACTCCGTTCTTCCACCTATCTTTTGGTTAACCTCTCCCTCTCTGTCCTTCAACCTTGCTCTCCCACACCCTCTTAGTCATTCTCTCGCTTCCCATACGTTCCATATTGCCGAACCATCTCAAGGTTTTCCTTTTCACACTTTCCAGCACATCTGCCTCCACACCACACCTCCCTCTTACTTCCTCATTCGTCTGTCAATCCCTCCTTATATCTCCGCACGCACTTCTCAAGTAACTCATTTCCACCCCTCTCACTCTTGGTCTGAGTTTCTCCACCAACATCCATGCTTCGCTTCCGTAAGTCAGTGTCGGGATTACCACACTGTCATGCAAGGACTTCTTCACTTCCATGCTGATCACCCTATTTCTTGTTACTGCTTTCAGTATTCCTACAACCCTCTTCCCCTGTTGCACCCTCACCCGCATTTCGTCATCCATACTCCTATCGTTACTCAGCACACTGCTCAGATACTTAAATGAGCTTACAATCTCCATTGCCTGACTGTTCAACTTCACCTCACACTCTGTGGCTTCACCCCTTTCCAAGACCATAACCTTGCTCTTCCCCGCATTTACCTTCTGATTCCGTTTCTCGCACACTGTTCCAAACATATTTACCAGACCCTGCAACTCCCATTCATTATCGCTCATCAGAACTGTATCATCAGCAAACAGCAGTACAGGTAGCTTCCACTCATTTCCCTCCCTTATCAGCAATACACCAACATCCACTGCTCTTCCTTGTATTTCTTTCATGACTCCATCCATATATACAGTAAACAACCACAGGGACATCACACACCCGTTTCATCCCAACATTCAGATCAAAGAACTCGTTCTGCTCGTTCGCCACACATACTGCCACCTTTGCACCCTCATACATGCTTTTCACTGCTTTCAGCAACTTGCCATCTACTCCGTATATTCTAAGTATTTGCCACATACCTTCTTTATCCACTCTGTCATAGGCCTTCTCCATGTCCATAAAGGCAACATACAGCTTTTGTTGCTTCTCCAGATATTTCTCCACAACACATATCAGGGTAAAAATCTAATTTGCACATCCTCTTCCCTTCCTAAAACCGCCCTGCTCGTCACCTATCCATTTCTCCGTTCTTGCTCTCACTCTCTCAATAACTACCATTCTGTACACCTTCCCTACTACGCTTAGAAGACATATTCCTCGGTGGTTACCACACACTCCTCTTTCCCCTTTACCCTTATATAGGGAGATTATTATGCCTGTCTTCCAGTCATCAGGTGCACGCCCCTTCTCCCATGCTAATTTGCACATTTTCCATACCCATTCAATTACTATCTCACCACCATACCTCAGCATCTCCCCACACACTCCATCCATTCCTGGTGCTTTCCCATACTTCACTCTTTTCATGGCTTCACACACTTCTGACCTCCTGATCCCCACCTTCTCCTCCACTACTTCTCTTCTTCTCCCTCCCATACCCCATCCAACTATGTTTGCTGGCTCATCATTCCTTACATTCAGCAATTATTTGTATTACTAACTCCATCTTTTGACTCTCGCTTGCTTCTCGGCTAGCACTCACCCATTCTTATCTTTCACACCATTACTGTTTCCCTTGCTACCTTTCCTAACTCTCTTGACTTCTTTGCAGAACAGTTTCTTACATTCCCTCCATGGCTAATACAACGTTTAAATAAGGATCGATCATATGTTTGTATTAATTTAATTTGAGGGTTATAGGCGTTAAGCTAGAATTATATTGATTAATATTAAAAAAATTGTTATTTTGGGATATTGGACAATTATAATACAGAGACATATTAGTGCAATTAGTTATCAAGAAGTCAGCTGATAAGTGACTCAATTTTCCGCCAAATTAAACAAATAACAATAGAGTATAGTGCTTTTTGTTTAGCGTCGTAGATTTGTCTGCATTTCACACTATTATTATCAAGGTTTTTCACGGACCAACGATGTTATGATAGAAAGGAGCGAAAGGGAGAGAGGAAAAAAGGAGGGAAATAAGTAAATGATGGGATAAAGAAAGTAAGGAATGAAGGAAAATTAGAAAGAAGGGAGGGATGATATAAGAATAAGGGGTAAATAAAGGACGGAAAGTAAGAAGAGTAGGAATTAATAGAGGGAAGAAGGAAAGACTAAAAAGAATGTGAGGAAGGAAGAAGAAAATATATGATGGAGGAATGGAAGTAATTAAATTATGAGAGTAAAACATAACACAAGGAAAGGAGTCAGTAAAGAAGGAGGGAGTGAAATAAGAAATTGGGGAAGGGAGAGAGGAGAGAAGAAAAGATGGACGTAGAAGGGAGGGATAAAGAGAGTAGAAAGGGGGGGAAGAGGGTTATGATAGCAGGAAAGACTGGATGAATAAAGATAACAAGAAGGAAGGGAGATAAAGAGGGAGGAAGGGGCTGAAGAAAATGGGAGGAAAGAAAGAATGATGGAAGAGTGAGTAAAATAGAATGAAGGATTGAAGGAATAAAGGAGGAAATGAAGGAAGCAAGTGAAAACACGAAGAATAAGGATAGAAGGAAGAAAATAGAGAAGGAGAGAAAGAAGAATAAAAGGAATGAAGTGAGATAGAAGGAAGACAGACAAATAAGTGAAGAGTGAAGGGAGATAAGGAGGGAAGTAAATGAGAATGAGGGAGGAAGGTAAAAGGAAGGAAGGAAGGATGAAGAAGAAAAGGAATGCAGGGAGATAAAAGGAAGGCAGAGGAAGAAATAAAGAGTGAAGGGAGGTAAGGAGGGAAGTAAATGGGAATAAGGAAGGTAGAAGGAAGGAAAGAGGAGGTAAGGGATCCGACTTTAGTTATTTCATTTGCTTGAGTGCTGCTCGTGTGGAGGTGGAATGGAGGGAGGGTGGGAGGTAGGAAGGAGGGAAGAGTAAGGAAAAGGTGGGGAGAAGAGTAAGGAAGGGGGAGGGAGAGAGGGGGAAGGTTAGCACAGGAGGGATGGAAGGGGAAGCAGAGAGAAGGGAATGCAAGGGACGGACGAAGGAGGGAATGAAAAGGAAGAAGGAGGGAGGGAGGAGGGGAAGGAATGGGAAAGAGTGAGGATTGAGGGAAGAGAGAGGGAATGGTAAGGAGTGAGGATTGAGGGAGTCGAGAGGGAGGGAGGGAATTAAAAAAAAAAAAAAAAAAATCGGTAGAAAAAGTCCCGCCATGAAATTGTCGACAGTTAAAGAATGGTGGACAAGCCTACGATTTAGTATGCAGTTTCGAATCCTGCTTAATATCAATCTAAGCATGTACACACATTCCAACTGTATGTTAGGAAATGTGGTGGTAGCAGAGGGATAGTTGTAATTATAGTGGTTTTGTTAGTGGTAGTAGAGGGATAGTTATGATTATTTTTTTTTATTTTTTTTGCCAGACGCTGTAATTCCCGAGGCCATTCCCGTGGGCATGAATATTAGGCGTTTGTCACGAATTGCTATGGTCAAGTTGCCCGGGCTTGACATCTACCAATAACATTTTGACAGTGGGGATTCAATTCGCCGACCCTTTGATGAGCAGCCGAAGCTCTACTGACTATGCCACGGGAAGTTTTTTTTCTGGACCCCCTTTTCCCACATGTTTATCCTTATTAGTTCGACCCATTACTTTGGTGAATTTAAGACTTTGAGTAGCATGTAAGTGTCGATTTTTCCTAGCGAGCGACATCAAGCCTGAAATTTAGGAATACAAATGTACTAATTTAAGTCGAAGGGAGGTCTTGGGTTCGTGTTATTATGCTTAATGGGGTTCTAGGGAGCAAAACAAAATAAAACTACCCTTTATCATTGATTCACTTTCATTATTTGCAACACAACTATCAACTTTGCTCATTGGTAGTAAATTAATTGTACATTGTGCAGTATATTATCTACTGTTCAATTGTTCTACTGAAGATCTATTTACAACTTCTGAGGGAGGTCTGTTCCAGGTAGAGCAGTTCTAATATGTGAAGCATTATGGACATAAACATTTATAATGGAACATTTTTCATCTTTAGTTTTGATAGTATATAGCTATGTTTCCACCATGTTTACTCATATATTTCCAAAAATTCATAACAAATATTTTGCTAAATATGAAAGTTTCTCTATAATATACACAAACAGACTAGTTTCATATTTTCAATAAGTATAAAAACATGAGCTGCTATTGGATTGGATTTATCGTCAGCTGAAACAATATTTTTGTGTTAACTATTTTCAACTTCCAGCCGTGGTTGATGGTTATATTTATAGTGACATTACTTTCTCACTCGCCATACTCATTAACCCCTTCAGTATTCGAGAGCGCGTTCCTTCCTTTCTTTCTGGCTAGCAGTAGACGTTTTTAGTCAGTTTAGGAAGGTGCTTTGGAAGTCAGAAGGTAAATTAGGATAGTGTTTACCTCCGATTCCTGAGTGATCCTTCATATACTTTAAATAATATTCTAATAATTGGCAGAATATAGTGAACAAACACGTCATCGTATCCTGAAGAGGTTACCCCTAACTTATTCCCGATACCTCATCTCACATAATATGACTCACAATGATCCACACCCGCTCAGTCATAGTCGCCTACTAAATCAATTGATCTCACTCTCATTCCATTATTCTACGACTCAATCTTTATCACAATTCCTAAATGCGTGTTCTTATTCACTTAATATATTCTATATAATTATCCCCGCGTTTTAACAGTTTATTCTGGCTATTATTAGACGACTTTAACCCAATTAAGAAAGGATATGTGGGATTAATTGGATGAAGACTATCTCAATTAACCCTCGAGTTCCATATATCCTTCCTAATTAAAATATAATCGTCTAATCATAGCCATAATAAACTGTCAAATCGCGTCATTATCCTCAGAGTTTTGTAATATTTTCAACCTCCAGTTAACTTTATTTATACACTGTTCAAAATATGGGTATGACAAGGGTAATGAAAGTCTCCGTAATAATCTACCATTCTAAGGGTATATTATTAGTAATAAACCCATCTTATATAGTAAAAGGTTTGAAAGGTAAATCATCATGCATCACCATACCCAATTACTGTATGTACCATTTTCTTATCCTCTTCGTACCATTGACTATTTACAATCTCTCTCTCTCTCTCTCTCTCTCTCTCTCTCTCTCTCTCTCTCTCTCTCTCTCTCTCTCTCTCTCTCTCTCTCTCTCTCTCTCTCTCTCTCTCTCTCATAAAAACATCAACCTTTGACAAAAACACTAACTGGCCGACTGATCGCGTCTACTACGATCATCTTTCATGTTTTTTTTTGTTCCTAGTAACTTCCTACCAATATTTCTTCTCTTCATTCCAAAGTTAATTTGAAGCGTCATTTAACGTTCTTCCGTTCTCCTGATTTTATATGTACAGTCTTCGACAAAAGTCGTGACTTAAGTGTTCGAAGCTACCCGAACTGAATAGAATCTTCTTTTTAATTCTTTACATAATATTTACTGTATATTTCGGAGGTTCGTTTTGATGTTCGAGGGTTGATGTTGGGCTAGGATTTATTATTTAGAGTGTGCAGTCGTGAGCATATTTAAGATTACAATTCGATTCTGTGAACAATTAAAGCCAAGTTCTGAAGCATCTGGGCATAAATATAATTCATTGTATTATCTTGTTTGGTGTTGTTACTGATCCCAATGGGTATGTCGCCATTCATGTTTTTTAGTGTAACTAAAAAAATTGTCTTTTCTTTATTCAACAAGCAGCCTGTTTCCAATATCAAAATACAAAATTAATGGCGGATGAATACGCTAAATCCGGATTCTACTACATCCCGTTTTAGACAATCTTACGGTGCAAGAGCCACCACAGTCGATAGCGGAAATTCAGCAACTTCACTATATTCATTTTGGCTCTGCGAACATCTTTGGTCTTAGTGTTCAAAGTCGTGGAGGCAGCCGTTTAGGTAGATTAGTGCGTCAAATGCTCCGGAGAAGAGTATATAACAAAAAAACATAACTTACTCAAATCAGCAAAACACAGCCCTCTTCCGAGCGGAATCGGAAATACAATATTAAATAATTCTATTCTACAAATTTATATTGTAGTTTTCTTAGTTGCTATCCAAATGCAAATTTAACCCAATTTGTTTCGAAGGGGTCTGTTTGGACCTCCATTGTTTTGGTCCATGAGTTTGGAGATTTGAAGACGTTTCCTCCCAACAACTTGGCTATAATAAGATGCTTCACGTCATTTATGCATCTTTTTTTTCCGGGCGAGCGATAGCGACCCTGTAACTTGGAAGAAATCGGCCTTCGGTTGGGACATATACATACATACATACACACATGTTTAAAAACCGTTTTGTCCACAGAAAATGTGATTACAGTTTCACGTCCTAAATGGCGGCTTTCCAGGCGGTCCTGTCAAGGGCTGCCTCTATTGTCAAGGTCTTTATTTTGAGATTGGACCGGAGTACTTGATCCCACGTCATTCTAGATCTACCCCTACGCACAGCTCCCCTCACGTTCACAGTCCAGCATTTCTTCACCCATTTCTGATCATCTATTTTCTCCACATGTCCAAGCCAACCAAGTTGGTTCGTGCCCATCACTTCACTGACGCTCCTAATGCCCAGACGCCTTCTTAAATCCTCGTTAGATACCCCATCCCTTAGGTTAACTCCACATATCCATCTCACCATTCTCTTCTCATTCCCTTCCATTCTAGTGCTATCCTCCGCTTTAACCGGACAAGTCTTATGAGGCGTAGGTCATCGCACTCCTAACACACGAGGTATACACCTTCCCTTTAAGGTGAAGTATATATATAGCTTGGGTCTGGGAGGGCCTTTTTTTCAAGGAAGACTGGGAAGGCATTTTGTAAACCTAAGGGTCAAACTAAAATACATTGCTCGAAAATGGCAAAGACCATAAACAAATTCAATAAATGTCAAACCAATTAGTATTAATGAATGGGACGTGGTCAGCTTCAAGGCCTCCCATGTGTACTTCATCTTATTAATAAAATTTGTTATTATCAAACTTATTAACCCATAACTGTCGGGGCGCAACATAAGTCGAGTATAATAAATCTGGACTATCTGGCGGCGCTCGACATAGGTCGTGTGGCAATTTCAGCACGTAATGTTGCTGAGAGAGAGAGACAAGTGGTGGCAGGAGAGTAGCGAGCGTATGACTGCTCCAGACCACCGCGGCGAACCTACTGACACGAATCCCACCTCCTCCCTCCCTCTCTCACTCGCTATATACGGAATTGTATGGGGAAAGTGCCGAATTACATGCTTTTTGCACTCGCGTTGCGCGGTTGTTGCAAGAAAACTAGCCATCATAAAAGGATCGTTATGGTGTCATTGGAAAGCTCTGTTTATGCCCTTTCAGGAATAGATACTTGTTTTACGCTCTGGGTCTTACTTAGGCATGAAAATGATCACGTAACAGCCCTATTTTGGCTAAAAACACCCCGCTGGTGGCTACATATTATATACCGCCTAGGCCGCTCGTAAGGTGTTAATCAGATACTTTTGGACATAAATCGTGATTTTAGGTTTTCGAAGCTAATGCAAAGTGAATCGAATCTTCTCATTGACTCTGTACTGTACATAATATTTACGTTTCGGAGGTTCCTTTTGCTGTTCGAGGGCTTGTATTGTACAAGTATTTATGCCTTAGATATTGCAGTTGCCCACAAGGGACTGGAGTTCTCGAAAAGGGGCTCTAGTCCTGATGCTTTCTTGACTTGCAGTGTGCTGGCTTAATAATCCAGAAAGGTTGATCGTCATTGAAGTCCTATTTTAACTAACTAACTAATTAGTTGCCCACATGAATTAAAATCCAATCCGTGAATTTCTGTACAGAAGGATAACAAATGGGGTTGACATACAATAGGATTTTCTTGTATTATACTGTATATATATTCTGTATATATATTTATATAAGTTATATTTATTATATATTATACTGTATATAGATGTATTATAATATATATACAGTAATACTGTATATAATTTATATATATAATATATATTATAATATATATATATACTGTATATATAATACAGTATATATATATATATAAAAAACAAAATTGTTTTTTCTATATTCCAACTACTCCCTCTTGGGTATAGGCTGAGACCCTGTACATTCAACTGCTAGTCATTGAACGGTGAAGCCCGTGAGGTCTCGTTCTAGGGTGAGACATGTAAAGCACTTTTAGCTGCAACCAGACCCTGCCAACTTGCCGTCACAGGATGCATGGGGTTTAGTTGCCCACTCACAGCTCGAAGCAGCCCCATCTCTGAACCTGCCTCGCCCCAGTGCTTCACTGTCTTAACCCCTAGACTCAGACCCTCACTCTCATAACGCCACCTATTGAGCAATAAACTCGGTAGGCATTGTCCCCCTGTAGCATACTTTGAATATGGGAATATTCATACAGCGCTATTTAATCAGGGAACAATGAGGGTATATATTTTGTGTTTCGGTGGGCTATGTGATAGTGCACTGATACTAGGTACAGCACAAATTCCATCCCAATAATATCTTCCCATTGACATATCGGGATTCGAAACCGGGTCCATTGGATTACCAGTCCAGTGGCAAGACCAAACCACCACGCACACACACACACATATATATATATATATTTTTTTTTTTTTTTTTTTTTTTCCCTTAGGGGAAGGGGAAGGAGAGTAGAGGTTTGGTCAGGAAGGTAAAGTAGGAAATTACGAAGGAAAGTAGCAGATTAAAAGTAGGTGGGCCAACCACCTTGCTTTATTTAGGATAGGGCAACTTTATTTTTATTAAAAAAAAGAAAACATATTTTGGATGTTTAGATGATACTTAGTGATGATGGTCTCTTTCTCAGTGATGTTGAGTCGAATTCTTCTGATGTGTTGTTTCGCTGGTGGCATTCATGTATTCAGGGGCTCTGGCTTTCTTCAGGAGGGTCCTTGATATTTGTAGGGATCCCCTGGTGTTCTGCCATTGTCCAGGTTGTGGGGTGTGGTGGATGTCTGCGGTGTTGTTGTTGGATGTTCTGGTGTTCTTGTTTAACTGGCGATGGCCTGCCACTGAGTTGAAGGAAGAGGTTCCCCTTTGAAGGTGAGATCCACTGAAGTTGTTCTGAGGACCCAGGTTTGGAGGGCCCACGGTATTCGGTATTCAGTGTGGGACCCCCAGTAGTAATACCGAGGTCCCCAGTTACAGCATCGCCCAGCCATCTTCAGAGCTCCTCCTCTGGCCTCAGCCTCTCCATGCTCCTGTAGATGAGACCCTCGATCTTGGTGAGGGCCTCCAGGAGTGGTGGTGGTGGAGAGATTTGATGTTCTGGTGGTCTGTGGTCTGGTCTATATAAAATATATATATATATATATTTTTTTTTTTTTTTTCTTTTTTTCTATGTGATTGAGGGAGGCAAAAGGCATAACTGCCTATAGCGAGTCCCTCCCCCATAGTTGAAAGAGTGACAGGGCCAAAATCAAGGGACGTTCGAGCCAAAATGCCTGGACACACGGAGTTTGAAGCAATTTAAGTCATAGGAAGAGGGAAAGACTGATTCTGGGAGAGAGTTCCAGAGCTCAGCTGTTGAGTAGAAGAAAGTTTGAGAGTAACGTTTCACTCTTGGGTTGGAGAGTTGCACAGAGTAGGGGTGGGATTGAGTTGCAAGACGGGTACCACGTGCCCTACGTAAGGAGGTGGTATGCACTGGGATAGCTCTGAGGAACACTGATTATTATAGTAGCGATAGAATAGCGAGAGAGATGCAACATTGCTGCGGAGAGAGAGAGATTGCAGAGAGTTGGTGAGTGGACGGGAGTTAATGATACGAAAGGCCTTCCTTTCAACTTTGTCTAGGAGAGCGGTGTGAGAGGAACCTCCCCACACATGTGAACAATACTCAATACAAGGGCGCACTATGCCCCTGTACAGAGCAAGAAGCTGTGCAGGGAAAAGAACCCCCTAAGGCGGTTGAGCACACCCAGCTTCTGGGAGGCTGCCTTAGCAAGACTGGTAATATGGTCCTTCCAAATGAGAGCAGAAGAAAAAGAGACACCAAGAATATTGAGAGAAGATGAAGGGTTGATTTTTGTATTGTTGAAGAATAAGGGATAGTCCCCTGGGAGATCCTGACGGGTAGATGATGGAGAAATTGGGTTTTGGAAGCATTAAAGTTAACAAGGTTTTCTCTGCCCCAATTGGAAATAGTATTTAGATCAGAATTTAAGAGTTCTATGGCTTCATTACATTTGTCGTTGAGGGATTGCTGGCTGGGGCGTTCTGAAAAACTAATGGAGTAGTGTAAGGTTGAGTCGTCTGCATATGAATGGATGGGAATTAAGGTACAGTTAAGGAGATCATTTATAAAAATTAGAAAGAGAATAGGAGATAGGACAGAGTCCTGAGGAACACCGGAGTTTATAGGGTGAGGAAGTGAACAATGGCCGTCCACAACCGCGGCTATGGAACGGCCGGAAAGAAAATTAGATACAAAGGCACAGATGGAGGGATAGAAACCGAAGGAGGGTAGTTTAGAAATTAAAGATTTATGCCAGACTCTATCGAAGGCTTTCGATATGTCTAGTGCAATAGAAAAAGTCTCACCGAAGTCCCGAAAGGAGGATGAACCAAGGAGTTAGTAAGATATGAAAGAAGATCACCAGTAGAGCGACCCTTAAGGAAGCCATACTGGCGATCTGAGAGCAGATTATGAGAAGAGAAATGCTTAAGAAATTTGGAAGCAAGAATAGTTTCAAAAACTTTAGAAAGACAAGAGATAAGAGCAATTGGACGATAGTTGGAGGGTTGAGAGCGGTCACCCTTCTTTGGGACAGGTTAAATGTGAGCACACTTCCAGCATGAAGGGAAGATGTTAGAGGATAGACAGAGACGAAAGAGTTTGCCTAGGCAGGGAAAAATGCAAAAATTTAGCTGTCATTGGTCATCTCCTTTCCGTTAAATGTGTACCTTGTTTGGACAGATCTCGTGGTCGTTGGCTTTCCAAATCATGCCCAAGTGTTCAGTTTTACGTAATGCCTGCTTAACCCACTCTGATGGGCAGTGTAAGACAATTTTGCTCCACATTAAGTCAGTATATGTAACGTACTGTAAGACAGTTGCCCATAAATCTTTACAGTTGGATGACCAGTTATTAAAGGATTTTCTTAAAACAGAGCCTTCCGCCTATGTTTCCGGTAGTTCTCAGGCACAATCAGTTACTTCGCCCCTTTCGATAGATTACTCGTGACGCTCCCTCCCGCCAATCCAAGCGACCAAGGACCACAAAGAAACCGCCGGACGTACCTTCATCGTCTTCACCAGCGAGATCCTGGTCCCGCTTCTCCAGTAGCTGCCTCCTAGGTCTTCGCCCCTTGTTCAAACAGGAAATCCAAGAGGCACCGCTAGACTTTGCCGCCACACTCTCCTCTGGCGATGATAAAGACAGACGGACGCACTCCAAAAGATCCTCTTCGTCGAAGATGGCGGCGTAGTTAAGGCCTCCCAAGCCGGAAAGCACTTCTTTGTCGCACCAGGAGGCAACCCAGAGACACAGCTGGCAATGTCCCCGGCCATTCCCACCGGTTTACCATTACCACACCGAGGGCAGGGCCGCCTGAACCTAAGGCTCTTCCGGTATTGGGATCGGAGAGGGGCTGTAGTGTTGTGTCTCGCGGTCAGTGAGGAATCAGTGCTCCTGCCTGACCAGCTCGAAAAATTTCCAAATGTCAAGAACCCATGGAGTATGAGATACCGGACCTAAACCTGAGGGACTTTTTCTCATCTCGGGCTGTTCCCTTCTCACAGAGAGAAACACACGATTGCCGCTGCACGGGCTGGCGAGTCTCGGTTGGCGGCTTTTAACCGCCCCCCCAGCAAGGCCACCGGGATCCAACATACCCCAACAAGGAGTACACGCCGAGGATGTGGCCGCCTGGCCAGCGACCATCTTCCAGGCATTCTGGAACGCAGGGCTCAGAGATGTCCCAGGTCCGCCGTCCCAGTCAGACACCGGAAAGTGGAGTGTGTATTTCAAATGTGCAGTTGCAGGAGTGGTTTGACTATGAGGGCAAGGTGAAGGGAGAGCGACATGTTAAAGTTTCAGAACCTGTAGCCCCGGCGGTGCGACCTCTAAGGGCAGGTGCCAGTTCAAACTCAAGTTGATTTTAACATTCCTTCACCACTGTCACTCCAGCGGCTACCACTTCAGGAGAGCCGCCGCAATTTTACCTTCCAATCTGAAAGTTGTTCTCAGATCTCATTCCACCTCCCATTGACCGCTCAATTCCTTTTAAGAAGGGAACCTATGCCCCTGTTATGAGACCTGATACGTCCTGGTCTGTCCTTAAGCTCCAACCGCCATGAGGTCGCGCAGCCCCACGGTTACAGGTGAGACTCCTGTGCTGGAAAATTGGGTTATCGAGGTGAGTGAAGCTAAGACATTAAGGGCAAAGAAAGCAATTGGGTGAGGTATTAGACGTTATTGTGAAAGACTATTCCCACCATTTAGCATCCTGACTATTTTGTCTATATGCCATCCCCTGCCTTAGCCTCCCGCTTCATATGGGAAAAATATTTTCAGATTGGATCTAAGTCAGAGGGGTTTAATGATAGGAATAACAGTTACCGCAAATGACCCCGGAGTTGAAGTCCATACCTTTAAGGAACGGACGCTGGTACGTCCTTAGTTCATATTAGTGGAGGGGAGTCAGGGCTGGCGGCGGCATGGGGACAAGAGGCCCGAGCTGTTTGCCAGCACCATTACAAATAAGAGCAGTCATCAGGTCCACGCCAAGAGGACACTCATTTAGTTCTCTATGACGGTAGGCACGGGCGGATCCCACAATATAATTTTGATTTTTGGGGGCCCCTAAGTTATCTCTCTGTCAGTTGCTCTGAACCCTTTTGTTCCCCCACGCAGGTTAAGATAGATAAAGATGTCAAAGGAGGTTGGCAGAAGGCATGGAGTGTTAGCGGCCCAATACCTACTCAGCCGCCAACTTGAGGCGCCCCTCTGGCCAGGACGACTGATGTCGGTCCACGGACGATGGAACCCAGAAGGCTCTTTGCTCTTACTAGGCAATCTTACTCAAGAATTCCATTCAGTCCTTTCTGATATTCGCAATGCTCTCTTTGAGGCGGTGCGTGTTCGTCAAGATCTGAGGGTTACCTGGTCTGGGGACTCCCTGTAGAGAGTGGTGAGAAGATTGATGTTATATAATGTCTTATCTAAAAATCTTGCCTCTGATGCCCCTGTCCCACTGATGCGATTTCATAAGATTTTTGTCGCCGAGGACGTAGGTTCTTGTCAATTCCGCAACAAAGTTTTTGCGACATCAAGGATTTTGACCGTTAAAAAACCGTTGACAAATTTACACTCCGCGACGATGTCGCAGATCGAGACGACGTAAAATCAGCGACATTATGCAACATCATCGGCAAATTGAGCGATGGTTCGCCAATGACCTCGGCGAGAACTGTCACATTTGAAAAAAAATATTGCGACATAATGCGAAGGATGACTGAATACTCGGCGTATGTTCTGAGACGTCTTCGGCGAAGTAAGCGATACCGCAACCCCTCTCGTCGAAAATGGTACAAATTTTTATCGGAAGGGGGGTCTAGAGTTTTTTGTTTTAAGTTTTGAAGGAGGTCTAGTGAGGAAACTACGAAATATAAGAATGAATGACCAAAACAACGGTCCGTTGCCCCTTAAGGGAGGATGGGCGTAATATTTGCTCATTTATATATTTGTTTATGATTTATTTAGTTTCATCCCTAGGACCTCCATTAAGCAAAATAAACAGCACCCCCCAGCACCCTCCTTCAAAGATCAAATTTGTAAATTTTTCGATTAGAAAAATATCCGTGGCCGAAGGCCGGTTCCTCAAAAACGTATAGGCTCGCTATCGCTAGCCAGGAAAAAACACGACGCCTAAATGACACGAAAAGTCTGAATATTGACAACGAAAATGGGTGAAATGTCTTAAAACTCACCAAACTAATGGGCCGATACCCCCGAAGCATAAAATATGAAAACTAATGGTGGTTAACCATGAGGAAAATAAGAGGACCAGAAAAATTACCATCTCCCCTTTAACCCCTAGAACGGCAGCAAACGCTAATAAGAAGTTTTACTGGTCGAGCGAGGGCGGCAAAGCTATGAAGAGGGAGGCCTAAAAATGTGTTTTGTTTTTTTTCCCTATACCTCCTATCACTCCGCCACATCCCCTCCTTCACCCCTTTACCCTCCCCCTTCAAGATCACCTATTTTCCCTGTTATTCCACTAATTCGTTGGTATTATTTTGGTGCTAACATTTAGCAACATTTGGCCCACAACATCTGTTCCTCATTCATATCAAATGATCTCATATCTACCACGCATAATCCAATACATTACTACGCAGATGACTCAACACCTCCACAGTTCCGTCAAATTTACCAATTCTTTGAACCAACCCGATCTTATAAATTCAAAAATAATCACTGCAATTTCTCTGAACCAGGACCTTTCTAGAATTAATGAATGGGGACAAAAGAATCTAGTTTCCTTTAATGCACAGAAAACCAAGTACATTCAATTTTCTAACTGACAGAATCTCACTGACTCCTATATATTTGTTTAACACCTTACGAGCGGCCTATGCGGTTTATTATATGTACCGCACAGCGGGGTGTTTTTAGCCAAAATAGGGCTGTTTACGTGATCATTTTCATGCCTAAAAGACAGAACCAGAACGTTAAAACACTTAACCTATCCGTGAGGGGGCATAAACAGAGCTTTCGAATGACAACCTAAGGATCCTTGTATGATGGGATAGTTTTATTGCAGAACCCGGGCAAAACGCCGCGAGTGCAAAAAAAGCAGGAATTTCGGTAGTTCGGTACATAATTGAGCATGTAGCGGAGGTTTTTAGGGTGAGAGAGGCGAGGAGGGAGCTGAGATTTGTGTCAGTAGGTTCGACCGCGGTGGGGCTGGAGCAGTCATAATCGCTAGTATCCTGCCACCACTTGTCTCTCTAGCTCAGCCACATTACGTGCTGAAATTGCCACTCCGCCTATGTCGGAGCGCCGCCACATAGTCCAGCTTTATTTACACTCGACTTATGTTGCTCGCCGCTAATGAAGGTTTAATGATGTAAATATTCCCACTTCCCCTAGTATTGACCATTATTGGTGTACCATTAACTACTGTAACTTGAGCTGGACACATTATTTTAGAAGCATTGCTAAGAATGCCTCTAAAAAACTGGCAATCCTGTACAGAGTTCGAGAATTCTGCCCTGACGAGGCAGTTGGCCGTAATATATAAAAGTCATGGGCGTTCTCCGATGGATTACTGTTCAACCTCTGATGGGGTGGTAAGTGGAGGTGGTTGCCTGGAGGCAGTTGGACCAAAATTCAAAATAAAGCTATTAGATTAATAAATAACCCTGCAAGCAACACAGGACCTTCATAAATTATGCATACGAAGAACGTTGCATCCTTTGCATTATTCTACAGATATTTTCACAGCAATTGTTCCGAGGGAAATTGCCTTTCAATTGTGCCGCCTTCTCCACCATCTTTCCCCGTAGAACTAGGGCAGCTGATTGAGCGCCCATGACTTTACACTATCTCCTACACAATGCAGAACTACTGCATATAAGAATTCATTTATCCCCAGAGCTACTACTCTTTGGAATTCACTTCCCTCGAATTGCTTTCCACAAACTTACAATCTACAAATGTTTAAATCCAGTTGTTACAAAATATTTATGAATGGAGGATGCCTTTAGGCACATGGACCTTTTTGTTTTATCTGTGTTTTTCCTTTCTCCGTTCATTGTCTCTTAAAAAAAAAAAAAAAAAAAAAAAAAAAAAAAAAAAAATGGAGGATGCGCTTACGTGCCTAGCGAGTGTGTTACACAACCGAGAGTGTGAATGAGTAGGCTCAGTGTGGCTTGAGGCCTCCTTGAGGGAGGGGTTGTCTCAATTTGCTCCATAATTCATGAATGGGCTGCTCCATGTATATTCGCGATTTTGACCAGAAAAAATATATTTTCACTTGTTTTATTGTTGTTACAGGTTACTATCTTCATAGTGAAGGTAAAATAGGCTCATATGAATAAGTAATAACGATATTTATCGTAAAAGGACGATTATATGCCTGAAATGGAGCCTATATGCTCAGCCATGGGGCATCGAGTTCACTACCCCCCCTCGCCGTTCCCGGCTTAATGCACGAGATTGGCAATGTCCTTGCCGTAGGGTTACGTTACGGCGTAATTGAGCCCAACCTCGCTTTTTTGTTTTCTCTTTCTCTCCCCTCCTCTCCTCGCTTTTTGTGGTTTTGCTCTTTATCTCCCTCTCTCTTTGCCTTGTAGCCATTCGGCCCCATTCAGCCTACTGTTTTAAGAGTGTACCCACATCCAGGTTTCAATATTTTCCTGTTGAGCGGTCGGGAGCGAGGCCAACATATATATATATCTTGGTTTTGAGAGCAAGCTAAATTTGTTAAATTTGTTGATAGAAAAGTGTCCTCGGCAATTGCCGGCGGATTTCTCAATAAAATGCTGGCTCGCTATCGCTCGCCAGGAAGATATCGATACTTGGATGGGGATAAAGAATAAACGTCTTAAAACAGTTGGGTGAACGGGGCTTAATGGATACAAGCCAGAGAAGAAAGACAGAGGAGAGATAAGGAGAGAAACAAAACAGTTGAACCCCCTTACGAGAAATGCATAGACAAATGGGGTTGGACAGGTTCACTATTAGCCTCAATCCTTTTTGTTTTACCCACCTCGCCGAAGGTTGCTCTTGGTCTCGGACGAGGGGTTTTCTGAGTATTCATCTACGTCGCACAGCCCTTTGCACGCCTCAGTGAAGGATACCCGTGGCGGGGGTATATTCTAGGCGACGCTTTTTTTGGTCTGCGACAACCCTCGGCGATGTCTCGCCGATTGTAGCCGAGGATATCCGAGGGCCCGTGCCGATCCCTCGGGCAATGTTAGACGCTGCTTGCGAGGGTTCGGGACCCCCTCGCAAGTCCTCGTCTCAAATTTTGAACATGCTCCGAACAGTTGCGATGACCCACGAGGGCCCTTCTGAGGGCCTTGCGAGTCAAACGATTATCATGCGAGGGTTCAATATTTTGTTGCGACATGGTACGAATGTGCCCAATTCTTGGTTGTTCCTGCGATGAAAATTGTATGAAATTCGGGACCAGTGGGAAAGGGGCATGAAGATGCCTGGCACACAGTTAACTTCCTAATAGACTTGTCAACCTGCCAATACTTCCAAGCCGCATAGGGTGAGCCAGCATTTAAGGGGACTAAATCTAATCCCTATAGAGTTAAATTTCGTGGTCAGTCACAGGTCATTTCAGTCACAAAAAACTTCCACAAGCCACTGGAAGCAGCGGTATGTCTCGAGGAAGAAGGTCAGTCTTAGGGGTAGACGGAGATGGTTCAGGGGGACAGTCTAGGGGTAAAAACCCGGAAGCGATGGTAGCAAGGCCTTCTCATCCCCCCCACTCCTAAGTCAGAGTCACAACCCTCCAATCCCAAAAACTGAGTTACAACGCAAAACTCTCACTCCCAGTGCCAAGGCAAGGCGAACCGGATCCGAGGGTAGTTCTGCCGGACAATACCACTACATGCAACTGACAATTTCCGCGGATTGTTCAGCGGGTATGGACCCGGCGAACATGGGGCTAAGGACAGTGGTCCGGAAGGGACTATCACTGGCGGTGAGTCCCGGCGACCTCGTTTATGTATCCCTACAGATATTCAATCGTGTTTCATTAGAGGTGGGATCCGTACCGGCAACGAGGATGGCCCTCAAACAGATCAGATCCCATAGTATTTATCACAACCTGTGTTCATATCCCGGATATTCCTGGTGTCAAAAGTGGGACAGTGTGCAGATGAAAGCCAGTGATCGACCTGCCCTCATCTGACCACTCACATTAACAATCAGTCGTTTCAGGGATGCTGACTGTGGAATCAGATCAGATTGACACTCCCGCCGCCGGGTTGGAAGTGGTTCCATCGATCTCACAGATGCCTATTGGCATGTTCCCTATATAACAAGCGTTTTCAAAAATATCTAGATTTGCGCACACGGGGAAAATCAAACGTTTGTATTTCAAATAATGCCCTTTGGTCTAAATGCTAGCACCCCGAATTTTCACAAAAAAAACTTTGGTCCGACAGGCTTTGCTACCATTTGGACTAAAACAGGGAATCATGGTGTTATGGTATCTCGACGACTGGGTAATAGTAGCACAATCCAAAAATAATTTGCCTCCAACATGCACAGCAGGTATTAAATCATGTAGACTGCCTTGGGAGTCAAGGTGAACTTGCAAAAGTCCACATTGAACCCCACCAGGGACGATCCAATGGGTGGGCCTTATATGGGATACCGAGTGACTCAGTCCTGAGTCAGAGCGAGGACAACCGTCAGAGATTTCGTAGGCAACTATTTCGGTTTCTTTATTCTCTGACGACCACGAGGAGAATCTGGGCCTCTCTGGTGGGCTCACTCAATTGGGTACAGCTGATGGTCCCGCTAGGTCGTCTGACAGGTAAAACAATTTTTTTTGGAAGGAACACAGGTGCTTTTCGCTGTGGCCACCGGACAAACACTGCGGGGAAAACTCCAAAGTTAATCTACCAATCGCCGGGCGGCTTGGGCCGGAAACGCAGAAGTAGTGCCACTCCTCCTTGACATGGACAGCTCCTCCTCCGACGGGTCTGTATATTTACGGACGCATCAGGTAACCATGGGTGGGGGGTACCAGTCAAACCTAGGACATCAGGGTCAGGGTCTTTGGTCCAGGTTAAATCATCTTCACATCACTGCCAAGGAGTTGTTAGTCCCCCCTATTATTTTTTTACATGGAGCACAGCATGAGACAGGCGGGAAGGTCCACAAGGCCATTCAGAATGGACAATCTGACTGCAGTCATATGCATTCATATTTATTTGCATAGGGTCAGCGAGATCCTCGAGTGTTACAAGGGTTGTTGGAAAAGATCTTAGTTCTGGCTGCCAAGGCTACGAGATGTATCTTCATAACAATATACATCTGCCCGGCATGGCGAAACATATGGGCAGACGCTCGGTTCTCGGAGACAGGAGCACTCTAGTAGAATGGGCTCTCAAGCAAACCGTCTTTCAAGAGATGATTGCAGAGCCTTACCATCCACAAGTGGACTTGTTCGCGTCAGAGCCAAATCACAAGTTGCCTCAGTACCTCACACGCCGGAGTCAGACTCCGGTGGGAGGTCCGGACGCATTTCTGGTAGACTGGAACAAATGGGTCTTCATTTATCTATTTCCACCTCCAGACGTATCCTTAACCACTCTGCTGCGCAGCCCCTGTAGTATACACCATACCGCTGTGTGAAGGTATTTACACTAATTCCCCACTAAAATCATTATTTTACCATAAATATCATTAATACTTATCCATATGCGCCTATTTTACGTTTAATATGAAGATAGTAACATGTTACAACAATAAAACAAGTGGGAAAAGTGTTTGGATGGTGAGAAACGTGAAATAAAGTAGAGCGGTTCAGTCATGAAGTTGGAGGAGAGAGAGACCACATCCTCCCTCCACCAGCTCTGATGAGAGACTGGAGGAAGTATGGGCTACGAGTCTCTCTCCCTCCTCCACCTCCACCCTTCCTCACCACCTTTGTAAAAGAGTGGCGAGTTTTGGTGCCATAAATAAACCGATAATCACAGGAATAAGAGAAAAATAGGTGATAATTGAAGTGGGGGGGGGGGAGGGGAGGGGGGAAGGAGGGGATGTGGAGGAGTGATATGTGGCATGGCCGAGGGGCAAAACAAAACAAAAATTAACAAAATAAAGTTTCAAGTGCTACTGGGGCCTTTTAAACATTCTTTTTTTTAGGCCTAGGATCTTAAGAGTCTCCCAGCAGTCACCCAGTAAAACCTCTTAAGTCTCCCTGCAGCTGCCGGGTTAAGGGGAATAGACACATCCGCAGCCCACAATGTCATGATATTTTGTTTTTGTATAAAATGCTTCTTTCAACATAGGACAATAGCATAGGAGGGCATATAAACACAACCATATGCCATACCCCCCCCCCCCCCCCTTCCCAGACACACACAACCAAAATGTTGTGACGAATCGTCCACGCCTTGTGAGCAGGCTGGACAGAACGCCGAGACATGCCCCTCTCTCGCTAGGACCGGCAGGGCAGGGAACTTTGGGCTGTAGTCTATGTAGAGTTTCCTAACTTAGTTCGTGTGAGCAGTGGTACTATAATTAGTATGAATATGTATTTTTGTTTTCATAATGAGTTCAACGAGTTCTATTTTACATACATTAGTTATAAGTATTGTGTGTAAAACTTATTTGTAATGATGGGAAGAGAAACAGCCACAGGTTAGGTGTCAGTGGGCTACGCCAGGCAGGAGGTAGGCCTTCCTAAATCACTAGCACTCCTCCCTCCCTCAGTGAGCTAGGGGAGACTTTGTGTATCCCAGAGGAGAGAGATAAATTACGTAATGGTTGTTCAGTGGGCGGTCCTTAGTAGTTCACGTTGGGCTCTATCACTAGAGCGGTTCTGGTGTTTCGGGTATTTAGTATAGGAAGTCTAGAATTTTTTCATCAGAACTCATTAGGGCCAGAGCGAATTCTCATTTCACTTGCTAACTCTATATTATTCTGACTGATGGGAACTTTCTCTACTACCGTACATTCTGATTTCCTCTGTTCCATGCCCTGCTTAACTGCAATGGTCCACGTCGGTGCAGAGCTAGTTCAGCCAACGTATTATCGCTTGAGTTCTCACGAGATACTTGTTTATTAGATAGCCTATTTTGGAAGGGTTGACTTAGAATAGGATTGGAGTTTAATGTTTTGGTTTGCACTTGTATATGCATTTACCTGGGTGTTATTATTAGATTCCTGTTTTATGATGGTATAGGTAATGACTAGACTGGGGTGGTCAGGCTTTTCTGTGTTACGAGTTGTTGTGTATGGCTAGTGGGTAAGCGAAAAACCTGCATACTCGTTTCGGGTCAGTGAAGCCTAGTTTGTCTTCGCGGATTAGACTGGGTTGAGTTTATAATTTACAGTGCGTGAGGGCAAGACGGGCAAGAGCCTAACCACCCTGTATTTTATTAACAGTTTGGTTTTTCTTTGTCAAGGAGCCGG
>CM064533.1:44355775-44421524 GCA_032716605.1 Paralithodes platypus | reverse complement strand
AGTAGATTATTTCAACAAGTAGAGCATTTCAACCACTAGATCATTTCAACCAGTAGATTATTTCAACCAGTAGATTATTTCAACCAGTAGATTATTTCAACTAGCAGATAATTTCAACTAACATATCATTTCAACCAGTAGATCATATCAACCAGTAGATTATTTCAACTAGCAGATCATTTCAACTAGAATATAATTTCAACCAGAATATAATTTCAACCAGTAAATCATTTCAACCAGTAGATCATTTCAACTAGCAGATCATTTCAACTAGAATATATAATTTCAACCAGTAAATCATTTCAACCAGTAGATCATTTCAACTAACATATCATTTCAACCAGTAGATTATTTCAACCAGTATATCATTTCAACCAGTATATCATTTCAACCAGTATATCATTTCAACCAGTAGATCATTTTCAACTAACATATCATTTCAACCAGTAGATTATTTCAACCAGTATATCATTTCAACCAGTAGATCATTTTCAACTAACATATCATTTCAACCAGTAGATTATTTCAACCAGTAGATCATTTCAACCAGTAGATCATTTCAACTAGCAGATCATTTCAACCAGTACTTCCCAATTTAACCAAAACTGTTAGATTAAGATACAGTAGGTTATGTAATTTTTAGATAAGACGAAGATCTACACTGGTTAGCTGAGCCTGGTTGCTATAGAAGAAGTGTTATAGAAGACGTGTTGAGGTGCTATAGAAGAGGTGTTGAGGTGCTATAGAAGAGGTGTTATAGAAGACTTGTTAGAGGTGCTAAAGAAGAGGTGTTATAGAAGAAGTGTTAAAGGTGCTATAGAAGAGGTGTTATAGAAGACGTGTTGCGGTGCTATAGAAGAGGTATTACAGAAGACGTGTAATGCTATAGAATAGGTGTAAAAGAAGGCGCGTTAGAGGTGCTATAGAAGAGGTATTACATAAGAAGTGTTCGAGGTGCTACAGATGAGGTGTTATAGAAGACATGTCAGAGGTGCTATAGAAGAGGTGCTATAGAAGAGGTGCTATAGAAGAGGTGTGAGAGAAGACGTGCTAGAGGTGCTATATAAGAGGTATTACAGAAGAAGTGTTAGGTGTTATAGAAGACGTATTAGAAGTGTTATATAAGAGGTATTACAGAAGAAGTGTTAAAGGTGCTATAGAAGAGGTATTACAGAAGAAGTGTTAAAGGTGCTATAAAAGAGGTGTTACAGAAGAAGTGTTAAAGGTGCTATAGAAGAGGTGTTACAGAAGAAGTGTTAAAGGTGCTATAGAAGAGGTATTACAGAAGAAGTGTTAAAGGTGCTATATAAGAGGTGTTACAGAAGAAGTGTTAAAGGTGCTATAGAAGAGGTGTTACAGAAGAAGTGTTAAAGGTGCTATAGAAGAGGTATTACAGAAGAAGTGTTAAAAGTGCTATAGAAGAGGTGTTACAGAAGAAGTGTTAAAGGTGTTACAGAAGAAGTGTTAAAGGTGCTATAGAAGAGGTATTACAGAATACGTGTTAAAGTTGCTATAGAAGAGGTATTACAGAAGACGTGTTAAAGTTGCTATAGAAGAGGTATTACAGAAGACGTGTTAAAGTTGCTATAGAAGAGGTATTACAGAAGACGTGTTAAAGGTGCTATAGAAGAGGTATTACAGAAGAAGTGTTAGAGGTGCTATAGAAGAGGTATTACAGAAGAAGTGTTAAAGGAGCTATAGAAGAGATGTTATAGAAGGCGTGTTAAAAGTGCTATAGAAGAGGTGTTTGGTGTTGGTGAATAACAGTAGCCATAAGAACGTGCCAGCTTCACCCATGGCCTAGATTATCCTCTTGTGTATGGAGTTCTCTCTCTCTCTCTCTCTCTCTCTCTCTCTCTCTCTCCTCTTTTCTCTCTCCTCTCGCTCTCTCTCTTCTCCTCACTTCTCTCTCTCTCTCTATCTCTCTCTCTCTCTCTCTCTCTCCTATCTATCTCTTTCTCTCTCTCTCTCTTCTCTCTCTTCCTATCTCTCCTCTCCTCTCTCTCTCTCTCTCTCTCCCCTCTCTTTCTCTCTATATCTCTCTCTCTCTCTCTCTTTTTGTTCCTCTCTCTCTCTCTCTCTCTCTCTCTCTCTCTCTCTCTCTCTCTCTCTCTCTCTCTCTCTCTCTCTGTCAGTAGTAAACCGTCGACCAAGTCATACAGTTGAAGAAGGCCTGGTCTTATTCAGTACCTGTGACATTCTTTTCATTATAATCTGGCAACTATGAGACTATTTTATTCATCTTAGTAGGGACGTTTACTCATTAAAAGGCTACAGACTATCTCAAATATTTATTTCAACTATCATATATCCTTCCTAAACTTCATAAAATCGTCTGAAAGTACCTGCAATCGATTGAAAAAGACGTCGCCGGTACAGTAAGGGTTAAGTATAACACTAGTAACAAGATAAACTATTTCATTAGGACATCTTAATTAAGCTTCTCTATGATTTACTGGATACATATTACAAGGCTAGGAATTGCATCAGAATAAATGATCGAATTCATTAACGATAATTTTATATATCAACTTGTACGGGAGCCAACTAGGGGGGAAATATTTTAGAACTAGTAATAACAACCCACGATCATATCTCAGAAATATAAGTAGGATGATTAATAACTGATCGTGACCATAATTTGATTAAGTTTCAATCATCATGACACACACCAACAATAACAGCGACACCTTTATTCCCAATTACAATAAGGCAGATTTTAGCGGACTAAACTTGTACTTGAAAATATCCATATGCATCTCGAAGGATGCAACAACATAGATGAAATATGAGAACAATTAAAGAGCAGTTTAACGAGTGCTGGATGGGGGGGGGGGAAGGCGTATACTGAAAATATATATAAACCTCTTGATACAACAATATAATAAGTGGTTTGCAATACGAGAGAGAAACTGGTTACATAGTGAAACTGAGAATATAAAATGTCAGCAATATTCGGATCCCAGGAAAAACTAAAATAAACAAAATAAAACAGAAGATAATACAACGTTGAAATAGTTAAAGAAAGAAAGACAAATCGCAAGATATGCAATAGGTATATCATCATTAACCCCTTCTGTACCGGCGACGTCCCTTTAATTTTTGTCTTGCTACTATCAGACCTTTGTTGTTTTCATATAAAAGGACCCTCCAGCAACTAACAGGATTCGAACTATCTAACTTATGCCTTATTATTGAACTAGATCCTCCTAAAGCTGCACAAAGTCATCGAAACATAGCTCGAGTCAAAATAAAGAAAACGTCAACTGGTTCAATGGTCCACTGGATCAATTGCCACATGGTTCAGTCACCTTTTGTTTTGTTGAGAGAGAGAGAGAGAGAGAGAGAGAGAGAGAGGATGAGGAGAGATAGAGAGTGAGGAGAGAGAGAGGAGGAGAAGATGACGGGAAGAGTGAGGAGAGAGAAGGAGAGAGAGAGGAGAGAGAGGAGGGAGGAGGAGAGAGAGAGAAGAGGAGAGAGAGAGAGAGAGAGAGAGAGAGAGAGAGAGAGAGAGAGAGAGAGAGAGAGAGAGAGAGAGAGAGAGAGAGCGTACATTTCCACTGTCGATTATTTTGCATTTCATTGAGAGAGAGAGAGAGAGAGAGAGAGAGAGAGAGAGAGACCGTACATTTCCACTGTCGATTATTTTGCATGTCATTGCATGACGGTGTGGTAATCCCGACATTGACCTACGGAAGCGAAGCATGGACGTTGGTGGAGAGACTCAGGCCAAGAGTGAGAGGGGTGGAAATGAGTTACTTGAGAAGTGCGTGCAGAGTTACATGGAGGGATAGACAGACGAATGAGGAAGTAAGAGAGGTGTGGTGTGGATGTAAAGTGTGAAAAGGAACATCTTGAGATAGTTCAGCCATATGGAACGTATGGGAAGCGACAGGATAACTAAAAGAGTGTACGAGAGCAAGGTGGAAGGACAGACAGGGAGAGGTAAACCGAGAGAGAGGTGGAAGGATGGAGTGAAGAAATATATGAGTGAAGACGGTGCTAGATGGGAGGAGGGGCATCGACTGACTGAGAACAAGAGGTGCTTGGGGGCGTTTCGTTCGTGGCCACCCCTTCGGGGATCACGGCGTCCGGTATTAGATACATAGATAGATAAAGATGATTTTATATATCATATTTTGTATCAATAGTAAATTTATAAATTTTAAAGGTGAGGTTTTCATCAATATTGATTACTAAGAACGAGTAAACAAAATTGTTTGCCTCCCCGGCGGGGAATCGAACCCCGGTCTCCCGCGTGACAGGCGGGGATACTCACCACTATACTACCGAGGAAGTATTTACTCATCAGTTGGTATGACTGGTCCTTTGGGTTATGCAAGAGAAAGCTACATATTGTATTTAGAGAGTTATGGAGGATCACATGCGTTCAATAAATTCATCGGCAGATGTTTGGTGTTGGGAGTGAGATTAATTAATTAGATTATGGTGTGTGGATTCAGCTATTTTGTTCTTAGCTATTTCAACCATTAGTGGATAGAACAGGTCAGGTCCTGCTGGCTTGTTTATGTTCAATGAATCAATGGAAGTGACTTGCAGTACTTCAAAACAAAACAAAATATATATATTTCAGCTAAATTTAGATGATTTCATGAGGCTTAGTTAGGATTTGTGGTAACAAAAAGGATTAATTGAGATAGTTTGCAACCTGTTTATTAGAAGGCGTCACTTGTAAGGTGAATAAAATTGCTTAGTAGTTGCCAGAATTTAATGAAAAAGACGTCGCCGGTACAGAAGGGGTTAATGGTAACCAAAGGTTTTCCAAGCTGTCAGTTAAAGTGCAGAAGGAAGCTACACAATACAGAATGTATGCTATATTAAGAGAGAGTTTCATAATAGGAATATGATACGTCCCACTCTCGAATTTGATTTGTAACGACTAGAAAGAGTGAAAGTTAGGCCTACCATATAAAGAAAGGTTGAACAAATTAGGCTTACATTCGTTAGAAAGACGCAGAGTTAGAGGGGATATGATAGAAGTGTTCAAGTGGGTTAGTTGGATTAATAAAGGAGACATGAAAAATGTACTAATGCTCAGTGATAGCAAAAGAACTTGAACAGATGGTTTCAAATTAGATAAATCTCGTTTCAGAAAAGATACAGGCAAATATTTGTTTGGTAGCAGTGTTTTAGACATGTGGAATAGGCTTCCGAGTGATATGGTAGGATCAAGAACGATAGGGAGCTTTAAGACAAAATTAGATAGGCATATAGACGAGATGGGTTGGGTATGAGGGGGGATATGCCGGGTGTGGGCCAATCGGCGCTCTGCAGACCCCGTAATATTGTGTTGATCTCGGACCGTTTTGGTGAGGTCAGTCCTCAATGTATTAGTGAGTTGGGTCTATAATTAGGCCTTGTAATTGGGGTTGGGTGTGACAGGAATCTGCCTTGTGTGGGCCGATCGGCTTTCTGCAGACTCCAATATGTTCTTACAACATTTATTCCAGCAAATACAAGACTGAGCTGTGAAAACCATGTGAAAGTTCTTTATCTCTTTTCATGAGAAACACTGTGACGGAGGTCATCTCGGTAAAATACTCAGCATAAATACTATGAAAATTTGGCAATAAAATTATGTTGTTATATATAACCTTATTTTAAATATAACAAACAACATGGCTGGAAAACTGAACTGAGCTGAAAAGGTTTAATAATAGTATACATACAACACGATTTCGCGTTTTACCTGGTTCAATCCTTCATCAGAAGTAGTAAACAGGTCTTCAGTAGAACAGTTTATAAGGATAGGATCGTAGGAGACGAATCGATTCTAAAATAGTTAGAAAAGTAAATTGGGGGAAGTGATTAATAGGGTAAGGATAAGTTGGATGAAGTAATTTCTATTTGGAGGTAAACGGGGCCCATGCAAACAGGATTGCCTCCTTGTTCTGTGATAGCAAGGATTGATTGTATACTGGCCTCGGCAAGGTCGACCGGGGCGCGAATTATGTTTTTGTCGTCAGTTTAGGCAAACCGGCCACGCGGCATCACTGTACACTCAAAAGTTTGGCAGAACCGACCCACCGCTCTGCCCAACCGCGTTTAAATATAGCCTTCTAACCTTTCTTAGCATGTTGACTCGTAGCTCAGTTGGTAAAGGTTAGACCTCATAAACAGGAAAATCAGTGTTCGATCCCACTCGGATCTAGTGTATTTTATATTTCTATTTTGTTATTTTAGTTATATAAAATTATATTATATTAGGTTAGGTTAGGTTAGGTTAGGTTAGGTTAGGTTAGGTTAGGTTAATCTAATATAATATGATTATGGTGGGGCAGTGTTGCCAAACTTCTGAGTGTACAGTGGTGCCGCGTGTCCAGTTTGCCTAAATTGATGACCAAAACAAATTCGCGACCGGTACGGGGCAGGCATGATTAATGAGAGATGGGTCGCTTTTCTGGACCCCCTTCTCCCTCGTGCTTAGCCCCATTAGTTTTGAAATTTGATGAAGTTTGGCCCATTAGTTTGGCGATTTCAACACCTTTAGCTCCATTTCGTTTTCAATTGTAAGACTTATATCGTGCCATTTAGGTGTCAATTTTTTCCTGACGTGCGATAGCGATCCTGTAATTATAACAGGAATCGGCCTTCGGCCGGGTATTTGCTCTACCGAAAAATGTACAAATGTATCTTGAGGTGGGGGTCTAGGGGGTATTTTTCTAAGTTTGAGGGAGGTCTAGTGAGGAAACTTAAAAATAAATGAATACATGAATTAATAGACCAAAAAATCAGCCACTGTCCCGTTAAAGGCTCACCGCTCTATCCGGTATCCATCTGTCTGCATCCGGCTGGTGAGTGTGTGTGTGCTTTTTTATTTTGTTTTGTCTATGTGTATGAAGGAGACAAAAGGTAGATTGCATGTAACGAGTGTCTCCCCAAAAGCCAGAAGAGTGACAGAGCGAAATTCAAGGGGCGTTGAGGTCAAACTGCCTGGACACACTAAGTTTAAAGCAGTTTAAGTCATATGTGAAGGACATATTGATTTGAGGGAGAGAGTTCCAGAGTTCACTTGTTTAGTAGAAGAAAAACTTATTTTTTTCACCAATTTTCGGTTGAAGAGTTGGACAGTTAGGAGTGGGACTGTGTTGAAAGATGGGTTACCTCGCACTTGCCGCAAACAATGGGGTATCCACTGAGAGAGCTCTGAAGAACACAGATTGTTGTAATAGCGATAGATGAGTGAAAAAGACTCAACATTGCAGCGTGTAGACAGATATTGTAGGGAACTAGTAAGAGGAAGAGAGTTGATCAGGCGAAATGTTTGGATTCTACTCTTTCGAGAAGTGCGGTATGGGTTGAGTCTCCCCACACATGCGAACAATACTCAATACAGGGGCGCACTGTGCCCCGATACAGAGCAAGAAGCTGTGGGGATGTGGAGAACCCACGGAGACAGTTTAGCACATGTAACTTTTGGGAAGCTGTTTTAGTAATAATGGTAATATGGTCTTTCAAAGAAAGGTCGGATGGAAAAGATACACCTAGAATATTGAGAAAAGATAATGGATTGATTTGTGTATTGTTGAAGAACAATAATTGATAGTCTTGTAGAAGATTGTGATAGAGAGATAGAGGGAGAAATTGGTCCTTGGAGGCGTTGAAAGTAACAAGATTTTATCTGCCCCAATCAGAAATAATTGATAGATCAGAAGATAGGCGTTCTATGGGATCGTAACATAAGAACATAAGAACATAAGAAAATGGGAGTCTGCAGAAAGCCGATTGGCCTAAGCAAGGCAGATCCCTGTCCCACACAACCCCAATTACAAAGCCCAATTATAGGCTCAACACTCTAATACCCTGAGGATCATCTTACCAAAACGGTTAGAGATTAACGCAGGATTACGGGGGTCTGCAGAGCGCTGATTGGCCCAACCCTGCTGATCCCCCTTCACACCCAACCCTTCTCGTCCATATGCTTATCCAATTTTATCTTAAAGCTCCCTATCGTTTTTAATCCCACTATAGCACTTGGTAGTCCATTCCACCATCTACAACTCTGTTACCAAACCAATATTTGCCTATATCTTTTCTGAAACGAAATTTATCTAATTTGAAACCATTGGTACGAGTTCTTTCGCTATCACTGAGCTTTAGTACATTTGTCATGTCCCCTTTGTTAATCCCACTAACCCACTTGAACACCTCTATCATATCCCCTCTAACTCTGCGTCTCTCTAACGAATGTAAGCCTAATTTCTTCAACCTTTCTTTATACGGAAGATTTCTAATATTATGGATCATTTTTGTCATTCTACGTTGTACTCTCTCCAATGAATCTATGTCCATTCTGTAATAAGGACACCAAAATTGAACAGCATAATCCATATGGGGTCTCACTAATGACAAGTAAAGTTTTAAGATAACATCAGCAGTTCTGTTACTCACACTCCTTGAGATGAACCCGAGAATCCTGTTTGCCTTGTTTCGAACGCTTATACACTGTTGTCTAGGCTTCAAATCATTGCTAACAAACACACCTAGATCTTTCTCACAATTCGAGTTTTCTAATTCCACATTAGCTAGTTTATATTTAACATTTGTATGCATCTTCCCTATCTTTAATACCTTGCATTTGTCAATGTTAAACTTCATCTGCCAATTTACTGACCATTCGTGTAAGGTATCTAGATCCCTTTGGAGGCACTCTATATCTCTATCTGAATCAATTGTTCTCCCCATCTTGGTATCGTCTGCAAATTTACTTATCCTACTAGTTATACCTAAATCAAGGTCATTTATGTATATAACAAACAACAGAGGACCTAATACAGATCCCTGGGGGACACCACTTTTGACTGCTCCCCATTCTGACTTCGTACCATTTATGCTGACTCTCTGCTTCCTACCAATTAGCCATGACCTAATCCATCCCAACAACGCCCCACCTATTCCATGCGCCTCAACCTTTCTCATCAATCTCTCGTGGGGGACTCTGTCGAAAGCTTTACTGAAATCTAAATATATTATATCATATGACTTGTCATTATCTACTGCTTCATATACCTCTGAGAAAAAACTAAGCAAATTAGTAAGGCAAGAACGTCCCTGAGTGAATCCATGCTGAGAAGAATTTATTAAATTAAATGTATCTAAGTGGTTTCTAATTTTACTAGCAATAATTGACTCTAGTAGCTTTCCTATGATTGATGTAAGACTAATGGGACGGTAATTGGATGCTATTGATTTGTCACCTTTTTTGAAGATCGGAACTACGTTTGCAAGCTTCCAAGCTTCTGGAACTATACCTGTCTCCAATGACTTGTTAAATAAAAATGTTAATGGGTAACTTAACTCATCCCTACATTCTTTTAATACTCTAGCATATACCTCATCAGGACCAGGCGATTTATGAGGTTTCAGTCTGTCAATTTCCTTAAGCACATCATTTCTACTTATAGTAACCGTACTTAAACTATTTTCTATACTATCGCTATATACCTTACGGACTTCTGGAAACTGTGCCAAATTTTCATTAGTGAAAACGGAAAGAAATTGACCATTTAATGTACTGCACATTTCTAAATCATTTTCTGTCATTTCTCCTATCGAAGTTTTAAGGGGACCAATTACATCTCTAACCTTGGATTTATATAGTTGGTAAAAAGCTTTAGGATTATTTTTTGAGTCATTGGCAACCTTAATTTCATAATTTCTTTTTTCTTTCCTAATATCCTTTTTTACCTGTCTTGATAGATTCTGATAGTAAGCAAGTAGGTGAATTTCGCCTTTTCTAATTTTTCTATATATTCCTCTCTTTTGTCCTAGAAGATCTAATAGTCTATTATTCATCCATTTGGGTTGGTTCTGTAACGTTTGTTTTGGAGTGGTTGCTGCTGGGTTGTTGTGAAAACCTAGTTAAATAGTGTAAGGTAGAATCGTCAGCATACAAGCGGATAAGACTAGAGGTACAGTTAAGGAAATAATTAATTAGTAATAAAAAGAGAATCTGGTAATAACCTGTTTTCGTCAATGGAGACAAAGTTGGTAACAAAATTGCTTGCCTCCCCGGCGGGGAATCGAACCCCGGTCTCCCGCGTGACAGGCGGGGATACTCACCACTATACTACCGAGGAAGTACTTAGCCTCATGTTTTTATGATTGTTCTTTTGGGATATGTATGAGTAAGCTACATATTTTGAGAATTAAGATGTGGGTGATCCATGTAGAGATAGATACATAGATAAATAGATAGAGAGAGATACAGACAGACAGAGACTGTCAGACAGACTGTCAGACAGACAGAGACAGTTAGATAGAGACAGATAGATAGATAGATATAGATAGAGATAGATAGATAGATAGAGATAGATAGAGATAGATAGATAGAGATAGATAGATATAAATAGATAGAGTGAGTGAGGGAGACAAAAGGCAGAACTGCCTGTGGCGAGTGCCTCCCCCAGAGTTGAGAGAGTGACATGGCCAAAATCAAGGGACGTTCGAGCCAAAATGCCTGGAAAAACGGAATTTGAAGCAATTGATGTCAAAGGAAGGGGGAAAGACTGATTCTGGGAGAGTTCCAGAGCTCAGCTGTTGAATAGATGACAGATTGAGAATAACGTTTCACTCTTGGGTTGGAGAGTTGCACAGAGTAGGGTTGGGATTGTGTTGCAAGACGGGTGCTACGTGCTCTACAAAGAAGGGGTGGTATACACTGAGAGATATCTGAGGAACACTGATTATTGTAATAGCGGTAGAATAATGAGAGACATGTAATATTGCGGCGAAGAGAGAGAGAGAGACTGGAGAGAATTGGTGAGTGGACGTGAGTTATGCAGTTAGGTCCGAGTACATGATTAGATTGATATCCAGAATTCGAAAATGGATATTAATCGTGATTATGTAGGCCTACTCAACCTTTAACTGTGTTGGTGGTGTAATTATTTAGATGCTTATGTTATGGGTTTCATCAGGACACCATGGGTATGGTATCCCGGGAGGACCCTTCTGCTGTCATTAGTTTATTCAGTGCATTAGGGTTTGTAATTGATAATTAATGTTAAGAATAGGGTGTTACTTAATACTCACCACTATACTACCGAGGAAGTACTTAGCTTCATGTTTTTATGAGTGGTCCTTTGAGATATGCAAGACAAAGGTACATATCTGGTGAGTCATAGTGTGGATGATCGGCGTTGTTAGTGAGTTACATATATATATATATATATATATATATATATATATAAATATATATATATATATATATATGTATAGGCCTATAAATATATAGGCATATACAGTCGTTTTATCTTTTTTAACGACCTTGTCAACTGCACCTCCAGCCCCATTCACTAAAATGCTGACGACTCTACATTACATTATTCAAGTAGCCTTCCACAACATCCTCACAGCAGGAACTCCAAACTCACGTAAGGAGGCCATAAAGCACCTAACTTCTGATCTCTCTACTATCTCTAATTGGGGTAGAGAATTTTTGTTTACTTTCAATGTTTCCAAAACTCAATTTCTCTATCTGTCTACTCGTCGCCCCCTTCCAGAAAAATATGACTTACTCTTCAACAACATAGAATTTACCCTTCATCCTCTCTTAATATTCTCTTTTTCTTCTGATCTCTCCTGGAAAGATCATAATACCACTCTTGCTAAAATAGCTTCCCAGAAGCTGGGTGTGCTCAACCGCCTCTGGGGGTTCTTTACCCCTGCACTGCTTCTTGCTCTGTACAGGGGCACAGTGCGTCCATGTATCGAGTATTGTTCACACATATGGGGAAGATCCTCTCGCACAACGCTTATAGACAAAGTAGAAAAGAAAGCCTTCCGCCTCATTAACACCTAACTGGCGTTACCCGTCATATGACGGGCTAGAGAACAATGGACAATCTGGCGGTACCCGTCATATGACGGGCGGCATTTTGAGCACATTATCGTCTCTGAGAGAGAGTCCACGCGTTGGGAGGACGATAGGCGGGCTCTGACCGTTCGGCCCGACCACAGAGCCGCGACTGAGCCCCCCCCCCCCACTGCCTCGCGAGACCAGGAAAAATCTGGGTAAATTACCTTATTTTAGGGCTTCTCACCTCTCGTTGCACGATCGCAACAGGATAACCCGTGGTCGTACAAAAATGATTCAGGTGTCATTAGAAAGCTCTATTATCGCCCTTTCACGGATACATAATTGTATTACGCTCTGGCTCTTCTTTATGCATGAAAAAGAGCATGGAATGAAGCTCGTTTAGGGTAAATATGCCCGCTTGGCAGGTAGTAGATGTTACAAACGGCCCCGCTCTTTGAGAGTTAACTCACATTCACTCACCAATTCTCTGCAGTCTCTCTCTCTTCGCCGCAATGTTGTATGTATCTCACTATTCCACCGCTATTACAATAATCAGAGTTCCTCAGATCTCTCTCAGTGTATACCACCCCATCTGTAGAGCACGTAGCACCCCCCATGCAACACAATCCCACCCCTACTCTGTGCAACTCTATAACTCAAGAGTGAAACGTTACTCTCCAACTTTCTTCTATTCAACAGCTGAGCTCTGGAACTCTCCCAGAATCAGTCTTTCCCCCTTACTTTGACAACTGCTTCAAATTCCGTTTGTCCAGGCATTTTGGCTCGAACGTCCCCTGATTTAGGCCATGTCACTCTTTCAACTCTGGGGGAGGCACTCGCCACAGGCAGTTCTGCCTTTTGTCTCCCGCACTCATATTGAAAAAAAAAAAAATATATATATATATATATACAGTATATATATATATATATACAGTATATATGTTAGTAAAGCCAGGTAATAAATTTTCTTTAATACATAAGAGGTTGAAAGAAATGGCAATTTCTGCGTTGGAAATTTTATTATTCAAAGTTTCCAGGTCTCTGATGAGTTTTCGCTGGGTGGCAGGAAGTAGATGAATGAGATGAGCAAAATTCATGGTGGTACAGGGTTACATAAATGTACATGATACAGGATATACGACGCGTTGCTGGTTGTCCAGTGAAACGCGTCGTATATCCTGTATCATCATGTACATATTTTATGTAACCCTGTACCACCATCAATTTTGCTCATCTCATTCATCTACTTCCTGCCACCCAGCGAAAACTCATCAGAGACCTGGAAACTTTGAATAATAAAATTCCCAACGCAGAAATTGCCATTTCTTTCAACCTCGTATGTATTAAAAAAAAAAAAAAAAAAAAAAAAAAACATTATATATATATATATATATATATATATATATATGTAGCTTTCTCATGCATATCCCAAAAAGAACAATCAAAACATGAGTCTATGTACTTCCTCGGTAGTAAGGTGGTGAGTATCCCCGCCTGTCCACGCGGGAGACCGGGGTTCGATTCCCCGCCGGGGAGGCAAGCAATTTTGTTACCAACTTTGTCTCCAATGACGAAAATAGATTAATACCAGATTCTCTTTCTAATTGTCATTAATAATGTCTTCAACTGTACCTCTAGTTCTATCCACTCAATATGCTGACGATACTACCTCACACTATTCAACTAGTTTTTTCACATCAACCCAGAATGCAATTACTCCGAAACAAATGTGACGAGGCCATAGAACGCCTACTTCTGATCTATCAATTATTTATGATTGGGGCAGATAAAACCTGTTTACATTCAACGCCTCTAAGGATCAATATCTCCCTCTATCTCTCCATCACAATCTTCTACATGACTAGCAATTGTTCTTCAACAATACACAAATAAACCCTTTATGTTCTCTCAATATTCTAGGTGCATCTTTTCCATCCGACCTTTCTTGGAACAATCATATTACCTTTCTTGCTAAAAACAGCTTCCCAAAGGTTAGGTGTGCTAAACTGTCTCCGTGGGTTCTTCACACCCCCACAGCTTCTTGCTCTGTATTTGGGCACAGTGCACCCCTGTATTAAGTATTGTTAGCATGTGTGGAGAGACTCAACCCATACCGCATTTCTCGAAAGAGTAGAATCCAAAGCATTTCGCCTTATCAACTCTCTTCCTCTTACTAGTTCCCTACAATATCTTTCTACACGCTTCAATGTTGCATCTTTTTCACGCTTCTATCGCTATTACAACAATCAGTGTTCTTCAGAGCTCTCTCAGTGCATTGCGGCAAGTGCGAGGCACCTATCTTTTAACACAGTCCCACTCCCCTAATTTACTTTTCTAACCATGTTATATTCGATTCGATTCGTACGATCCTAACCTTATAAACTGTTCTACTGAAGAACTGTTTACTACTTCTGATGAAGGATTGAACCAGGTAAAACGCGAAATCATGTTGTATATATACTAATGTTAAACCTTTTCAGCTCAGTTAAGTTTTCCAGCCATGTTGTTTATTGTATATAAAATAAGGTTATACATGGTCTTAAAATATATTGCCAAACATTCGTAGTATTTATGCTGAGTATTTTACCGAAATTACCTCGGTTACCTTGTTTCTCACGAACAATTATCTGGAGCTTTCAACTGGTTCTCACAGCTCAGTCTTGTATTCGTTGGAGTAAATTTTGTAGGCCAAGCTTTCACTCTTTCTAGTCCCTCTATGTCTTTCTTGAGTGCTGAAGACTAGTTACAAATCAAATTCGAGAGTGGGGCGTATCATATTCCTATTATGAAACAATCTCTTAATATAACGTAAATTCTGTATTGTGTAGCTTCCTTCTGCACTTTAACCGACAGCTTGGACAACCTTTGGTTACCATTAACCCTATCTGTACCGGCGACGTCTTTTGCATTAAATTCTGGCAACTATTAAGCGATTGTATTCACCTTACAAGGGACGCCTTCTAATAAACAGGCTACAAACTATCTCAATCAATCCTTATTGCTACCATACAGTATATCCTTCCTAAGCATCATTAAATCATCTAAACTTAGCCGAAATAAAAAACAATCTTTTTTGGAAGTACTGCAAGTCACTTCCATTGATTCATTGAACATAAACAAGCCAGCTGGAACCAACCTGTTCTATCCACTAATTGTTGAAATTGCTAAGAACGAAATGGCTGAATCCACACACCATAATCTAATTAATTGATCTCACTCCTAACAGAAAACCCCTTCCTATGAAATTAATGAACACATGTGATCCTCCATAACTCTCAAAATAAAATATGTAGCTTTCTCTTACATAACCCAAAGGACCAGTCATAACAACAAATGAGTAAATACTTCCTCGGTAGTATAGTGGTGAGTATCCCCGCCTGTCACGCGGGAGACCGGGGTTCGATTCCCCGCCGGGGAGGCAAACAATTTTGTTTACTCGTTCTTAGTAATCAATATTGACGAAAACCTCACCTTCAAAATGAGTACATTTACTATTGATACAAAGTATGAAGTGTAAAATAATCTATCTATCTATTGCCGGACGGAGTGATCCCCGAAGGGGTGGCCACGAACGAAACGCCTCCATGCACCTGTCCCCGGTCAGTCGTCGCCCCTCCTCCCATCCAGCACCGCCTTCACTCATATACTTCTTCATTCCATCCTTCTCTCTCTCGGTTTGCCTCTCCCTCTCTGTCCTTCAACCTCGCTCTCGTACACCCTCTTAGTCATTTTGTCGCTTCCCATACGTTCCATATGGCCAAACCATCTCAAGGCGGTTTTTTTCACACTTTCCAGCACATCTACCTCCTCACCACACTTTTCTCTTACTTCCTCATTCGTATGTCTCTCTCTCCATGTAACTCCGCAAGCACTTCTCAGGTAACTCATTTCCACCCCTCTCACTCTTGGTCTGAGTCTCTCCACCAACGTCCTTGCTTCGCTTGCTTCCATAGGTCAATGTCAGGATTACCACACTGTCATGCAATGACAGGCAAAATAATCGACAGTGGAAATTTACGGTCTCTATCTCTCTCTCTCTCTCTGTCTCAATCAGATCCTTCACTATTGACAAAACAAAACAAAAGGTGACCGGACAACTGAACCAGTGACAACTGAACCAGTGGACAATTGAACCAGTTGACGTTTTCTTTATTTTGACTTGAGCTATATTTCAATGACTTTGTGCAGCTTAACGCCTTACGAGCGGGCCCGTCAGTAACTTCTACCTGCCAACTGGGGGGTTTTACCCTAAACGACCTTGTTTCCGTGCTCTTTTTCATGCATAAACAACAGCCAGAGCGTAATACAATTATGTATCCCTGAAAGGGCGATAATTGAGCTTTCCAATGACACCAGAACCATCCTTCTACGATCACGCGTTCTCTTCCAACGATCGTGCAAGACGAGTGGAATATCCCTAAAATACGGTAATTTCCTTACATAATTCCCTGTGTAGCGAGGCAGTGGGTGTGTGTGGAGTAGATGTCATTAGTCGCGCGGGACCCGTGCCGAGCGGTCATGAGCCGACCTACGCTCCTCCCGTCACTCGTCTCTCTCTCTCAGAGCCATTATTGCTCAAAAATTGCACACAGACTTAAGTCGGTCCCCGCTCTTTGGGCATGTGTTCTCTAGCCCGACTTAAGCCCACCCCCGCCAGACAAGGGTTAAAGAGGATCTATTTCAGTAATAAGGGATAAGGGAGATAGTTCGAAGCCTGTTAGTTGCTAAAAAAAATTGCCTAATAGTAGCAAGAATAAAATCAAAGACACGTCGCCGGTATAGAAGAGGTTAATGATGATTGTTGGTTGGTTGTTTACTGTATATATGGATGGAGTTATGAAAGAAATACTATCAAGAGCAGTGGATGTTGGTGTATCGCTGAAAAGGGAGGGAATTGAGTGGAAGCTACCTATACTGCTGTTTGCGGATGATACAGTTCTGATGAGTGATAATGAATGGGAGTTGCAGGGTCTGGTAAATGAGTTTGGAACAGTGTGCGAAAAACGGAATTTGAAGGTAAATACGGGGAAGAGCAAGGTTATGGTCTTCGAAAGGGGTGAAGTCACAGAGTGTGAGGTGAAGCTGAACGGTCAGGCTATGGAGATCGTCAACTCTTTTAAGTATCTGGGCAGTGTGTTGAGTAAAGATGGGACTATGGATGAAGAGGTGCGGGAGAGGGTACAACAGGGGAAGAGGGTTGTAGGAACGCTAAAAGCAGTAACAAGAAATAGGGTGGTCAGTATGGAAGTGAAGAAGTCCTTGCATGACAGTGTGGTAATCCCGACACTGACTTACGGAAGCGAAGCATGGACGTTGGTTGAGAGACTCAGACCAAGAGTGAGAGCAGTGGAAATGAATTACTTAAGGAATGCGTGCGGAGTTACATGGAGGGATAGACAGACTAATGAGGAAGTAAGAAGGAGGTGTGGTGTGGAGGTAGATGTGCTGGAAAGTGTGAAAAGGAACAACTTGAGATGGTTCGGCCATATGGAACGTATGGAAAGCGAGAGAATGACTAAGAGGGTGTACGAGAGCGAGGTGGAGGGACAGAGGGGGAGAGGTAGACCGAATATGAGGTGGAAGGATGGAGTGAGGAAGTACATGAACGAAGGCGGTGCTGGTTGGGGGGAGGGGCGTCGACTGACTGGGGACAGAGGTGCATGGGGGCGGTTCGTTCGTGGCCACCCCTTCGGGGATCACGGCGTCAGGCAATAGATAGATAGATAGAATGATGATATACTTATTGAATATCTTCCAATTTGCCTTTCTTTCTTTAACTGATTTAAAGTTTAATTATCTTCGGCTTTTTCTTTTGGATTTTAATTTTTCCTGGGATCCGAATATTTCTGACATTATTATACTCTTAGTTTCACTTGTTAGTGTATGTAACCGGCTTGTCTCACGTATTGCAAACCACTTATTATAGTGTTGTACCAACAGGTTTAGTTATATTTTTAGTGTGCCCCTACTTTTTTTTTTTTTTTCTTTTTTTTTTTTTTTTTTATGAAGACAATTATATTTTGAGCACTCATGAAATTGCGCTTTAATTTTTCCCATACTTTATCTGTGATGTTGCATCCTTCGAGATGCATATGGATATTTTTGTCAATACAATTTTAGTCCGATAAAATCTGCCTTATTGTAATTGTGAATAAAAGGTGTCGCTGTTATTGTCGGTGTGGCCCATGATGATTTGAAACATAAGATTATGGTCATAACCAGTTAAGTATACTACTTCTAATTCTGAGATAATATCGTGGGTTGTTATAACTAGTTATAAAATAGTTTTTCCTCTACTTGGCTCCCATACAAGTTGATATAGAACATAAGTAGAAAATAACCTAAAGATAATCATATAATGATAACCAGAGTATGATGGAAATCACTTCATCGTGCTAAAGGGGTTAAATAAAAATATAATATCGGTAGTTGCTACAGAGTTAAGGAATAGGACAGTAAAGCAGAGAGAGAGAGAGAGAAGTTTCTCGAAATTTCAATAGTTTATCATAAACTAGCAGGTAAAGGGTAATTTTCACTGTACTAGCGAATAGTTACGTAAAATAAAAAAAGTTAGGTTAGCTTGATTGTGTAAAGTTAGATTTGCCTAAGATAGATATAGATACATGGCTAGTTTCTGAATTTGAACACTTAACCCTTCTTTAGCGGGGCCCGACTTAAGTCCGTATCTAAAAATCTGGACTATGTGGCGGGGCCCGACTTAAGTCTGTGTGCAATTTTGGCACAATATTGGCTCTGAGAGAGAGACGAGCGACGGGAGGAGCGTATGTTACCTCATGACCGCTCACCACGGCCGCCGTGGGTCTACTGACATGTACTCCACACTACTCCACCCTCCCTCTCTCCCTCGCTACACACGTAATTATGTAACGAAATGACCGTATTTTAGCGATTTTGCCCTTCGGTTGCACGATCGTTGCAAGACAACCAATGATTGTAGAAGGATGGTTCTGGTGTCAATGGAAAGCTCAATTTACGCCCTTTCAGGGATACTTAATTGTATTACGCTCTGGCTCTTGTTTATGCATGAAAAAGAGCACGGAATCAACGCCATTTATGGTAAAAAAACAAACGCTGGGCGGCACGGTGAAATATACTCCACTAGCCGCTCTTTGAGTGCTAAGATTAAATTAAAATCGGTATGTATTTTGTATAATACTATGGGGAAGGTTACAATAGGTCAGCTTATATGAGTTAAGTTACCCATTAACATTTCTATTTAATAAGTCATTAGAAACAGGATTAGTTTCAGAAGCTTGGAAGCTTGCAAATGTAGTTCTGATCAACAAAAAGGGTGATAAATCAATAGCATCTGATTACCAGTCATTAGTCTCACATCAATCATAGGAATCAAATCACCTTAATCATATTTGCCACAAATAATGAATTCGTAGGTATTTACATCACCATGACTATACTAATAAACAATTATTCGATCCGCGTTCTTAAATCCCTTTACAATATAGAACACAGTTACTAAATCAACATGCATTTATGTCACCTTTACTATATCAGAACGCCATGTCCTTCCGGTCACTTTAACAATGTTTCACACTAATATTCAATCAATGACATCCTTAACCCACTGAGCCCCAGCTAATTTATAATAAATGTACCACCAGGGACCAGCAGGTTTTGAATTTGTTTTTTTCCAGAAACAATAGCGAATGGGTCAGGAATGAAGGAAAAACCACAAAAAAAACGATCAAAAAGGTAAAAACCGGGTCCTACGGAGCCCCCGAAAGTTTATTTTATAAGAGTAAAATATTGAAAGCAAAAACACCCAAAAACCATGTTTTTTGCGCGCTCACGTGCACGTGGTTGGACTGTGAGAGTTTTCAACCATTGGCATGGCTGCGTGGGATACTTACACAGTTCCCATACAAATCTGGGCCCTCTAGGTGCCATAGGACCGGAGTAATTGGGACCGGAGTAACAGTGACGCAACGTATGCGTCGCTGGGGTTTAGCGTTATACTTGCCGACGCAACGTTTGCGTCGCTGGGGCTCAGCGGGTTAAAACTAGTTGGCTAGATATTTAAGCGCAATCGAAAGCATGCTGTCGACGAGGTGAATATATTACAATTAATAACTGTAGTTTCCTAATAACAAAAAGAGTATTTCATGGGTCTGGGCTGAAGCCTTTCTCTAACTATTTCTTCAGCTAGGTCTAACCTATTCTGCAAATGTTAAACCCCGGAAAACTGCTCAGGTAAACCCAGTTATCTCAATTACATGGGCTTTATCAATGATTTCCCTTTATAGCTTTATCCCTAAGAACTCCCACTCAATATTTAACATATCTTTACTTAATATCCTAGAAGATCCTGTACTATTGCTAGCTGACTGACTGAGTGCTTTACTAATCAGTTTCTCTTTTGCTGTTCTATAAGAACACATATTATATGGTTGGAACACACTGGCTCAGTCTAGCATTTATTTTTTGGTAAGTCTGTTCGGGCCCTTAACCCCTGCTGTACCGGAGGATACAGTAATAAAATCCTCCCCCCCTCCCCCAGTCCCAAGCGATGTGGCCAAAATGGCAAGATAGAACAACCTTCCACCTCAAGAGATGAAGGAATACTGGCTCTCAGCTTTCAGAGGGTTGGATATAAGCTGAGAAGTGTTGCTATATCGACAGCAGTGCTCAAACGGTCGTGGAACCAGGCACAGCCTGATACAGACAGTTACAAGGAAAGTACATTACTGACGGCTCCCAGCTGTCGTTGGGACTGGGGAGTGACTTATCTACTGATGGCTGGGAGCCGTCGCTGGTATTGAACGGGTTAACACTTACGCTGCGGGACTATTTCCGCCATATTTGGGCTCATTCAGGCACTCCTGATTGATTAGACAAGTGTCTGAATTAAATTAAATGTATTCAGCCGAAAACTAGATGAAAATAGCTTCAAAATGATGCCAGACGGAGCTTTGTAGCTCGAGGGGTTCACCCGCAGCGCTACAATAGACATTCGCTAAAATGAGCAATTCTCGCTAATTTTTGCTACATTTGCCTTTAACAGCACTGTATATCTAGCAAGATTCTGACTCGGATCCTTCAGTGCTACAGCCGCCTGGCTGGGAGAAGGACGTGTGGCCTATCGCGATCCCGCTCCCTTGCACTCTATTTTACAGGCTTGAAGAGGCTTTAACCCGTACAATCCCAGCAATGGCACAGAGCCTTCAGTAGATAAATCACTCCCCAGTCCCAGCAAACGGCTGCCAGCCGTCACTAATATATGATCCTTGTTACTGCTAGTATCGGGCAGTGCCTGGTACCACAACGTTTGAGCAGTGCTCTAAGAACTTGGTAACACATCTCACCTTATATCCAAGCCCTCACAGGCTGTGAGAGGCAGTATTCCTCCATCTTTTGAAGTGGGAGGTTGTTATATCTTGCCTCTGAAGCCTTTTTGGCCACATTGCTTGGGATTGGGGGGTACATTTATGGTAGTACCCTATGGTACAGTAGGGGTTACAAGACTGTAGATACCATGACGTTCGAGAATGTCTCCCGCAGGGAAAAGGCTTAGGGTCCTTTAAAGATATTCCGGAAGCTCTCTTGATTTGCTTCACCACTTCAAAGCAGTCCAATACACCATCCCCATCTTCTCAGTACCATCTACCACCAATTGACCATCTTGAAATGCTTGGTTTATTGTGTGAAGACTAGCGATGTGTCGACAGGCATCAGGATACTGGAGGTGTATCTGTGCCAAGGGTGGGCGATGTACTAAGTCCCGGCTCCTCTTGTATTCAGTAGTGCTCGGTTTCTGGAGAACAGGAACAGGATTATTCATCTCCCCATGGGTGCCAAGGTGTGCGAAGGGGGTTGTATTTGCTAAGAGCTCCCCAGTGTAATCCAGGCAGGTGCCTGTGGCAGAGTGATCCTGTGGCCCCGCCCACCTCCCTTTATACCCCTCCCTCATGGAACGGGGCGCTGTGATTGGCTGAGCCACGCGCTCGGGAAGAGCTACACCAGCCCGCTCGCTTCAAAATTCAAACTTCCCCACCTGTTTTATTTAATCTTTGTAATATTTTCCTGGAAGCATATTAGAGATGTTCTATAGTGGCTGATGGGAGTAAGAGGGTGGCACCATAGTAATAGAATATTTGCGACCAGGATAAAATATATGGGTGTGAACTGTGACCGAATTATGAGGTGAGCGTTTAAAGGGAGATGAGAGTTGATCTTTGTGCTGCGTCACAGGAGGCTGTTGATTGGTCGAGCGCGGGGGAGTGTCAGGGTCTTCCCCGTGACAAGATTTAAAGGGTAAACCTTGCTTATCCACCTGAGCTAATCCAGTCTCCTGATTGGTGGACGGAATTACTCTTATTATTATTATAATAAAAATATAGTTGAATTTATTAGATTATACAAACCATTAGTATAAAAACTCGAAAAGATACACCATTGTATATATCGGTTGCCTCTTTTGGAGTATTGTGCAAACCTGCTAGTCAGTAGTCACCTTATTATAGTGAGAATAATGCAACAATGTACACTGTTCAGAGAAGCGTCATAACAATCACCATACACCATGACAATAAAATGATTGTCTTTGAGAGCTCGGTGTTTTTAGCCTAGCAAAACGTAGGCTGAAGGGATATTTAATTATTTATACGACCACTTTCATGACAACAACAATGGCAACAAAAAATATCATCAACAATACCAGCAGCAACAGGAGCAAAAGCCACAATAGCACCAACAGCAATAACAACAACAATACTACTAATATCCGCAGCTGCAGTATAGTTGTCACCACGTTGATGTAGCTGAATACCAGTAACAACAAAAACAATGACAACAACAATACTCATAAAAGCAACTACAATATAGTTATCACCACTTTGATCTACATAAATAACAAATAATAACAACAATACTAATAATCGCAGCTACAGTATAGTTATCACATATGAATAACAACAACAACAATACTAATAACTGCAGCTACATTACAGTTATCACCACATTGATATACATAAACAACAACCGCAATAACAACACTACTAATCGCAGCTACAGTATAGTTATCACATATGAATAACAACAACAACAATACTAATAACTGCAGCTACATTATAGTTATCAACACATTGATATACATAAACAACAGGAACAACATTACTAATTACCGCAGCTATAGTATCGTCATCACCACATTGATATTATATTTTGTATTATAGATACATTAAAATGGAGGAAGGAAAAACAAAGCAAAACACAAAAGGCCCATCTACCTAAAGGCATCCTCCGTTCATAAAATGTTTGTAACAATTGGACTTGAACTTTCGAGGGTTGAACATTTGTGGAATGCAAGAACACTAACTCGACATCATAATTGACCACTTGCGAGTTACAGGCTATAAGAAAGTTGGAGCCATACACATTGATATAAAACAGAAATACAATAATAATGTAGGTTTTTCATGGATAAGAGGCATGTTGAATTGGGTTTTATGTATTTATGAATGCACCATGACCATATTTTTGAATGTATTGCGTGAAATGCATGTTAAGTGTTTTACGTACTGTTGGAATGGCTGTGGATGTGTGCGTAGTCTGTATTTAGCCAATTGACGACATCGGAAACGAAGGCTTAGGGTGGATCTGTATGGTACCATTCTCACTATAGACGGTACCGTCTCGCCCGAAGGCTTAGGTAGCCATCAGCTTAGGTGAACCGTATGATACCCATCTCGCCATGTATAATTTTTACCAACCCCAGATGGGACGTCACAACGTCGTCCACTTATTCCAGGTACCTATTTACAGCTAGGTGAACTGAGGCTAACACATGAAAGGAGACAAGCCCAATTTGTCTCCGCCCGGCCGGGGATTGAACCCCCGACCCCTCGTGTGTGAGACGAGAGCTCTACCTACTAGGCACGGGCTGTGTGTGTGTGTGTGTGTGTGTGTGTGTGTGTGTGTGTGTGTGAGTGTGTGTGTGTGTGCCGCAGCGAGGTTCAGTTATTAACACTATTACTATTGTTTCCGCTCCCACTCATTTGCATAAAAAGTTCATCAGTCGTGGATATATATTTCTAGGTGGGGAATATTTGGGCTTTGGGTGAACTACATGCGCCGTAGGGAATTATGGATATGAAAAGTGTAGTTAAGGGCCCTTCTCCCTTATGTTTAGCCCCATTATAGTTTAGAGACGAAGACATTCGCCCCAATAGTTTGGCGATCCTACCATAAGTCTACGGTATGATTATTAAGCCCTATTGTACCGGCGACGTCTTTATAATTTTATTGTAGCTATATTTAGGCGATTTTGTGCAGTTTAACCCTTAACTGTCGGCGCGCAACATAAGTCGAGTTAAATAAAGCTGGACTATGTGGCGGCGCTCGACATAGGTCGTGTGGCAATTTCAGCACGTAATGTTGCTGAGAGAGAGAGACAAGTGGTGGCAGGAGAGTAGCGAGCGTATGACTGCTCCAGACCACCGCGGCGAACCTACTGACACGAATCCCACCTCCTCCCTCCCTCTCTCACTCGCTATATACGGAATTGTATGGGGAAAGTGCTTAATTACATGCTTTTTGCACTCGCGTTGCACGGTTGTTGCAAGAAAACTAGCCATCATAAAAGGATCGTTATGGTGTCATACGAAAGCTCTGTTTATGCCCTTTCAGGGATAGATACTAGTTTTACGCTCTGGGTCTTATTTAGGCATGAAAATGATCACGTAAACAGCCCTATTTTGGCTAAAAACACCCCGCTGGGCGGTACATATAAATAAACCGCCTAGACCGCTAATAAGGTGTTAAGAAAGATCTGTAACAGTGAAAGGGTTAAGTGAGATAGTACGAACTTTGTTCACCGCTGGAGGCCTTTTTAAACTGAATAAATCGTCTAATAGTAGCCAGAATAAAGTGAAAAGGACGGCACCGGTACAGAAGGGGTTAACCCTTGTGAAGTTATGATAGGCTGGGTTAGGTTAGATTTTATTTGGCTAAGTTAGGTTAGGGTTAAAATAGGTTGTTTGTTTTAGTTTGGGTTAAGGGAGTATTACTCGCTTTTTCTGGACCCCCTTCTCCCTCATGTTTAGCATATGAACTTTGAGGGTTTAAGACGTTCGTTCCGTTAGTTTTTTTATTTTGAAAACTTTCGCCATATTTTGTCATCAATATTAAAACCTGTCCTGCCCTTTAGGTGTCGATCTGTTCCTGGCGAGCGAAAGCGAGCCTCTAATTATAGAAGGAACCGGCCTTCGACTGGGAAAATGTTCTACCGAAAATTGTACAAATTTATCTTGAAAGGGGGTCTAGGGGGTGTTTTTCTAAGATTCATGGAGGTCTAGCGAGGAAACTCAAAAATACATTAATAGATCATTATAGGTTAAGTTCGGTTGCGTTAGGCTAGGTTAGATGATTTTATTCAGAGTAGGAAGGGTATATGGAAATCAGAGGGTTAATGGAGATAGTCTTTACCCTAATATTTCCCACATATCTTAGTAAAACTGTATACAATCGTCTAAAGATAGCCAGAATAAGCTATCAAAAAGAGTCACAATCTTAAAAGGGTTAAAATAGGTTTGTTGGAGTTGGATTGCGCTTGGAAGAGTTACCACAAATTTCCGGTAAAAGATGGATCTCTTAACCCTTAACTGGCAGCGCGCAACATATGTCGAGTGAAATAAATTTGGACTAAGTGGCGGTGCACGACAGCTGTTGAGCGCCATTTTCAGCACGTAATATTGCTGAGAGAGAGAGCGGAGCGGTGGGACGAGCGTAGTAACCTTATGACCGCTCCCCACGACCACCGTGGACGTACTGAACTGTATTCTACTTTCCTCCCCCCTTTCTCACTCGCTACACAGGGAATTATGTAAGGAAATTACCTTATTTTAGGGTTTTTGCACTCGTGTTGGACGATCGTTGCAAGAGAACCAGTGGTTGTACAAGGATGGTTCGGGTGTCATTGGAAAGCTCTGTTTACGCCCTTTCAGGAATAGATACTAGTTTTACGCTCTGGGTCTTATTTAGGCATGAAAATGAGCACGGAAACAACCCTATTTAGAGTTAAAAAAAAACGCTGGGCGGTACGGTCAAATAGACCGCCTAGCCCGCTCTTAAGGTGTTAAATCTTACTGTACCAGCGACGTCGGTTATATTTAATTCTAGCTAAATTTAGACGATTGTATGCAGCTTAGGAGGGATCTGTGGTAATTGATAGGGTTGATTGAGAGTGTTCGAAATCTTATAATTACTAGAGAGCTTTCCTAAACTGAATACAATAAATTAGTAGTAGCCAGAATGAAATAAGGATATCGACGATACAGAAGGTGCTAAGAGTATGAAGTGGTCTAATTAGAACTGTCAACTTCCGCCATTCTGGTATCATTGGTGTCATTTGCCGCTCTTTCCACTCAAATATATCTATCCCATAATAAACATTTGGCAAAATCGGTACAGAAGTTTGTTATTAAAATATATATCTAACACTATCACCCCGTTGCTTGATATATGTGGTACCAAAATGACGTACAGTAATTATAATATGGCTGACCTCTTTTACTAAGGAGGTCTTGTCCCTATGTTCAGGAGCATGCTACCTGGTCATAGTTGTTGATGTAGTTCCCCAGACTGTCTGACCAAAGAGTCTCGAGTCAGCTAGACCAAAGCCGCTCCAGATGCCGGTGAGATGAGATCGGTCTCTGAGAAGGCAGAAAGGCAGGGGATCATCAGCTCACGGGCTTGCACCCCCGGGCCAATGCCCCCACCGTCCGCAGCCCCCCTTACAGTGCCACATAATCAGGCGATCTCGCCAGCACCTATAATGCAAAGTAGTACAGGCAAAGAGACAGACATACACAGCTAAGTTTGTATAGAGGATGCCAAACCTCTCCTTGGATGTGACCAGTCCTCACCCACCTGCTCATAGTATTGGTGTGTGGTGTAATTCATATGCTGGATGGGAGGGTATGTTTGTGTGAATATTACGTGTTGAGGATAAGTCATGGGAGAATGTTTAATGAGAGAGAGAGAGAGAAAGAGAAAGAGAGAGAGTTTAGAATCATTAAACCTGGAGTTCATAATTACTAGACCTTCCGAGAATACAGTTCAAAGTCAAACACTAATGACTACGGAGGTGAACAATGAAGCAAAGAGCAGTTACCAATAGCCCAGTAATGATTCCCTGGGTATAAACGCCGACGCATAAAGGGGGTACACATTTATTGCAACATTTTGACACATGTAAGACATATTTTGAATCAATCCCTTTAAACCTATTTGAACCGAGGGGGGCCTCTTTAGAACTCCTCCTTTTCACTCCATAAGTTTGGAGACTTTCAGACGTTGCACCCCATAAATTTAGCGATAATTAGACTCTCCACCTCATTCAGGTGTCGATTTTTTTTCTGGGTGGGTGACTTAAAGGAAATCACCCTTCGACCTAGACATATTTCTATCGAAAAACGTAAATTTGTATATGTTTTCTTGTAGGCAGTTGATTGGGCATTATTTAGTTTAAAGGAAGTCTGGTAAGGCGTTTTTATTGGTCCAGGGTACACTCTAAAATATATATACTCGAAAATGTCAAAAGAAAGCACAATCCTCAATGATAACTCTTACAGTACCGGTGACCTCTCCTTTATTTAATTTCAGCGACATTTAGAAGAATTTATGAAGCTTAGGAAAGAAATAGGATTGCTAAAAGGATTAAGAGAGATAGTCTGAAGCCTTTTAATTGATAGGTTGATAGCCCTACTTTCCAAGCAGAATATAATCATCAAATAGTTACCAAAATATAATGCAAATGTAATCACCGGTATTGTACGAGTTAAACACAATATTATGATTACCCCCACACGACATCGGCTCATGCCCGAGTCGTAGTCGTCCCTCAATCAATGTTAAGGGGGGATTGGCGTATTTATTGGCTTATTTATTTATCTTATTATTCTTAATTTTCCTCCCTGGACCTCCATCAAATTTAAACAAAATTAAAATACAAAGACCCCCTTTCAAAATAAATGTGTACATTTTTCGATAGAAAAATGTCCCGGCGAAGGCCGGTTACTATTGCAGGCTCTCTATAGCTCGCCAGGAAATAATCGACACCTAAATTGCACAAAAGTACTCAATACTGACAAATAAATGGGGCGAAAGGTCTTAAAATCGCTAAACTAATAGAACTTACTGTATGTCATACGATTTCATAACTAGTAGGACTAAACATGAGGGAGAAGGGGGTCCAGAAAAAAAGAACCATCTACCCTTAACTGTAACAAGTGGATCATACACAAGTGAACCAGGTATTTGAGTTGGCTGTCGTACACTCACGAGCCATTATAAGAATACCGAGTGTCACACCGGAGCCATTTTGTTTGAAGGCCTGAATGGATATGAGAAGGATTATACAGGACAATTAATATCAAATAGCATTGTTTCGGCCACCACTTCAAAATACATAGCTTGACCTATAAAAAGTAGTTAAAGCTAAACATATACGCTAATCAAGACTACAAAGAAGGGACTCTGCTTTCGTTTAACACCCTGCCTGAATTATACAACACTTTGAACATTTGAACCTCTAAAGCCACGCTCAGAAGCGTTTGGGATATTACACATCGTGGGACTGGAGTTTTCTAAAAAAAGGGCTCAAGTCCTGACGCCATTCTTGACTTACAGTGTGCTGAGTTAATGATCCAGAAGGGTTGATAGCCTCTGAAGTTCTATTTCAGCTAAGTAACTAATTACACATCACTGCGTCATCTTATTTGACCTCTATACAAGTTGAAAAGAGTCTTAATTATTATCTCTGTATACCTTCACATGGGGCTCCTTAAGGGGAGATGGGCCGGTTTTCTGGACCACTTTCTCCCTAGTGTTTAACTCCACTAGTTTTGAGATTTTAAGATATTTGCTCCATTAGTTTGTCGATTTTAAGACCTTTTACCTAATTTCGGTGTCAATTTTAAGACCTTTCGTGATATTTGGGTGTCGATTTTTTTCCAGGCGAACGATAGTGAGCCTATAATTATGGAAGAACCGGCCTTCGGCCGGGACACTTTTCATCAATTTAATTTTTTTAATCAAGAAGGGGGGATCTAATGGATGTATTTTTTAGTTTGATGGAGGTGTTAGGAGGAAACAAACAATAATAAACAGATACATAAATGAGCAAATAAATAAGCCCATCCCCCCATAATGACCTGCTGAGCCTTTATATACAGTATGTTGGTAATTAAAAGCTGCGTGTGCCAGTATTTCAGACATTGGAGGTTTCAGCGTACCAAGTGAATGCCAGACATATAATACCGGTGATTATAACCTTTGAAATATCCTTTAATTACTGTAGTCTGGGTATTACATTATATATATATATATATATATATATAACGACCATTAGTTGATGTGATTGCTTACTTAACGGTTCACTTTTTTTTTGTATTATTTTTTTTTTTTCATTTATCGACTAGTTTCCTATTTTTCTCCCTAAACCTCCATGAAACTTAAAACAACATCCATTAGATCCCCCTTCTAGATAAATGTGTACATGTTTCGGTAGAAAAATGTCCCGGCCGAAGACCGGTTCTTTCAAAATTACAGGCTCACTATCGTTCGCTAGGAAAAATGATTGACACCTAAATAGCATGAACATTGACAAAGAAATAGGGCGAAACGTCTTAAAATCAACAAACTAATGGGGCAAATATTTTATAATCTGAAAATTAATGAGGCTAACATGAGGGAGAAGGAGATCTAAAAAAACTACTCAACTCTCTTTAAGGGGGGATGGTCGTTTTTGTCAGTACCCCCTCCTCCCTCATGCTTAACTCCATTAGTCTTCAGATGTTAAGACGTTCGGCACATATGTTTGGTGATCTTAAGACTTTTCGCCCCATCTTGTTTGTCAATAATAAGACACTTCTTGCCATTCAGCTGTCGATGTTTAGCTGGCGAGCGATAGCAAGCCTGTAATTTAGGAGGAACCGGCTTTCGGCCAGGCCATTATGCTACCGAAAAATTAACAAGTTTATCTAGGGAAATTCTTTTGGGGATGTTCTTTTCAGCTTGATGAAGGTATAGGGAGAACATTTGTTATGCCAGGGTTTTTACCAGGTTTTAATTGGTCACTGGTAGGTTCTGCCTCGACTGGAGAAGTTAAAGTCAAAACAACACATGCACAAAAGTCGTAAAGGGTAAATATAATACTGAATACACACAAGAATTTCCTTTAATATTCACATAATGATGTAACATGGTACATATAATACATAAATAATATTTCGAGCACGGGCGAGAATCCACAATGGAACCGGGAAATTCGGGAATGCACTTTACCCTCGATCACTTATATTCCGATTCTATACCTTAAGATCACTGGTGCATCACTTATGTCTTTAGTTCTCTTTCCTGAATTAATTATGTAGAGATACACTGAGTAACACAATTACAGGAAATGGGAGAAGCTAGACACTTGGCCTTACTACGTGAATACTGATACACCTTAGTCGCACTGGTGTGAAGAATTATTATGTCGCTGTGATAACACTCCTATTCTAGCACTGCGGTAGATCTGTAGCTGCAGACACAGGGTGATGAAGCGAGAGTGATTGAAGTTATTTCCTATAGTTCCGTAGAGCCGCTCAGATGGTCCTGCCATGTGGTTTTAATGGAGATTGGGATACAGACTAATGGATTAGTTGGTTTTGGTTCTTGAATGGTAGTTCCTTTATGTCATGACATGGGGTACATACCATCGGACTAACGCGAGCATGAACTAGGACATGTCCTGAGTTATAGCTGCTCATCCGCCCTGACCGTTATACTAATCGGTGATTAAGTTATGTTCCGGTGCTCTTAGCGTAGGGTCTTAAATACAAAGTCTCTAGTGTCATGACACAGTGAAAAGGTATCGGACTAACGCAAGGATATTAATCAGATCATGAACTTATTATTTCACTCGATCTATCTCTGACCGTTTTAAAAGAGTTCAAAGAACCCAAGTTCGATGATTAAACCTTTTTAACTGCATATGTCCTTGACCATGATGTTGGACAGATGCAGTATGGCTGTATGCAAAGTGCCGTTAGTTAGACGGTATCTCGCAAAGCCCGAACTGTTAGAATTGGTTTACCATGGTATGACCCTCCTTAACAGGTTGTAGAGTGCGGTATTGAGACTGGAAGTCAGTTTGTGGCATACCCTTCGGTGCTACTTCCCATATAAAAATTGCAGCCTAATAGAGATCCCAATGTGGTCACTCTGCCATGGCATGTAATGAAAAAAGTTCGCCTAATAGGGAAAACAACTCCTCAGACCTTAAAGACTCTAGACCATGGTTTAGAGTTCTTTCTTTGAATGAGAGGGTAATCATAGGCCCAAAATTCTCACATGTGAGGGAATTTGAGCCGTTAAAATTGCTGACTCTACCTGGTTTCTGCCGGGATGGTCATGATGTCGGCTGCTATGTCCTAGGTGAGGTGTTTGAATGTCAGAAGGTCATAGGTGCATGGGGGCGTTCCAGGGGGATTAGGTAGGCCCCCTAGAAATTCGTGTGCTGGTGGCGAGTCACCTGCACGGAAGAGTGGCGCCTCTGTACAGGTGAGGTATGGTGAGATTTCATCTTTTCAGCTTGGCTGTAGATGATTTTCTTCTGTTGTGTTTTTTCTGGTCGAAGGTGATGGTTATCGTTTTCCCTGGTGTGGGTGGTAAGGTAGGTGTGATGGTGACAATCCTGGCTTCCTGGGCAATAGTGTGTGGATGGTTATGCTTGTGCTTGGGGTGGCCATTTTGTTTTCCGTCTGCCTTCTTCTTGGTGGGTGAGATTATTAAGGTTTGGTTATGCGGTAGTGTGTTTTCCTTCTCTCTTGATTGCTTCTTTATTTGTTTCCTGGTTTCTTCCGTGGTGGTGCGAGGTGTGGCGGTCTGTGTTATTTTCCTGTCTTTCTTGTTGTTATCATTAGTTTCTCCTTTTCCCTCTCTTCCTCATTTTCTCTGTTGGGTTGTTGTGGTGCTGGATGGTTTTCTTTTCTCTTCTCGTCCTTCTTTTTTAGTCTCTCCTTCTGCTTCCTTGCTACGCTTTCTTTGCTGGGTTGGTATGGTTGAAATGTGTAACTCGGGTATTTTAAAATTATAAAATAATTCATAAATATATAAATTGACTAATAAATAAACCCTTCCCCGTAAACTATAACTAAGAATTTAATGTTTTTTTGTTTGTGTGTTTTTTTTATTCCGTATGACATCCACACAGTTGTGAACCATTATAATTAGATGTTCATACGATTGTTCAACCTCTCAATTCGAGTTCAGTACTTCTGGCATTAGTAAAGCATCCCTCTGTTTCATTTGGACTCCACACATTATATATATATAAAAGAAGTAAAGAGATCCTCTGCATAATTATTACCTCACCCCCCCCCCCCCCCCCGACCCCCATTAAGCTAAATAAAAACAATTTCGGTAGACAACTACCCCGGCCGCAGGCAGATTACTATCACTCACTCAGATATTAAACGATATCTCATGAATAGGTTAAACCGCTTTATAATTGTCAAACGAAAGAGGGAAAACTTCATATAATGTCCAAATTGATGAAGTGATAAAGGCGAGAAATGCTTTTGAAGGATACACAAAGCCAAATCTAAAATCGCCATCACCTTGGAGAGGTTAGGAACAGAATGAAAATATATACACATAGACACTACATTTCTTAAACATATCCTTCCTTTCGCAGCGCCTGGTTCCAAATAAATACTTTGAGTTAGTTAAAACTCAACTATCAACCCTACTGGATTATTTCAGCCAAGTCAAGAGTAATGTCAGGATTGAAGCCCCTTTTCGAACTTGAGTCCCTTGACTGAGAATAAGTTGTGTTCATAATCAATTATTTAAAAAAAATTACCTCCGTCTACGTATTGTGAAAAACCTGTTATCCTCCGGTAAATTGCGGGGGTGAGTGAGTGAAGTGAGAGACAGTGAATTGTATGATGGATACATGTTTTTCATAATACGTGTTGCTAGCCCCAAACGTGCAAGCAACTGTGGCTTTCAACCATCCGACACATCTCCTTTTATTTATGTACATCAAACATGTTAAATACAAATAAAGTTTATTTCTATAACCTACCGTGGAAAGACTACGGATACACAACTCCTGCCCGGGCCTCACACAGTGGCCTGGCCCAGTCGTACTGAGCTCATGATGCTGGTGGCATTGCCCCGGAGGATAGCCATCCCTAGTCTTTGTTGAGCCAGAGGGTTTCCCTGGGTTCTCCTGAAACTTCTCTGATTTTACGGCCTATTTCATTCACCATGTTAAGGGTGGTAGGGCCGAAGACTCCTAAAGTTTCGAATGCCAGAGGCTTGAACTGATGACTTCTGGCGAGGACTTGTTATTTTTCTCGCTTTCTACTTTCTGCTATCCGGATGGCTTCACCTGCTTCGTTGGCGCTTCTGGTGATGTTGGTTATGGAGAAAGTGTGAACACATGTGGCTCCCACGCGAGGCACCGGCCATTCTTGTAAGGGAAGGTGGTCATCCCATCTGGCCGTTTGCCGTCTTCTCTGAGAAGTCCATATGGTTCAAGGATTGATGCACGGTTAGCACTCTGCAGGGCCCGTTTTATGACATCATTTAGTGCAGAGTGTCTTGGCAGGCGGCCTGCGCTGAGACTACATGGCAAGGCATGGTGACCTTCAGCATCCATCAAAACACCACACTTGCAAGTGTGTGGGTGACAAACTGCCGCACCCACTCTGAGCGCGATGGCAACCCGGAGTGCTTCAACATCCAAGTGAGTTCCTAGAGGTGGGATGGGGATGGCATGTAGCCACTCTCCAAACGGGCAGCTGCCTGGAGGCGTGCTTTTGCAACCTGATCTGCATTGGTTAGGAGATTTTCTTGAGTTCTCTTCGCCGAGATGGTATTCCAAGTTTTCCGCTTGCTCCTGGAGGTACCCTGAGGTTCCTCCTCTGCTCCTGTACTTTCCTTCCAGGTGTTAATCGCTTCTGCTATGTCCCTATTAAGTGTCATTCCGGGTTGAGAAGAAAGGATGGACACTACAAGGTCGTTGGTCGCGATAAGGGAAGAGATAAAGGCAGGGGAGGCAATATCCGAGGCTCTCCGTATGCCCAAGCCCCCGAGGCGGACAGGAAGAGTGGCTTGTGTCCAGGTCCGATCTTGAAATTCCACGTTGGCGATGCTGGTCACTGCTTCTCGGATTATGTTGTCTAATTCTTCGAGGCCACCATTGTTTGTGTAAGTCATCGATGTGCACAAAAGGTATTGGAGTTTTGGGATGGAGAAACAATTCTTGAGAAGGGCCAGAGCTGAGTGGGCATCGATGTGTATCAGGCGACTCACAAGATGTTGAAGCTCCTCCATTTTACCTTGAAGTGCTGGTGGGATTGCTGCCATAGCTAGTGGGGAACCTAAGAGGGTTTACTGGTGCTCCTGAAGGATTCTTACACCTGGCAATGCGCCTTGAAATTGGGCCTGAGTCTGTTCTCTTTCTTCAGGTGTGTGGTTGAGCAGGACAAGTTCACATTTGGTGTCATTTATCTCTAGCCCAGCCTGGCCAAGGTCAGTTATGATGTTGTTTAGATCAGTTAAGACATTCTCTGCAGACCCACCCAAGGTTGCATCGTCCAGGTACCAAACATTCAATTCTGACCTTACTTTGCTAGCTGCTGTGTCCACCCCTATTGAAAAAAAGCAGGACCACCTGGATCTCCCTGCTGTAACCCGGTCGCTGATGAGATTACCGTCTCGCCGAAAATCAGAATTGAAGATTTGGAATAAGCCTGCCAAAGAAGGGGGTACAGAGTGGGGATGTGCTCTCGAGCTGTACGGAGGAAGACATCCCTGCGAATGCTGTTGAATGCGTTCCGCATGACAATCTTTAGAAGCACTCGTTTTTCTCGGGCTTGGCTGAGGTAAGTGCGGGTTGCGTTTACAGCAGCTTCACACCCCCCTGGAGTTCCAAAATCTAGTTGAACTTGACAAAAGTATTGACCTAGGCCGTTCGAAAGTGGTTTCAAACCCACCTTTGTGGCAAGGTGGCGGAAGGTGTTCCCTACTGCTATTGGGCGCACACCGCCATCTTTTTTTGCCAGTGCACAGAGTGATGCCCCAATTATATATCTTTGCAGCGCAATTTATGGACGAATTAACTTGAAAATGACACTACCTTTAGCAATGTGAATGCTTATCCGTGTACACTCTTTAGAAAACACTAATTTTCACATGATAAGTTTGGTATCAGGCATTGCGAAACTAAATATTTGTTTAAGAATAGTGCGTGAGTGTTGTTTATAGAGAATATACAGTTTAGCTTTACCATTTTTAACTATTGTGTTTGTTTTTAAGTTACTTGCTCATTAACGGCGCTGCGAAGTAAAATAAATAATATAAGAATAGAAGAGACGTGGTTAAACAGAAAACATAATATATTAGACAGGGTTAGGTCCATGTGGTATTGTGCTACCACAGCTTTTTGTTCATAGACAATTTCCTTCACCAATACTATATACCTTGTATATATATATATATATATATATATATATATATATATATATATATATATACATGTATAGAGAGAGAGAGAGAGAGAGTATAGATACAGTATATTCTCAGCAAGGGAAACTCGAAGGTTTAATTGGGCAAAACTAATAAACTAATCTCTAGTTCGTGTCTGGTTTGTAGGTATCAAACAGTAATGATTATACTCAGTTGAGCTTCAGTTTTTAGGGGAAATACTGAAGTATCTCAATTAATTCCATAATTCCGATTGGTAATTATTGAAGTGAATATATCCGTCTAATGAGATTCAAGTGTGCGTGTGTGTTGGGTGGGGTGGGGTGGGGTGTGTGGTGGGGGGGGTCCACTGCATAAAAAGGATTTTTTTGTTTTTCAGGAACAGTAATAATTTTTATTTTTTTTAGCATGGGCGTTTAACAAAGGAAAGGGATAATCATCTCTCAATTAAACCTTAAACTTAACAAACCCTTACTGATTCCAATATAATTTTCAATTAATAGCCAGAATAAAATGAAAGAGCGCTTCATGTTATACTGAAAGGGTGAAGTTATTTGTCAATACTTTGGTCAGATTTAGCTCAGTTGGCGATAACATATAAAACAACATCACTCGAGCGCCTTTTCCATCAACCTACAGTATATCGTCAACATTGGGTTGACAGCTTCTTAGGTAAATTTTAAAACCGTTCTTATCTCTAAAATGAATAGATCTACTGGCTCGCTTTTTATACCAGTACAAATGATCCAGGAACGTTGCTGGGATAATTTAGATTACCAAACAATGACGAGAACAGTTATTGTGTGATACAACCCTAATACTTGTATTCTTAAGCAATGCTTTCCTTTCGCAGCGTCTGATACCGAACGAATATTTTAGGTATACAAATTAGCATTTCCATTTCTTAAGATAACGTAATTTCCATAGTAATTTTTCGTTTGAAGGCTTAGCTAAGCGAAAGAATTGTATAAAATACCATCGACGGTCTTGCTACCATTGTTATTATGCTTCGTTGTCTCTGGACTGCAAAATGTCTGCCAGATGTTGAACAATGGGCCTAAATGTATGGGGAATATTCAAAAGCCTTAATCAGATTATCAGAGCGCTTACAGAAGCATGTTCGAAATTTGTTATCCGATTCGCTAAACTGATGGCTAGAAATGGATCAGTGACCATTCAGAATCTTGCCAAGGCCCATCAACGTCACTTACAGTAATATCCTTATTGTTTCTACGTGTTGGTCTTTGGTGGGCTCATTAAGCATATACAATAATTTGAGTGACTCCGCGTTAAGCACCTGAGCTTCGATGCAAGCCATTAACACAACGTCCACATCTGTGAATACAACATTTCCTTCTATAAAGTTTCTCATACCAATATAGACAACTTCATCAAAAGCACATTAAATATGATTAATACAAACTAACATAATATTAACATAGTATTCATCATGAAACCGATGGAAACATATATTACATCAGTCTCCCATTACGTATATGAAATCAAAGGTCTTTCGAGCGTACTATTTGCTTTGTTTTCCTCCGGGAATGTGTAATGGATATTGGTTTATTAGTTCCTGGTGGTATTGTGGAGTATTGGAGAGGCTCAGAATGTCATGGCTCAATGTTTTGATCTGACTTTAATAATTTGTTATTGGTTTTTGAATTTGTAGTTTGATCCTTCAGTATATATATGCGTATGATATATATATATATATGCAAGCATAGCAGGCTCCAACGTTGCCAGATTAGTTTTTGTTTTTCTATGTGTATGGAGGAGACAAAGGGCAGCATGGCAGTAATGAGTGTCTCCTCCAAAGTTAAAATAGTGACAGAGCAAAATTCAAGGGACGTTGGAGTAAATATGCCTGGACACGAAGTTTAAAGCAGTCAAAATCATAGGATGAAGGATAGATTGATAGAGGGAGAAAGTTCCAGAGTTCACTTGTTGAGTAGAAGAAAGACTAGAAAATTTGCTGATTCTTGGGTGGGAGAGCTGGACAGAATAGGAGTGAGACTGTGTTGAAAGGCGGGTGACTCACACTCGCCGCATAGGAGGGGGTATACACAGAGAGCTCTGAAGAACACTGATTGTTGTAATAGTGATAGAAGAGTGAAAGAGATGTAACATTGCAGCGTGTAGAATGAGATTGTAGGGAACTAGTAAGTGTATACAGTGTATACAGTATATATTATATAATATAGTTTTAAAGATGGAGAGCCCATACTTGACATGCATACTAAGGGAGTGCCAGAATAGGTTATAAGCAAAACAAAATTCCCCTCAAACCCTGGGGGAAGGGGTACAGAGCCCACTCCGTCCACCTCTCCTCGGGGGTTGAGGGGACAAAAACAAATTGCTTAAAACCTATTCTGGCACCCCCTTAGAATGCATGCCAAGTATGGGCTCTCCATCTATAAATCAAAGAGAGGGGGATCTGTCCCGCCCCCCCCCCCCCCCCCCCCCCCCAACCTACCACAACCACTTACCTAAAAGCAGTGCAAGACTACATACCATCGAGAATACGGCGTACAGGACATAATAATAAGCCCAACTGGTGGAATAAAGATATTTCAAACTGTCTGCTTGCTAAAAAGTTTGCTAATGATAGATTCAAATCCTCACAAAATGACGAAAAACGGGTGAAATTTGTAAAACTACGACGACGCAAATCCAAAAATTTAATTAAGCAAAGTAAAAAGACCCTGGAGTTACATGTTGCGAATCAAAGTAAAACAAACCCGAAAGAATTCTATAGTTATATCGGAAAGAAAAAAATAGTTACTTCAACTGTTGGACCGTTAGTCGATGAAAATGGAGAATACACCAAAGACGAAGTACAAATGAGTAATGCCCTCAATACCTTCTTTGCATCAGTTTTTATAACAGAAGACTTCAGTGATATCCCTACACCATCGCCGATTCAGATTGATAATTCAGATGTTCTAAGCAATATCACCGTTACAGAAAGAGAAGTGTTGAATTATTTAGATAAACTCAAGGTAAATAAAACGCCTGGACCTGATACAATCTCACCTAGAGTTCTAAAGGAAGCTAAGGATGAGCTCTCCAAACCACTGACATTGCTATTCAATAAATCCTTGCAGTCTGGAACTATGCCTGATCAGTGGAAGCTAGTCAATGTAACACCGATATTCAAAAAAGGCATCAAATCCCTACCCAGTAAATATCGTCCAATTAGCTTAACCTCAGTTGTATGTAAAATGCTAAAAACACTCATAAGAGACAGACTCGTAAATCATCACTTAGAGGAAAATAACATACTTAAAGATACTCAACACGGCTTTCGTCAAAAAGGCTCCTGCTTAACAAATCTCTTAGACTTCTTTCACGATATCCTCAACCTCTATGATGAGAGTAAAGCTTTAGATATTATATATACCTTTATTTTCAAAATGCCTTTGACAAAGTTCCCTAAAAACGTTTACTGCTAAAACTAAAAGCGCATGGAATACAAGAAGGTGCGTTAAAATGGATAGAAAATTGGCTCGGCGACAGAAAGCAAAGAGTAGTCATAAACGGTAAGGCATCTAAATGGACCAATGTAAGTAGCGGGGTACCCCAGGGATCGGTACTAGGACCAATTCTTATTCTAATTTACATCAACGACATAGATGAGGGTCTCACCTGTACAATCTCAAAGTTTGCTGACGATACAAAAATTGCAAATAGCGTACTCTCAAAAGAACAAGTTGACGATATGCAACACAATCTAGATAAGTTGTCACGTTGGGCCCAAATTTGGCAAATTAATTTCAATGCGGATGAATGTAAAGTACTACATATCGGATACCAAAATGAGAAAGCAAACTATTCAATGAATGGCACTCACCTTAAGAGTGTAGACAGAGAAACCTATCTGGCAGTAACAATATCGAGTAACCTAAAACCGAGTCAACAATGTTCAGAAGTTGTTAAGAAGGCAAACCAAATAATTGGCTTTATAGGCAGGTCAATTTTAGCATAAATCCAAAAAAGTTATCCTAACTCTTTACAATTCCTTAGTCCGCCCTCTCCTCGAATACTGCACTCAATCCTGGTGCCCTTAATATCAAAAAGATGTAGACAAACTAGAACAAGTTCAACGTAGAGTTACTGAAATGTCGGGTTGGTATTTCAACTCGACTTTGTATAATCTCGTTAACAATCCTGTAATAGGATATCGTGAGGTAGAATATGTTCGACAGGGTCACGTCTAGCTTTATAAATCTTGCATTAACTCTTCACACTAAGGCAGCATTTATACAATAAGAACACTTTACTTTACACTCTAATTTATTAAATGGCATAGAATAGGAACTCAACTCTACCGATCTGTCATGTATGGCAGACGATAAAGGAAATCAGTGACTTATCAAAAATAGAACAGTCTATAATGATAACTTAAATATTATAAGTCACGTTACACACACACAGTATCAGTAATATGAATATGCAGGAAAAATAAGTTTACACATGTACACAGTAATTCAATAAGATGATAGCACGTATGTGAGCGTAGCATCTAACGTGAAGATTTCTGGCATAAATCGATCCGGCCTGGGAAAGCGTTCACGGGCGCGGTGGGGTGAGCGGCTATCAAGGGGATTATCTAGGGGTCACACATGTAAGGTAAACAGGTGTAATGCGTTCGACCCTAGGTCAGATGGACTGCTTATTTGTAAACTCACAATTCTCTTTAGTGCGATTATAAAGCAGAGATGAAAGTTAGAGATACACAGGATCTTAGAGGCAAGGTAGTTTAAATTAGAACTAAATTGTCTAAGCGGTTTTGTGAAAGAATTAACACACGAGGTAAGAAAAATAATTATAGACCGAGTATGAGATCAATTCACACGTATATAGAATTGAAATTCAAATTTAGGTCAATGAATCACTATAACAAGGTTTTGAAATGAAATGCAAATTAATATAAAAAGAGGAAAATACACTCAATTAAAATGCGACTGGAAATCACAGTAAATTAGAATTCGAATGAACTCAGAATAAAAAGGGGCATACACGACGAAGTTGTACTGGGTAAAATACTATAATACTACGATAGAAGTATGAAAAGGAAATTTGAATACATTAACAAATTCTTATCAGGCAATACGTGAATCAATGATATGAATTAAAGCGGAGTACATAACACAAGATGTAATTAAAGATTTACTGCTATAATAGTAAATTAAATGGAGAATCCGTCCCTAAAACAATATGGTGACACAAATAAATTATAACTTGAATAAGAGTTACTATAAATGTGTGAAAATAATTATTAACAACCCGCACAGGTAGATTAGATTAATTCACAAGCACTGTATAAACTAGATAGCTCGGATAATAGACTTAAGGTTAACTCACCGGGGGGGGGGGGGGGGGGGGGGGGAGGGATCTTGACTTTTCGATATGGAAAGATAGATCAATTACAATTTGGGCATAGGTACTGGGTAAATGATGGTAAAATAGGGAATATCTTCACTGTATACACTTTCTCCTCAACTTGGATACACAAGAGAATAAATAACCTGTAAAGGTGAAATCTGAGAGTATTCCGTTTTAAGCCTGGATCGAGATAAGTTTATATAACGTGTGTACAATTAATGATTATAAATAATACGATAAGGATTACACTTTAAAGGAAGCACTGAGCAATATCTGGTACTATGAATTCACATGTACAGATCAAGATTTATGGGAGGATAAATGACTATGTAACGTGTACACAATTAGGTAATAGAGTAATTAATTGGCATAGATCCTTGGCACAGATCAACTTATTAACACTTCCGGAATACTCGCATATTCTACCATACCTTCAACAATAGCCGCAAATTTAGATACGCAGAAACACATAGGGTAGCGTGGGGGAGGAGAAGGGCCAAGTACGAGGGTCGGGGCGTCTTAGAGCTCCGGGCACGGCGGCTGGACGTCAGGGGACCACTTCGTCAGGAGTCCAAAGGCAGGGGGGCACAGGACAGCAGGCACCTTCTCTCTCGGGGGGGGGTGAACGACTCTCGGACAGTATAATCCGAATAGTGCGTTAGGGTGAGCGACTCCCGGACAGTATAATCCAGATGGAGCGCTAGTAGGTGGGTAATACTCCCGGACAATATAATCCGGACGGAGTAAGCCTACTGAGTGTGAACTGACTTCCTGTAGTTACATCAGGCTATATTTGGGGTATTTCTCTTGGTCAGGTTGCATGATCTCGCATTAACAGGGGCATAGTAAATACATAAAAAATGGCTATGTTGAGGATAATAATTACATGAAAAATATATTTTTAATATATTATATATGACATCGCACTGAGGTTCTCGTCCTTTTGACCTCTTACTTATACTATCTAGCATGATGATGTAATTCTTGAGTTTCTGTTAACTTATTGTTTTGGCTATTTGGATTGTTTATGTAATGATTTTCTTCCGTGGCACTTCCTATCACCATTTCGCTTTCCTTCTCATATGACAGCTTCTCGAGGGTGAAGGGCCCCAATGATTTAAATATTCCCAGGGCTCTTTATGCTTAGCTTGCATAAACACTTTTTCATCGTAGTATTCGGAGGAAAGTTCTGCCTTGGCTGTTTGAGCCCCGCACTGTGATTGGTGGGGCCGTGTGAAGTGATGATTGGTGGAGCTTGACCTGCCATCTGGGGGCAACTCGCCTGTTTGTCCGGGAATTAGAGAATGGGTCCACGGGTCAGATTTCCCTTTCTTGCGTTTCCCGTTCTCTGGAGAATGGGAAATGTTTTTCTTTCTAAATCCTTTTCTCCTGGATTCTCTGACTGCGGCTACTCTGTGTGGTTCTCCTTTGGGTCCCGTTATTGCAGTTACCAAAATGATACCTAGCCTAAAGAACAAACCAAACGAGGAGCGTCTTAGAGAATTAAATCTATTTCCTTTAACCCAACGCAGATTAAGAGGCGACTTAATTCAAGTGTTCAAAATCATCAAAGGCATAGGCAATATGAACTGTAGTAAGTACTTCACTATTAACCAATCTAATTACACGCGGGGAAACGGTTGCAAAATTATTGGTAAATCTTTTAACTCTCACGAATCTAAGAATTTCTTCTTCAATCGAGTTGTCAACTTGTGGATTGGGCTTCCCCAAGACGTTATAGACTGCAGCACCGTTGATTCTTTTAAGCTTCGCATAGACAAATATCTTGCATCAAACCCGCGACTGACTGCGTTTGTAAATGAATAACTTTATTATATTCCTCCCACAGATTTATCAAGGATTATTGCATATATATATTACCAAGAAGTTACTCTCTTTTTCCCAGATATACGAAAGATCATTTATAACTGTTGAAGTAACGGGGTGGAATAAAACCTGTAGAATGGCGAACCTACAGGTGAACAAGGGAACAACATCTATCTAAACACCCAATGACTCCAGGAATTTCCCATACTCTATGGACCACAGAGCGAGGTCACCTAGGACAGTCACCCCGGAAAAAGGGAAATCCTGTGACCCTATCACAACTCAGCTTTCAAACCATACCAGCCACCATTTGTCCAGCCACCAGATTTGCATTATAACGAACAAATGTTTATGCAAATGAAACATCAAAGGCCGGATTGCTACCGGAACAAGTGGACCCAATCAATTCTACCAGCTATGATGGTCCTGGAGAACTATCAACCATAGCGGAAGAAGAAATGAAAGTCGAACTATTACAAAGTTTGCCAATGAACCTCAAGTATGAACTAATCACTATGATCAACATTATGTCTGTATTAAGCTAAGTAGCTACCACCAAAGTATTAAATAAAATAACCATTATCCTTATATACCTAATAATAATCACCATGTATGTTTTAGTTAAGTATTAACCACAACAACTCTATCACAACGATTCACAATATCACTTTAACATTGAGTTCCTATAAGTGAGAGGCAAGAATTAAGTCAAACATAGCCTCACTGAGATTAAGGAAAGGTAGGGAAAAGCAAACATCCACTGGGGTAATGTCCTTAAGTATGAAAAGTCCGGGGCATCTAACAGCAGTGGAAAATTGTCTCACCCCTCCCCCTCCCTCGAGAATACGAAAAGCCCTGTTGTGTTCCTGCTGAAGTCCGGATCCTGAAGGCCTGACTGTGAGAAGCAGCCCTCCTGAAGTCCTGACCAGTGGATCTACGTTTTACGTCGGCCAGACTTACTCTCGAACCACTACCCTCCCATATTACCCTAAGTGTCTCTGAGTATCTTACGTTGTGATTATTGTTGTGAAGGTAAGGTAGCATATGTGGATAATTCAGTGCTAAACTTGATATAGATCTGTGCTCAAAATCGTTAATTATTGCGTATGTGTTAATCCTTCAGAACTGATAATTATTGTTATATAGATCTGTGTCTAAGATCTAGTGTTAATCTCTATCCATAACTTCTTATTACGTCTTACGCACTCATACACTGCTTACATACTCGTGTTAATTAATTTACTTAGCCGAATACTCACAGATTTTCCTTGTATATATCTATTCTATTATGTATGTTGCAAGTTGAGATCGAAGTGTATTTCGTGTATTTATTCCCTTCCTAAATTAGAATTATTGCCTAAAACCTACGCTCAATTTCATATCCTATTTATCTCAGTCCCCCTTCTTTGAGAAGATTCGTTGTTAATTCTTTTATATACTTTCTTCACGAGAACCTATAAAGTTATGCTCGTTTGATTAAGCATTAACTTATTATTTTATGAACAGTATTCCCGTTCACTTCATTACTGATGTAGGTAATTCTGATTCTTCTCGTCTAGGAATTCTAGACTTGCATAGATTGTTATCTAATTATTCATCACTCGAATACACCGCTTATTGTGTGAATTCTTTATCAGACTGTTAACTAGTTCAGATATCTTGTTTTACCTTTTTTGGGGTATTTTATTAGTACAACTTTGTTGTGTGCGCCATTTACATATAATTAATATTCTACAAACTATTCGTACACGCTAATTTTATTTAAGCGTTCTTCTGTATTAGTTAACTACGATAGTTCTGTTAACTGTAAATTTTACTATTTTTACATAAGAGATATTAATCTTTTGCCCTTTCATTGTCAGACGTTAAATATTAAATCTGAATTCCTAGATCAGAGTTATTATTCTTGCATAATTATAATCAATTGACGAAATATATGTTCATATTATAATTTACTCAAATTAAGTTAAGTAGAGATTGAATTATACAAATAATTTGTCATACCTCTCCCCTTAGTTTCATCTAATTCTCTCGAATACTAAGGTTGTAATCGCACTAACAATAAACAAAACTTCCAAGACCGCAGTAACTAGAATGACTTGAGCTATCTACCTGGTCAATTTACCTTTACCAGTGCTAATTAAACTACACACACGCGCCCCCCCCCCCCCCCCCACACACCGTGAGCGTTTATCGAAGCAAACGCCTGTGCGCTTTTATTTAAATACTCAATCCTTTTCATTCTCTCTTGTATTCAGAGAATCTTTATTAATTAATTTATAGTTACGAATAAAATACGTTAGACAGTCGACTCGCATAAATATTATTATCAAGGGTTGATTCTACAGTATACAGTATGTAACGTGTTTATTCTATAATTGCATATTTCCCTTATAATACTATCTCTTGCTTCACGCTCATTGTATGTTATTACTAGACCTTGGTGTGTGATAAATGTTTCTAAATTGTTTACTTTCTGTTCTTTATAATAGCTGAGTAAGACTCCACCCACACTGTAGGCCTAGATAGATGCGTGAATCAGTTATCAATTGTTTAGGTCAACTATATTCACACGCTTACTATTCCCCAATAATAGTTAAGTGCTATATTGATCCTTATATATGTCAGTTGAATAAATAACAAGTATATAACTTACATGTGTGTATTCATTGTGTGCTGTAGCACCTGATTGAGTTACTATTTGTGAATATGAACGTGTTAGATGTGTTCCTGTTCAGGATAATTTGAGTCTATAATTCCATAATTGGAGTTTAGTGAAGACTGAATAACGGGATAGAAATATTATATCCCGGCATAACAACTGTGTTATGTTACTAACTCATCTGTCCCCTACTAACTTCCTAATCCTGCCACGGACATTAGTTCCAGGGCAGTAGTTCCCTTTCCAATTTTCCCTTACCCACTCTAAACCACTGTTTGGACACTTGATCCTCAGTGTTTTAGAGGACAAGCCGTCTAGAGAGGTCACTAGACCTGTTGTTGCTTGATTTAAGTTGTACTCCTTTGGACTCCCTGTTTAAAACCTATTCTGGCACACCCTTAATATACATGCCAAGTATGGGCTATCCCTCTAGTATACTGAGGGAGTTGGGTCCTCCCCCCCCCCGGCTGAAAACCTATTCTGGCACCCCCTTAGTATGCGTGCCAAGTATGGGCTCGCCATCTTGAAAACTGAGGGAGTAGTTAATGAACAAAGAGAGACGGACTCACAGAAAGTGCCCTTTATATAGTAATATATATATATATAAATATATAATTATATATATATATATATATATATAAATATATATATATATATATATATATAGTATATACAATTATATATATATATATATATATATATATATATATATATATATATATATATATATATATATATATACCGGTATATATATATATATATATTTAAGGTAAATTGTAAAACAAAAATGTGAAATATATCAAATATATATATTATAAAAGGAAGATGGAATTACAAGAGAACAGAATAAAGGGATATGAGAAAGAGGGAGAGAGAGAATAATGGGAGAGGGGAAGAAGGTAAGGGAAGGGAAGGACTTAATTAGAGGCAAGATGAAGAGGGATGGGGGAAAGGGGAGAGAGAGAGAGAGAGTTACAATGAATAGTTAACATTATGCCTGATTCTATCTCTTCCAATGTTCCAGGACACCTAGCAGCCATTACAGTTACACCGGAACCAAATTAAAAGGTATTCCCCACTCAAAGCGATTTCCTTAACCAACCAACCCCAAAGTTAACGACACTCGCCACCCAGCCACCATTTTGTTCCTGACCTACAGCTCAATACACCATCCCCTTGATTGAAGATCTCACCTGTACCTGTCATTCCAGAACCAAAAGGAGTTTTTGAGATACAAGGAATACATAACCAACACAGAACTTCTTATCTGAACCTTCAAGACCAGCAGAAGACTGCAGGACACGATACAGATATGGCTGGAGCTATTTTTCGTTAGCTCACCTGACTGGAATGCTACGTCGTTTGGCCCTCCTGGTTCTCCACCTGTACATTTGCTAAGCCTCCAAGCAAGGCTCTGAGTAGTCTTCTCAGAACAACGCTCAGTCCTTCTGACATTCCCCCAGCACACAAGCTCATAACACTTGGAGCTGCCAAGGCAGGGGTTAGTTTAGCTACCAGTAAGATGCCCAAATTACAATTGTATCCGGCCACTGACGACCAATACTACTCCTCATAATTTTGCTGGTGTGTCCTATTATAGGTATTTGTATTCATGTACAGTTTATGTATATTGTTTTCTGTTCATTAATAATGTAACTATCGAAGGGACACTGGTTTCTCAGTGTATTAGCAGTTAAGGGGGTAGTGGCTACTTTTTGGTGGAATATTTTATTTATTTATTTTGTAGTGACCTCGCTAGACCTCCATTAAACTTTTAAAAATACCCCTCAGACCCCTTTTCAAGATAAATTTGTATATTTTTCAGTGAAAAATGATAGGCTCGCTTTCGCTCGTAAAAAAAAAAAGAGACACCTAAATATCATGAAAGGCACGCCAAATAGTGCGAACGGTTTAAAATCGCCAAACTAATGAAACGAACGTCTTAAAATCTGAAAACTAATGGGGCCAAACACGAGGAAGAAAGGGGACCAGAAAAACAACCTGCATCTCCCCTTAAGGAAATAAAGTAAACACAAAATTGAACCAGCTCCTTGTACTGCTTGTCTCTAACTTCACATATTATTACCCTGTCAAACTGATCTATGAACCCAATCTATGCTAATATATCAGCAGGCTAACACAGAATAAGTGAGTCTTCGAACACTGAAGGAGTTAAGGGGAGGCAGACAGTTTTCTGGACCCCCTTCTCCCTAATGTTTAGCCCCACTAGTTTTGAGATTATATGACGTTCGGCCCATTAGTTTGGCGATTTTAACCCTTTTCGCCCTATTTCGTTGTCAATTTTAAGACCTTTCGTGCCATTTAGGTGTCGATTTTTTCCGGGCGAGCGAAAGCGAGCCTGCAATTTTAAGAGGAACCGGCCTTCGTCCGGGATACTTCTCTACCGAAAAATGTACACATGTACAAATGTACAAAAGGGGGTGTTTTTCTAAGGTTGATGGAGGTCTAGGGAGGAAACTAAAACAATATATGAATAAATGAATTAATACACCAAACAAACGGCCAGTCTCCTTAACCTATCAAACTATTTGTTCTGTATGTCGTGGCAGTATCTCGTGTTGCTCCCTATCGAGTTCCTTATAGTAAGATATTGACAGGACGTATAGTCAATAGCATATATGGTGACACTCTCATTTAAGTAAGTAAAGCCGGAGTCACACGAGCCGTTTTTCGAGCAATTTTTACGGGCAATTGGGGTCAGAAATCTTTAAAAATAACACTATCAAAATCAGCCGCCTAGCATAATCTACCTCCAGTCTAGTTACCGATACCAGTGCGAAAATGTCCCGAAATAATACGAGGAAAAACTTGCTCATGGAAAATTAACGGAAAAAGCGCTCGTGTGACAGCGGCTTAACAAATGGAAATGAGACAATGCTTATTATCGCCCAGATGCTTCAGAAGTTGGCTTTAAGGGGAGATTTCTACTTGAGATATTTTCTTCTGGACCCCTTTCTCCCTCAGGTTTAGTCCCATTGCTTTTGATATTTTAAGACGTTCACCCCATTAGTTTGGTGATTTTAAGAACGTTCGCCCAATTTCTGTCAATTTTAAGACTTTTCGTGTCACTTAGGTGTCGATTTTTTCCTGGCGAGCGATAGCGAGCCTGTAATTTAAGAGAAACCGGCCTTCCGCCGCGAAATTTTTCTACCGAAAAATGTGCAAATTTATCTTGCAAGGGAGTTTTGGGGGTGTAACTTTAAGATTGATGGAGGTCCAGAGAACAAACTAGAAACCTCCCCTTAAAGGTAACACATTCGAATTAGTGTAACTTTATATTATGCTCAAAAGAAACTGGAGTTCTGGAAAAGGGGCTCCAGTCCTCACGCTATTTTTGACTTAAGTGTGCTGGGTTAAGGGTAGACGGTAGTTTTTCTGGTCCCCTTTCTCCCTCGTGTTTAGTCTCATTATGTTTTAAATGTTTAAACGTTCGGCCCATTTGTTTGGCAATTTTAAAACCTTTCGAACCATTTCGTTGTACATTTTAAAACCTATCGTGCCATTTAGGTGTCAATTGTTTTCCTGGAGAGCGATAGCGAGCCTGTAATTGTAAGAGGAACCAGCCTTCGGCCGGGACATATTTCTACCGAAAAATTTACAAATTTATCTTAAGGGGGGGGGGGTCTAGTGGATGTTTTTCTAAGTTTGGGGTATGTCTAGCGACGAAACTAAGAATTTATGATGGAATGAATTTACAGGCCAAAAAAGCAGTCATGCAGTGTCCCCTTAATAATCCATTAGGGTTGATAGCCGCTGAAGTGCTATTTTAACTAACTAACTAACTATAATATGCTCACGATTGTACAGTAACTAACTAACTATAATATGCTCACGATTGTACAGTAACTAACTAACTATAATATGCTCACGATTGTACAGTACCTAACTATAATATGCTCACGATTGTACAGTAACTAACTATAATATGCTCACGATTGTACAGTAACTAACTAACTATAATATGCTCACGATTGTACAGTAACTAACTAACTATAATATGCTCACGATTGTACAGTAACTAACTAACTATAATATGCTCACGATTGTACAGTAACTAACTAACTATAATATGCTCACGATTGTACAGTAACTAACTATAATATGTTCACGATTGTACAGTAACTAACTATAATATGCTCACGATTGTACAGTAACTAACTAACTATAATATGCTCACGATTGTACAGTAACTAACTAACTATAATATGCTCACGATTGTACAGTAACTAACTAACTATAATATGCTCACGATTGTACAGTAACTAACTATAATATGCTCACGATTGTACAGTAACTAACTAACTATAATATGCTCACGATTGTACAGTAACTAACTAACTATAATATGCTCACGATTGTACAGTAACTAACTAACTATTATGCTCACGATTGTACAGTAACTAACTATAATATGCTCACGATTGTACAGTAACTAACTAACTATAATATGCTCACGATTGTACAGTAACTAACTAACTATAATATGTTCACGATTGTACAGTAACTAATTAATATGCTCACGATTGTACAGTAACTAACTAACTATAATATGCTCACGATTGTATGTAACTAACTAACTATATGCTCACGATTGTACAGTAACTAACTAACAATAATATGCTCACGATTGTACAGTAACTAACTAACTATAATATGTTCACGATTGTACAGTAACTAACTAACTATAATATCGATTGTACGTAACTAACTAACTATAATATGCTCACGATTGTACAGTAACTAACTAACTATAATATGCTCACGATTGTACAGTAACTAACTAACTATAATATGCTCACGATTGTACAGTAACTAACTAACTATATATGCTCACGATTGTACAGTAAATAACTACCTCACGATACGTTCACTTATATACGTACAACTACTATATGCTCACGATTGTACGTAACTAACTATACTATGCTCACGGTGTACAGTAACTAACTATAATATGCTCACGATTGTACAAACTAACTAACTATATGCTCACGATTGTACAGTAACTAACTAACTATAATATGCTCACGATGTACAGTACTAACTAACTATTATGTTCACGATTGTACAGTAACTAACTAACTATTATATGCTCACGATTGTACAGTACTCTAACTATATATCTCACGATTGTACAGTAACTAACTAACTATAATATGCTCACTTGTACAGTAACTAACTAACTATAATATGCTCACGATTGTACAGTAACTAACTAACTATAATATGCTCAGATTGTACAGTAACTACTAACTATAATATCCTCATGATTGTACAGTAAACTAACTAACTATATATGCTCACGATTGTACAGTAACTAACTAACTATAATATGCTCACGAGTACAGTAACTAACTAACTATAATATGTTCACGATTATACAGTAACTAACTAATATGCTCACGATTGTACAGTAACTAACTATACTTCTCACGATTGTACAGTAACTAACTAACTAAAATATGCTCACGATTGTACAGTAACTTAACTATAATATGCTCACGATTTACAGTAACTACTACTATAATATGCTCAACGATTGTACAGTAACTAACTAACTATAATATGCTCACGATGTACAGTAATAACTAACTAAAATAATGCTCACGATTGTACAGTAACTACCTAACTATATATGTTCACGATTGTATAACTAACTAATATGCGCACGATTGTACAGTACCTAACTAACTAAAATGCTCACGATTGTACAGTATCCTAACATAATATGCTCACGATTGTACAGTAACTAACTAACTATAATATGTTCACGATTGTACAGTAACTAACTAATATGCTCACGATTGTACAGTAACTAACTAACTATAATATGCTCACGATTGTACAGTAACTAACTATAATATGCTCACGATTGTACAGTAACTAACTAACTATAATATGCTCCAACGATTGTACAGATTAACTATAATATGCTCACTTGTACAGTAACTAACTATAATATGCTCACGATTGTACAGTACTAACTAACTATATATCTCACGATTGTACAGTAACTAACTAACTATAATATGCTCACGAATTGTACAGTAACTAACTATAATATGCTCAAGATTGTACAGTAACACTAAATACTCACGATTTTACAGTAACTAACTAACTATATATGCTCACGATTGTACCTAACTAACTAACAATAATATCTCACGATGTACAGTAACTAACTAACTATAATATGTTCACGATTGTCACAGTAACTAACTACTATAATATGCTCACGATGTACAGACTAACTATAATATGTTCCGATGTACAGTAACTAACTATAATCACGATTGTACAACTAACTAACTATAATATGCTCACGATTGTACAGTAACTAACTATAATATGCTCACGATTGTACAGTAACTAACTAACTATAATATGCTCACGATTGTACAGTAACTAACTATAATATGCTCACGATGTACAGTAACTAACTAACTATATATGCTCACGATTGTACAGTAACTAACTAACTATAATGCTCACGATTGTACAGTAACTAACTAACTATAATATGCTCACGATTGTACAGTAACTAACTATATATGCTCACGATTGTACAGTAACTAACTAAACTATAATTATGCTCACGATTGTACAGTAACTAACTAACTATAATCTCCCACGATTGTACAGTTACTAACTAACTAATATGCTCACGATTGTACACTTAACTAACTAACTATAGCTCACGATGTACAGTAACTAACTAACTATAATATGCTCACGATTGTACAGTAACTAACTCAATAATATGTATTGTACAGTAACTAACTAACTATAATATGTTCACGATTGTACAGTAACTAACTATAATATGCTCACGATTGTACAGTAACTAACTACTTAATATATGCTCACGATTGTACAGTAACTAACTAACTATAATATCTCACGATTGTAACTAACTAACTATAATGCACGATTGTACAGTAACTAACTATATATGCTCACGATTGTACAGTAACTAACTAACTATAATATTTCACGATTATACAGTAACTAACTAACTATAATATGCTCACGATTGTACCTACCTATACTATGCTCACGATTGTACAGTAACTAACTAAATATGCTCACGATTGTACATAACTAACTATAATATGCGCACGATTGTACAGTAACTAACTAACTAAATCTGCTCACGATTGTACAGTAACTAACTAACTATAATATGCTCACGATTGTACAGTAACTAACTAACTATAATATGCTCACGATTGTACAGTAACTAACTAACTATTATATGCTCACGATTGTACAGTAACTAACTAACTATAAACTGCTGCGCATCGTACAGTAACTAACTAACTATAATATGCTCACGATTGTACAGTAACTAACTAACTATAATATGCTCACGATTGTACAGTAACTAACTAACTATAATATGTTCACGATTGTACAGTAACTAACTAATATGCTCACGATTGTACAGTAAACTACAGAATATGCTCACGATTGTACAGTAACTAACTAACTATAATATGCTCACGATTGTACAGTAACTAACTAACTATAATATGCTCACGATTGTACAGTAACTAACTATAATATGCTCACGATTGTACAGTAACTAACTAACTATAATATGCTCACGATTGTACAGTAACTAACTAATATGCTCACGATTGTACAGTAACTAACTAACTATAATATGCTCACGATTGTACAGTAACAACTAACTATAATATGCTCACGATTGTACAGTAACTAACTAACTATAATATGCTCACGATTGTACAGTAAACTACAATATATGCTCACGATTGTAGTAACTAACTAACTATAATATTTCACGATTGTACAGTGAAAACTAACTATAATATGCTCACGATTGTACAGTAAACTAACTAACTATACTACTCCACGATTGTACAGTAACTAACTAATATATATGCTCACGATTGTACAGTAACTAACTAACTATAATATGCTCACATTGTACAGTAACTAACTAACTATAATATGCTCACGATTGTACAGTAACTAACTAACTATAATATGCTCACGATTGTACAGTAACTAACTAACTATAATATGCTCACGATTGTCAGTACTACTAACTAAAATGTTCACGATTGTACAGTAACTAACTAACTATAATATGCTCACGATTGTACAGTAACTAACTATAATATGCTCACGATTGTACAGTAACTAACTAACTATACTGTACAGTAACCTAATATGCTCACGATTGTACAGTAACTAACTAACTAATATGCTCACGATTGTACAGTAACTAACTAACTATATGATCACATTGTACAGTAACTAACTAACTATAATATCACGATTGTACTAACTAATAATATGCTCACTCACTAAACTAACTATAATATGCTCACGATGTACAGTAACTAACTAACTATAATATGCTCACGATTGTACAGTAACTAACTAACTATAATATGTTCACGATTGTACAGTAACTAACTAATATGCTCACGATTGTACAGTAACTAACTAACTATAATATGCTCACGATTGTACAGTAACTAACTAACTATAATATGCTCACGATTGTACAGTAACTAACTAACTATAATATGCTCACGATTGTACAGTAACTAACTAACTATAATATGCTCACGATTGTACAGTAACTAACTACCTATAATATGTTCACGATTGTACAGTAACTAACTAACTATAATATGCTCACGATTGTACAGTAACTAACTAACTATAATATGCTCACGATTGTACAGTAACTAACTAACTATAATATGCTCACGATTGTACAGTAACTAACTAACTATAATATGCTCACGATTGTACAGTAACTAACTAACTATAATATGCTCACGATTGTACAGTCATTAACTAACTATAACTCACGTTGTACAGTAATTTATGCTCACGATTGTACAGTAACTAACTAACTATAATATGCTCACGATTGTACAGTCATTCATTATTGTAGCATCGACATGCGCCCTTTCATTATTTAGTATAATTATATTCCCTGGAAGTGTAAAATTTATAGTGAATTAATGAACTCCTATGCATCATAATTTATAGTGAATTAATGAACTCCTATGTATCATAATGTATAGTGAATTAATGAACTATGCATCATAATTTATAGTGAATTAATGAACTATGTATCATAATTTATAGTGAATTAATGAACTATGTATCATAATTTATAGTGAATTAATGAACTATGTATCATAATTTATAGTGAATTAATGAACTCCTATGTATCATAATTTATAGTGAATTAATGAACTCCTATGTATCATAATTTATAGTGAATTAATGAACTATGTATCATAATTTATAGTGAATTAATGAACTCCTATGTATCATAATTTATAGTGAATTAATGAACTATGTATCATAATTTATAGTGAATTAATGACTGTGAATTAATGAACTATGTATCATAATTTATAGTGAATTAATGAACTATGCATCATAATTTATAGTGAATTAATGAACTATGTATCATAATTTATAGTGAATTAATGAACTATGTATCATAATTTATAGTGAATTAATGAACTATGTATCATAATTTATAGTGAATTAATGAACTATGCATCATAATTTATAGTGAATTAATGAACTATGTCGAATTTATAGTGAATTAATGAACTATGCATCATAATTTATAGTGAATTAATGAACTATGTATCATAATTTATAGTGAATTAATGAACTCCTATGTATCATAATTATCAAAGCTTTGTTATCTGTGAAGCATTTCATTATTTTACCTTGCAATCATTATATTTGTTTAGTTTAACAACACACTGTTTAAATATGAGTGATGGTATCAATTTTGTCGCCCTAAGTTGCACCGATTATATTCTTTCAATATTTTTACTGTTATGTGAGGACCAACATTACTCAAGATAGGGCCAAAAGAGAGAGAGAGAGAAAGAGAGAGAGAGAGAGAGAGAGAGAGAGAGAGAGGAGAGAGAGAGAGAGTACAAAAGAGAGAGAGAGAGTACAAAGGAGTACAAAGGAGTACAAAGGAGTACAAAGGAAATCAAGCAACAACATATCTAGTGACCCTTCTTGTCCTCCAAAACACTGAGGATCAAGTGTCCAAACAGTGGTTTAGAGTGGGTAAGGGAACATTGGAAAGGGAATTACTGCCCTGGAACTAATGTCCGTGGCAGGATTAGGAAGTTAGTAGAGGACAGATGGGTTAGTAACTGAGGGGGGGATAAAATAAAGTTATTAATTTACAAACGCAGTCAGTCGCGGGTTTAATGAGCGATATTTGTCTAGGCGGAGTTTAAATGAATCAACGGTGATGCAGTCTATAACGTTTCGGGGAAGCCCATTCCACAAGTTGACAACTCGATTGAAGAAGAAATTCTTAGATTCGTGCGAGTTAAAAGATTTACCAATAATTTTGCAACCGTTTCCCCGCGTGTAATTAGATTGGTCGATAGTGAAGTACTTACTACAGTTCATATTGTCGATGCCTTTGATGATTTTGAACACTTGAATTAAGTCACCTCTTAATCTGCGCTGGGTTAAAGGAAATAGATTTAATTCTCTAAGACGCTCTTCGTATGGTTTGTTCTTTAGGCTAGGTATCATTTTGGTAACTCTACGTTGAACTCGTTCTAGCTTGTTTATATCTTTTTGGTAATAAGGGCACCAGGATTGAACGCAGTATTCCAGAAGAGGGCGGACTAAGGAATTGTAAAGGGTTAGGATAACTTCTTTGGATTTATGCTCAAATGACCTGCCTATAAAGCCAATTATTTTGTTTGCCTTCTTAACAACTTCTGAACATTGTTGACTCGGTTTTAGGTTACTAGATATTGTTACTCCCAGATCGGTTTCTCTGTTTACATTCTTAAGCTGAGTGCCATTCATCGAATAGTTTGCTTTCTCATTTAGGTATCCGACATGTAGTACTTTACATTTATCCGAATTGAAACTAATTTGCCAAATTTGGGCCCAACGTGACAATTTATCTAGATTGTGTTGCATATCGTCAACTTGTTCTTTTGAGAGTACGCTATTTGCAATTTTTGTATCGTCAGCAAATTTTGAGATTGTACAGGTGAGACCCTCATCTATGTCGTTGATGTAAATTAGAAAGAGAATTGGTCCTAGTACCGATCCCTGGGGTACCCCTCTACTTACATTGGTCCATTTAGATACCTTACCGTTTATGACTACCCTTTGCTTTCTGTTGCTGAGCCAATTTTCTATCCATTTCAACACACAGTCTTGTATTCCATGCGCTTTTAGTTTTAGCAGTAAACGTTTGTGGGGAACTTTGTCAAAGGCCTTTTGAAAATCAAGGTATATAATATCTACAGCTTTACTCTCATCGTAGAGGTTGAGGATATCGTGGAAGAAGTCTAAGAGGTTTGTTAAACAGGAACGTTTTTTACGAAAGCCGTGTTGAGTATCTTTAACACCTTACGAGCGGCCTATGCGGTTTATTTATGTGTACCGCACAGCGGGGTGTTTTTAGCCAAAATAGGGCTGTTTACGTGATCATTTTCATGCCTAAATAAGACCCAGAACGTAAAACAAATACCTATCCCTGAAAGGGCATAAACAGAGCTTTCGAATGACACCATAACGATCCTTGTATGATGGATAGTTTTCTTGCAATAACCGTGCAACGCGAGTGCAAAAGCAGGTAATTCGGTACTTTCAGTACATAATTGAGTATGTAGCGAGTGAGAGAGGGAGGAGGGAGCTGAGATTTGTGTCAGTAGGTTCGCCGCGGTGGTCTGGAGCAGTCATACGCTCGCTAGTCTCCTGCCACCACTTGTCTCTCTCTCTCAGCCACATTTCGTGCTGAAATTGCCACTCGAGTTATGTCGAGCGCCGCCACATAGTCCAGCTTTTTTTAACTCGACTTATGTTGCTCGCCGCTAAATAAGGGTTAAGTATGTTATTTTCCTCTAAGTGATTTACGAGTCTGTCTCGTATGACCGTCTCTAGCATTTTACAAACAACTGAGGTTAAGCTAATTGGACGATAGTTACTGGGTAGGGATTTGCTGCCTTTTTTGAATATCGGTGTTACGTTGGCTAGCTTCCACTGATCAGGCATAGTTCCAGACTGCAAGGATTTATTGAATAGTAATGTCAGTGGTTTGGAGAGCTCATCCTTAGCTTCCTTTGGAACTCTAGGCGAGATTGTATCAGGTCCTGGCGTTTTATTTACCTTGAGTTTATCTAAACAATTCAATACTTCTCTCTCTGTAACGGTGATATTGCTTAGAACATCTGAATTATCAATCTGAATCGGCGATGGTGTAGGGATATCACCGAGGTCTTCTGTTGTAAAAACTGATGCAAAGAAGTTATTGAGGGCATTACTCATTTGTACTTCGTCTTTGGTGTATTCTCCATTTTCATCGACTAACGGTCTAACAGTTGAAGTAACTACTTTTTTCTTTCTGATATAACTATAGAATTCTTTCGGGTTTGTTTTACTTTGATTCGCAATATGTAACTCTAAGGTCTTTTTACTCTGCTTAATTAACTTTTTGGCTTTGCGTCGTAGCTCTACAAATTTCACCCGTTCTTCGTCATTTTGTGAGGATTTTAATCTATCATTAGCAAATTTTTTAGCAAGCAGGCAGTTTGAAATATCTTTATTCCACCATTTGGGCTTATTATTATGGCCTGGACGCCGTATTTTCGATGGTATGCAGTCTTGCAATGCTTTTAGGTAAGTGGTTTCGAATAACTTCCAAGATGTATTTATGTCGTTATTGTTAATTAAAAAGCTCCAGTCAGATTCTTTAAACATAGCTCTAAGTTTATGGAAGTTTGCTTTCTTGAAATTAGGGACTTTTTCGATGCTACTATTTGGTTCGTTACTAGTAAACTTTAAAGTGAAAGTTATCGTACGATGGTCGCTGTTACTGAATTAATCACCAACATTCAAATTCTCTATCAATTCTTCTTTTGTTGCAAGTACAATGTCAAGAACGTTATTACCACGGGTAGACGTTCGAACAAATTGATAAAGCGAACTCTCTTGCAAGTTCGTATACAAGTCATGTCCGGAGTGTGAAGTAAGAGTATCGCCCGTCTTGGTCACAGGTAAATTAAAGTCGCCAAAAATTACGGTATCTTGTGAGTTACTTACATCTGCAATTTGTTCGTAAATTTCTCGGTCAGTTTGCACTGATTGAGCTGGAGGTCTGTATATTATCGCAAGTATTATTTTTGTACCTTTATTATTCTTTATTAGCACAAAAGATGTGTCTACGTTCACAATTTGAGGTTTTGACACGAGGGTCGGGTTAAGACTTTCTTTGATATAAAATAAAACGCCACCTCCATTTTTATTTATTCGGCTGTTCTCAAACATTACATAACCGGGAAGTGAATACTCTGCTAAAAGTCTCTATCTTCTGTATTGAGCCAAGATTCTGTTATGCCAATCACATCATAATTTTCTGTAAACACTAGTTCCTCTAAATCTGAAAATTTATTGCGTATGCTACGAGCGTTTGCATAGAAAACCTTTAAAGCTGCGGTTTTAGAACTCACAGAACGTTCTTTCATCGAATTTTTGGTTCTGGTCGGTTCTACATTTACATTCATGGCTGTCCTCGGTCGTTATCCCTGGCGGTTTTGAATTTGGGTCGTGTTGGTGGAGCTTTATCCAAATTCGCGGTTCTTGACGGATTAGTATTTAATTCCTTTGTAGGTTGCCGTCCTCGCTGTCTTCGGTCCTCCTTCCTGGTTGTCCTGTGCTGAGTCTATTTCTTCTCCGAAAATCCGTCACCGCATCGTTGAGAAGACGCCCAAAACGTGCTGCTCCCACCTGGTTCAGATGAACTCCATCGTCTGAAAACAAATAGTCATCGTAGTAGAAATTGTCCCAGGTGTCGACGAATCCCACGTTCTCCTTCCTTCAGAGGTTTGCTAGACAACTATTTGTGCTGGTGGCTATGTTGCAAAATCGGCTCTCTACACCGAGCCGGGGGACGATTCCTGAGACGATGATCCTTGATGACTTCTCCTTAAACGACTTGATCAGCTGCTGGTACTTTAAAAGCAAATCTTCCGACCGGGTTCGCTGTACATCGTTGGATCCAACGTGGATGACGTACATTGTATTAGCAGGGGCCAGCTTTGATACTTCGTCAACTGCTGCAACTAAGTCGTCCACACCATCACCAGGGATACAAAAACGCTTCCTGGTCTTAGGTGCCCTGGCGCAAAACTCTGTGAGCTGACCACGTATCATCGAGTCTCGCACGAGCCGGACTTCTTCTATTTCCTCTTCGTCATCTGAGTCTGTGAGTATCTGGAAACGGTTTTGACACTCGGTAATCGGTATGTGTTTCCTGGTCTTAGGGCAAACGTTGTTCCTCACGACACGGAAGTTGTCTTGAGGGGACAGAGAGTCACTATTTGTATCTTGAGTATCGGAAACACCGGAAACATCAGCTGAAGTGGCTACTGTAGGCGTTGAATTGTTGGCAGTTGACGTTGGGGCGTTGGTGGCTGCTGGAGTTGCCGTGACAATTGAAGTTTGTGGTACTCCAACGTTGAGTGTTACAAACTCTTTGAGTGATTCCAGCTTCATGGTGAGGACGTTGATCTTGTTGTAGGCTTCATCTAATTTCACTGTAAAATTCTCTCGTTGCTGGCAGAGCCGGCAGACTTGAAAATCGACAGTAGCAAACATGGACTCACCAAACCTACCGGCGCAGTTCGCACAAGCGCGAGACATGGTGACAGTCACTTTCTTCAGATCACTTCACTCACTTAAAAAACACTTCTCACTTTAAAACACTTCACTCACTTTAAAAACACTTCAATCACTTCAACCGAAACCAAATATGCTGAAATAGGTTATCAGGGGTGATAGCCTAACCGAAAACAAAAATGTTGAGATACGCAGAATTAGGCTTCCAGGGGCGATAGCCTAACCAAAAGTTTTTTTTTTAAATTGAAATACGCAATAATAGGCCACCAGCGTTGAATAGCCTAACCGAAAATAATAAAATTGAAATTCGCAGAAATAGGCTACCAGGTGTGATAACCTAACCTTAAACAAATATGTATAACAGAATATGTAACTAAATATACAATTCACCAAATAGAGATTATATAAAAATAAAGTGTGACTGCACACAAGGGGTTAATATACTGTTTCAACAGATGGCCCTGGTGTCGCTGTAGCCTAGTAAAGCAGTAGCCTACTCTTTTTAGATAAAAAGAGTGTATCAGTCAAAAGTTATTACAAGATCGTGCAAACAACAACTAAAATTACAGATATATACTGTATAGCTACAGTAGGATACTAAATACAATATCTACAAGAGTTAATAATAAAACAGATTGCCTGGCTATAGGCTAGGCTAGGTTTGGGTTAGGTTAAAAGCTTGGCAGGTTGGGTTAGTTTGTACAAAGACCACCCTTAGCTTAAAGTAAAATCAGTCTGAGGAGAAAAAGTCAAGAATATATCTAGGGGGAAAAGATAAATTAATGCACTTAAATTTGGTACAACATTTACTGGTATTTAATATGTATAATCCCCAAAAAAAGTTTGTTTACAAAATGGCGTCGGCGTTAGTCCCTGTAGGTAGGTTAGTTAGTAAACAATATTGTTTATTAGCATTGTTTATTAGCAAATTAATATGCAAAGCTTTACTTACATACAAGGCAGTTAAATAGATACTTACTACAGTAGGTAATGGGTAAAATTAGGGGCTACGATTTTATATAAAATAGTAATAGGAGAGCGTTTGTTTACAAAGCAAAACAAAACAATAGATGGCGCTAGTGGCGCCCTGTCCGAGCAAGAGTCTTGTGATAAACGCAAAGTTTATCAGTCAATACACAGCGAAATATCGTGCAGTGTTACTTACTAAGCTACAGTATGGTTAAACGTGCTCTTAACCACCTTTCATGCACAAGAATGAAGAGGATGAGTAGTTAATACTCAAATTATGATCGATATCGTGAGAGCGTTGACAGAGCGTCTGCAGCGTCTGGCGGTAGCACGGGTAGTGAGAGAGAGAGAGAGAGAGAGAGAGAGAGAACAGGCCTCGTTTATTTTCTTCCCTTCCCTTCATTCTCGCCGTCTCTCTTCATCCCATTTCCAGTCTTTATTGGCTGCCCGTCACCTGTCTGTTTCACTCCCCTCCTCTCTCCCTCTCTCTCTCGTGTATTCGCTTTTTGTTTCATACTTTCCTTTCGCGTTCCTTCTCTTTCCCCTTTTTTTCTGAATTTCACTCCTATTTTCTGTTTCGTTTTCTATTATCGTTCTGCCTCAGTTTCTGCCCGATTCTTCTTTCTTTCAGGTCATTACTTTTCACTCTTCCTCTTCCAGTATCTTTCCCATTTATGTTCTACTTATTCCCCGTCTTTGAATCCATTTCCTCACATGTATGCATTGTTTTCGTCTTCTAACTAAACGTCCCTCCCTTGCCCATGCTCACTCTCTTATTCCCTTTACTAGTTACACGCTTCTGTTATTTTTTATTCTTAGTTCCTTTATTTATTTATCCCGTTGACTATACTGTTTAGCAATTTTTCTCGTCCTATGCTTTATTTACATGGTCTCATTATCTTTCACTTTCTCTCTTCTCTTCTTCATTTGTCTTTCTCTTATCTCGCTTCTCTCGAAATATAATGTTCTCATTTCATCTGTTTCGGGTTTCTTGATAATTTTATAGTCTCCCATTTAGACTTTTCTACATAACATTCCCATCTTCTATCATATTGATATTCTCTTGCTTGCTATCCTATTTTATTTTCGTCTCTCCCATTTTCTAAGAGTTATCGACAGTCAGTTACCTGTCTATTTCAATTTCCTTTCCTCGCTCCCGCTTCTGCTCTCTCTAGAGACCTTATAGTAACGGAGATCAGTCAACCACTGCCATTATGGGGCCACGAGTGTGATAAAACTTTCTTTACACTCAACGTTTTGTGTCCGTACCCAAAATATACATTCGGCAATTCTGGTACGGGATTAAAGTTTGGTCATTGGATCTAATCTCTACATGGTAAAGACAAACACAGTTTTATTAACCCATTCTGTATCGGCGAAGTCTGTATTTTTCATATATTCTAGCTATATTTAGACGAGTATGTGCAGTTTAATAATTATTTGTGGTAGTAAAAAGGGTTGAGTGAGATTATTCGAAGCCTGTTAATTGCTGGGGGCCTTTTCAAACTAAATTAAATGGTCTAACAGTAGCCAGAATATAGTTAACAGGACGGCACCGATACTCAAAGGGTTAATGACGGCACCAAGATAATTATAGCCTATCTATCTTACTCTAGGATCTCAAGCTTTAGATTATCTCTTTTACTTTATCGTTTGTTTGTTTGTTTTTTTACTATTTTCCTTGTCTTACTCTCAGAATCATTTTCCTATTAATTTGTTTCCTACACAATCTTCACTTCATTGTCATTCAGTTTGTATTCCTCTCTTTATTCGTGTTAATCTATACTCTGCATTCTGCAATATTTCTTTCTTTCTGTCACTTATTGTATCTCATTTATCAGTCCTGGTTTATCTTACTCACAAATGTACTCTCCTCACAACCGTACTCTTAGGTTTTGTGTACGAGTGTCTATTATGTCACCACGTAGTAGGAGTAGACAGCCCCACCCAGGGAAGTACTACTGCCTTGAATGACCGTAGAGACTCACAGAACAATGCCAGGACTCTTCTTTCTCTCTCAAACACTCGATACACACTGTACATACATACAAGATTAAAGACCGCTTCGTCCACAGAGAGTTTGGTTGCAGTCTCATACACTTGGTATATCGAGATAAAACCATTACACACCACGCTCATACAAGTAGATATACCCACTATTCCATTAACTTGAAATATCTCAAAGGATTATTACTTGTCGAATCTATCGCTGTGGTACTGCCCATGGTTTTCGGTCGGGACTTTTTGGGTGACATTTTGTTGATTGGGCGAACATGGGTGCTGTGTTTTTTTTTTTTTTTTTTTTCTTGACTCCTTTCTCCCTCATGTTTAGCCCCATTGCTTTTCTAATTTTAAGACGTTCGCCCCATTATTTTGACGATTTTAAGAACTTACGACCCATTTCTGTAAATTTTAAGACCTTTCGTGCCATTTGTGTGTCTATTTTATCCTGGCGAACGATAGCGAGCCTGTAATATAAGAGGACCCGGCTTTCAGCCGGGAAATTTTTCTACCGAAAAATTTACAAATTTATCTTGAAAGAAGGTCAAGGGGGTGAAATTTTAAGATTGCTGGAAGAGTAGAAAACAAACTAAAAACCTCCCCTTAAACACGATAACCAGCATTTGTTCCTACATACATTAATTTATAATCTATCATGCGCTAGTGTGAAGATTGAGAGATAATTTTAGAGAAACTGAAGGTTAATTTAATGATATACGTTAACATGATGGCAGTGATAATGTACCGGTAAGTAATTTACTCCTGTTAAACCTGCCAGATCTTCCATGCAAGTTGAAACTTCATCTCATTACCTAACTCGAACAGAAAACTTAGCCCTTTATGTGTAATATTAATATGGTATTAATTTTTTTTTTCTGGGTATTAAAGTACCCACACAAATTTATTGAGACATAATATAAAAATATATATTTGAATAAAATACATTAATATCATTATCATATTAACAATCTTACACACATAGTCTTATGTTGATGGCTATTTATTGTGCAACTCTCCAATTGTTTAATTACCCTCAAGATCAGTAACAGGTAAGGTATGCACTAGAATAATTAAAGTAAATATTTCGACCGGAGATCACCTTGTACGGAAGTTCTGGTGGCCAATCTGGCCTTATCAATGGCCATTATATTTACAACAAATTTTAAAAACATTTACTTGTGTATAGTACGTTATCTTACTTTTGTTTATATACAATTATTCATGAACTCCCAGTGTTCCCCTTTGTATATGATACATGTCGTAAGAAATATTAATATGTATACGTGTACCCAAAAAAAAAAAAAAAAAAAAAATCAGCGACTACCGAAAAGTTTGGTTTAATATCTTGTCATTATGTTATCCTTGTAACAAACAAGCGTTAACTAGGTTACTCAAGCGCCTGTGCTTCCACATACTTTTCCTAATCTGTCTAAAACCAATAGCCACAGAATAGACAAGTAATGTGTCCTTGAAGGGTTGAGGGTCCCGGGACTCTGGTACCCTGGCGCCATAATATTTCTATGGTCTCAAATCAGAATATTCCAGTCATACACTAGATACAGTACAATTAGAGGAATTGACCATTGTATTCTCAATGCGAGTTATTACAATGTATTTGCATAAATCACAATGCGAGAGAACACAATTCGGATGAATGTGTTGCCTTGAAATCTCCAAAAGAATACAAACTCTAGTAAAACGCTTTATTTTATCTTAAAAGAAGCTCTTTTGCTATTTATAAGTTATCTACTCAATTCGATTATGCCTACATCATATTCACTACGGTTCAAGCCAAGATATATATTTCTAATTTAAGAACTAATACGATGGGTTTTAGCTCTTATACAAGTCATATATCACATACAGTTGCGGGTATTTATAGCTACGCATTAATTTAGATTAGTATCAACCCCAAAATGAGACAATATTAAGAAACACTATATCTCAGGTGCTTCAGAACTTGGCTTTTATGATTCAAACATTCAAATGGGTGATTGATTTATACTACTCAAGACTGCATATTTTGCTTAGAATACGTAATATATTATATGGCATATTCGAACACTAATTCTATTCAAATGCAATTTTATGACAACTCTCACACTCACACATGCATTATTTAACGCGAGAACATAACTATTCACACATCCCCCCCCCCCCCCCCCAACACACACATACACTTTTAACACTCCAAACACGCACACACATCAACAAACACACACTCACACATCAACACACACACACACATACACACCTTTAACACTCCAAACACACACATATATTCACCATCACACCCCAACTGTTATTTATTTCCCAATTTGCGTAAAAATTTATGTTCTGACCTCGCCATGTTTACTTCGCACACATACAGGGAGAGAGAAAGAGAGAGAGAGAGAGAAAGAGAGAGAGAGAAAGAGAGGGAGAGAGAGAGAGAAGAAAGGTAAATTTACAATGTTTTAAAGAAAAACTTTGGTCTTTTGAAATTTATCAAACCTTTTCACACTTCCTTTACATGCCTAGATAGCTCAGTTGGGAGAGCGTTAGACTGAAGATCTAAAGGTCCCCGGTTCGATCCCGGGTCTGGGCAGTAATTATTTTGTTACCGGCTTTTATCCACGAAAGTTATAAAATGCGCTCCTATAATGGTAACCCACCGCTTACCTCTCTCATGGGGGTGTAGCTCAGTGGTAGAGCATTCGACTGCAGATCGAGAGGTCCCTGGTTCAAACCCGGGCGCCCCCTGATGTACTTTTTATTAAATATTTTGTGTTAGTTAGTTTTATTTTCCAATGTACTACACCTTCATTACACTTTATCTACTTGTATTTTCGCCCTTTGTACAGTCTTCCGAGGCTTCACTT
>CM064533.1:44214047-44355675 GCA_032716605.1 Paralithodes platypus | reverse complement strand
ATCATTTTCCTATTAATTTGTTTCCTACACAATCTTCACTTCATTGTCATTCCAGTTTGTATTCCTCTCTTTTTTATTCGGGATTAATCTATACTCTGCATTCTGCAATATTTCTTTCTTTCTGTCACCATTATTTTATCTCATTTATCGAGTCCTGGTTGTTATCTTACTCACAAATGGACCGTCTCCTTCAACAACCGTACTCTTAGGTTTTGTGTACGAGTGTCTATTTAGTCAACCACGTCAGTAGGAGTAGGGACCAGCCCACCCAGGGAAAGTGGATTCTACGTGACCTTGAACTGACCGTATAGACCCACAGAACAATGCCAGGACTCCTCCTGTGCTCTCCTCAAAACACTAACTCGATACACACTGTACATACATACAAGTTTAAAGACTGCTTCGTCCACAGAGAGTTTGGTTGCAGTCTCATACACTTGGCATATCGAGATTAAACCATTACACACCACGCTCATACAAGTAGATACCGGTATACCCACTATTAAACCATTACACACCACGCTCATACAAGTAGATACCGGTATACCCACTATTCCATTAATTTGAAATATCTCAAAGGAAATACATGTCGAATCTATCGCTGTGGTACTGCCGATGGTTTTCGGTCGGGACTTTTTGGGTGACATTTTGTTGATTGGGCGAACATGGGTGCTGTGGTTATAGGCCCATTAAGAGGAGATTTCCACTTGAAGGATTTTTTTCTTGACTCCTTTCTCCCTCATGTTTAGCCCCATTGCTTTTCTAATTTTAAGACGTTCGCCCCATTATTTTGACGATTTTAAGAACTTACGACCCATTTCTGTAAATTGTAAGACCTTTCGTGCCATTTGTGTGTCTATTTTATCCTGGCGAACGATAGCGAGCCTGTAATATAAGAGCCGGCTTTCAGCCGGCACATTTTTCTACCGAAAAATTTACAAATTTATCTTGAAAGAAGGTCAAGGGGGTGAAATTTAAAGATTGCTGGAGGAGTAGAAAACAAACTAAAAACCTCCCATTTGAATAAAATACATTAATATAATTATCATATCATTAACAATCTTACACACATAGTCTTATGTTGATGGCTATTTATTGTGCAACTCTCCAATTGTTTAATTACCCTCAAGATCAGTAACAGGTAAGGTATGCACTAGAAGAATTAAAGTAAATATTTCGACCGGAGATCACCTTGTACGGAAGTTCTGGTGGCCAATCTGGCCTTATCAATGGCCATTATATTTACAACAAATTTTAAAAACATTTACTTGTGTATGGCATGTTATCTTACTTTTGTTTATATACAATTATTCATGAACTCCCAGAGTTCCCCTTTGTATATGATACATGTCGTAAGAAATATTAATATGTATACGTGTACAAAAAAAAAAAAAAAAAATCAGCGACTACCGAAAAGTTTGGTTTAATATCTTGTCATTATGTTATCCTTGTAACAAACAAGCGTTAACTAGGTTACTCAAGCGCCTGTGCTTCCACATACTTTTCCTAATCTGTCTAAAACCAATAGCCACAGAATAGACAAGTAATGTGTCCTTGAAGGGTTGAGGGTCCCGGGACTCTGGTACCCTGGCGCCATAATATTTCTATGGTCTCAAATCAGAATATTCCAGTCATACACTAGATACAGTACAATTAGAGGAATTGACCATTGTATTCTCAATGCGAGTTATTACAATGTATTTGCGTAAATCACAATGCGAGAGAACACAATTCGGATGAATGTGTTGCCTTGAAATCTCCAAAAGAATACAAACTCTAGTAAAACGCTTTATTTTATCTTAAAAGAAGCTCTTTTGCTATTTATAAGTTATCTACTCAATTCGATTATGCCTACATCATATTCACTACGGTTCAAGCCAAGATATATATTTCTAATTTAAGAACTAATATGATGGGTTTTAGCTCTTATACAAGTCATATATCACATACAGTTGCGGGTATTTATAGCTACGCATTAATTTAGATTAGTATCAACCCAAAATGAGACAATATTAAGAAACACTATATCTCAGGTGCTTCAGAACTTGGCTTTTATGATTCAAACATTCAAATGGGTGATTGATTTATACTACTCAAGACTGCATATTTTGCTTAGAATACGTAATATATTATATGGCATATTCGAACACTAATTCTATTCAAATGCAATTTTATGACAACTCTCACACTCACACATGCATTATTTAACGCGAGAACATAACTATTCACACATCCCCCCCCCCCCCCCAACACACACATACACTTTTAACACTCCAAACACGCACACACATCAACAAACACACGCACACATCAACACACACACACACATACACACCTTTAACACTCCAAACACACACATATATTCACCATCACACCCCAACTGTTATTTATTTCCCAATTTGCGTAAAAATTTATGTTCTGACCTCGCCATGTTTACTTCGCACACATACAGAGAGAGAGAGAGAGAGAGAGAAAGAGAGAGAGAGAAAGAGGGGAGAGAGAGAGAGAAGAAAGGTAAATTTACAATGTTTTAAAGAAAAACTTTGGTCTTTTGAAATTTATCAAACCTTTTCACACTTCCTTTACATGCCTAGATAGCTCAGTTGGGAGAGCGTTAGACTGAAGATCTAAAGGTCCCCGGTTCGATCCCGGGTCTGGGCAGTAATTATTTTGTTACCGGCTTTTATCCACGAAACTTATAAAATGCGCTCCTATAATGGTAACCCACCGCTTACCTCTCTCATGGGGGTGTAGCTCAGTGGTAGAGCATTCGACTGCAGATCGAGAGGTCCCTGGTTCAAACCCGGGCGCCCCCTGATGTACTTTTTATTAAATATTTTGTGTTAGTTAGTTTTATTTTCCAATGTACTACACCTTCATTACACTTTATGTACTTGTATTTTCGCCCTTTGTACAGTCTTCCGAGGCTTCACTTTCCGTATTATTTTATGTTAGTCTGTGTGCGCGTGTGAATGTAATAATAATAATATTAATATACGGTTTATGGCAGCCTCATGAGCTGAAAATACAAATTTTACAATTTAGTGGATGAACATGAGATGTAGAGATATGAAAATGGTAAGCTCAGTTTACAATGTGTGAGTATAATATACTTTACATTAAAACAAGAAATTAATACAATAATTATGCTAGTGCAAAATACAAATTATCATAAATTAACCATGAGAGTAAGTGATTTAAAGTGCATAATTATACAGTACACATTTATTTTACTTATATATATACAGAACATACATATATACACATACGTACACACATACATACGCATATATATACATACATATATAAGAACATAAGAACATGCAGTAAGTGTAAGTATGCATAAACGCTCACGTATGCAAGCAAACATACATACATACAAAAACTGTTCTGGTAGGGTCAGGTGAGGCTAATAATGGGAGTGTGTGTGGTGTGTAATATAGAGATGAGCATGTATCGAAAAAACTCTTCAGAGGAAAACGAGAACTACGAATTGAAGTCACAAGAGGGATCCAACCTGACTACGATAATCAAAAGCCTAAGTATGCTTAGGTGATTTATATTTGGCTAAGCTTAATTATGTTAGGTTAGGGCAAATTCAGTTAGCTTAGAATATATCTTGTTAGGTTACATTGAACAAAGTTGGGGTAGGATTTAGCCTTTCTAGCTGTGCTTTCTAGCTTTAAGTGGAGGGTTTTAGCTTGTTCCCTAGACCACCTTCAAGCTTAAACAAATACCCCCAAGACCCTCCTTAGAGATAAAAACATTTCGGTAGAAAAAAAATCCGGCCGAAGGCCGCTTTCTCTTAAATTACAGATTCTCTATCGCTCGCCAGGAATAAATAGACACCTAAATGGCATGAAAAGTCCTAAAATTGATAGACAATTGGTGAACGTCCTTAAAATCGCCAAACTAATTAGGCGAAAGTCTTAAGATCTCAAAAATAATGGGGCTAAACATGAGGTAGAAGAGGGTCCAGAAAAAAATAACTCAGGTGGAAATCATCCCTTAATTGTCTTCAAATAGAAAAAAGTAGTAGATAGTACCATCAGTCAAAGTAATCTCCATTACATGTCTCTGGAGTAATCGAAACAATAGTAGTAGCAACAGTCAGAGAAATCTCCTTTATATATATATATCTTTGGAGTAATCGAAACACCAGCAGTAGCGACAGTTAGAATAATCTCCCTATATCTCTGGATAAGTGCCATGAGGTTCCTAGAGTCTCTCTCATGCACCCTGCTCTATATCACCACCCAGTAGAGAAACAGTCAGAGCGAGATATATACTGAATATATATACTGTATATATATATATATTGTATATTTGCTTAGCTTTTTCTCAGAGGTATATGAAGCAGTAGATAGTGACAAGTCATATGATATTATTTATTTAGATTTCAGTAAAGCTATATACTGTATATATATATTGTATATGCCTCAGCCAGGGTTCGAACTTTAGTCAATCAGAATTATATCCCATGTTTTAACCCATTTGGCCACGAAGTGATACAAGTTCAGCAACCTTTTCCTATAAAAGTAGGAGAAGGGAAATACTTGTTGGGGAAAGCTAATTCCATACCAAGTTGCAGGACCCATGTTTCAGAATGCACTACAGAGGGGGGCAAGCGTAGAGGTATCGTATTATGTAGAATATCTTGCAAATACGCTTAAGTTTTAGACTAAGTTTATCGTAGGGCCGAGTGGATTAAAACATGGGATTTCATTCTGATTGAGGTTCAAATCCTGGCTGCAACGTAAACATTTATTCATGTAACTCACGCGGATTTGGGTGATATTTAACATGTATGACACCTCTATGCTTGCCAGGAAGATAATTTAATTAAATCAATTCGTCCCAAGTTGCTTGGGGCTTTCTGTAAATATTCATATTGCAGTGTACTCTGAAACATGGGTCCTGCGACTTGATAATGAATTAACCCTTCCCATTTAGGATTTCCCTTCTATGTATATGGGAAAAAAGTTGGTAAGCTTGTATCGCTCCGTCGTCAAGTAGGGATAGCATTCTGATTGACTGCAGTTCGAATCCTGGGTGAGGCCTAAGCATTTTTTCATATAACTCGTATTTGGGAGATATTCTACCTTTATATAATATATATATATACCGGTATATATATATTATATATAGATATATTTGTTATAACAAACAATATCTTGACATGCATTGCATACATTGCCTTTCATAATACCTCATAAATGCAAAATTTATAGTAGAAGCTACATATTTTTGTTTTAGTTGTAATACAAATTTACTTATAAGAATAATGATAAGTACAAGACAAATTACGTACAGCAATTGTTGTTTCACTTCTTATTTTAGGCGAGTTTTCGATTGTTTGTTTTCCTAAATTGTACACAGTTGAAAACACTTCCACGAAGTAGATAAAGATATCCAGAACACGATGGTGTTTATAATTGTTGCAAGTTTCTTACTTTTCGTTATATCAATCTTAAAATATAGCCTACTTTGATAGTGTGAGATAATCTATTACCATCACGTCATGCACTATTCCTGTGCACCGCAGAGACAACTAGCAGCAAAGCAGAGACAACTATAGGTAGCGCCAACGAACTTGACAATAATCTGGACCCCTTAACTTCATATCACTCAAAATGAATGAAAACAACCGGGCTGACATTTCTATCATTTGGGAAGAGTCCACCAGGAAATAGGTGTGGAAATGTACAGCCAGTTTGCTCAAGGTCCTTCTGAGTTACGAAGAGGTCAGAGATCGAGGTAATTGTCAAGTTCGTTGGCGCTATATATAGCTGTCCTGGCGCCGCTATCTATACGTGGTCTGTGACGCGAAGAAGAGGAGAGCAAAAGTTGATCCCAGACCCCTCTCTTTCCCTCCCCTAGTAAAAATAGAGCCACCCTCTCCTTTACCTGCCACCCCTGGAAAGGTGTTAAGGGGGGATGGGTCGGTTTTCTAAGCCACTTTCTCCCTCATGCTTAGCCTCATTCGTTTTCAGTGTTAAGATGTTTGCCCCATTAGTTTGTCGATTTAAGACCTTTCGCCCCATTTCTTCATCAATATTTAGACCTTTCGTGCTATTTAGGTGTCGATAACTTCCCTGGCGAACGATAGTGAGCCTGTATTGTTGGAAGAACCGGCCTTCGGCCGGGACATTTTTCTACCGAAAAATGTACAAATTAATCTAGAAGGGGGATCTAATGGACTTCTTTTTTTTTTTAATTTGATGGAGGTCTAGGGAGGAAACTAAAACAAATAATTAATACATGCAAAAATCGCCTAAAAAGTGAACCATCTCCCCTTAAAGTTTTGAACCAGAGTTACCATAGTTTAGATTTATCTGTTTCCTTTGCGGAATCCTTACTAACATAAAGTAAATGATTCACTCTTCCCTACTCTCCTTAATACTCATCGCACATATTTATACCTTAAATATAATTTGTCAATTTTACTGGCATTGGGAACGATACCATTATAATCAGTTACAGTAAATGCTTCCTCCCTTACCGCTCGTTACATAATACATACTTAAAAAAACTATCACACTCTCTCATAACTCTCTTGCAATTCAGTTATATACATTGTCATTAATTTGTATTGTAATTAGTATTATCTCAAGTTACATGTTGAATCTGCTTCTCTAAATAGATTAATATAAACGGTATTTGTGTATCGGTTCTACGAATAAGGTCCTCCAGTCGATGAACCCCTGTACTTAAAATTCTCTAGTGCAGACAACATATTTCATGACATTTTATTGGTGGCAGCAGTTGATCTCTTCTCGAGGTAACTAGTGGAACAGCTCTTAGGCAAGTCAGCATTATATAGTTAGAACAAAGTTAAGTCAAAAGTAAAGTATAAACAAACAAAAAAGGCTAGTAAGATTCCCATCACATCATTCGATCCAGAATCAACGGACATCAGAACTTATACTAAAAGGATAGAAACAACAATGAAGATAGCTTAAACGGAAAAAAGGGAGAGAGTGCCAGGAAAATTGGGAATATTGGCGTGAAGTCGTTTTCACTAATTTCGGGAGAAGTCACAGAGGACCTTATTTAGGATGAATTGAAAGACCTCGCAAATTTACTTTCACCTTCACTAGGCCCATTAGTAGTTCTCAAGAAATTAAAAGTGGTACTGTTGACAAGCAACCTAGATGAAACCATGAGCATACTTAGGACACGTGCGACCTCAGCCTACCCTCAAGCGACCCAGATGCCGTAGACAATTTTTTTTTAAACATCGCATACTGCCCGATCACATCGACCAACATTATGCTATCTATGACCCGACAAACTCCGATAGAGAAGTCACTATAATCCGAAGACTTCTTGAAGCAAAAAATAGGTTACAAAAAACCTTAATTGGACCGCGGTTTGCGCAGGTTCCCCACCAGACCTCAAATGGGTGGGATATGGAAGAAGAAATGAAAAGGTTCACGGCCAATACTCCAAGTCTATTAGAAAATTGCAAAGAGGGAGGGAGATGCAAACACTATCGCAGTCAATCCTTTCAAGTATAAAGTGTGCGGCCGAAATTGCCTAATTCACCTATATCGTTAGAGGTTCACGGGTAAAGCTAGGGAGCCAAAATGCGAGTATCAGAGTCACAGATCTCAGCCACAGCTGCAATCAGATAAGTTCGCTATATACTCAGGCACACCGAGTCGCCTAAACTCATACCGAAGAGGAGCGGAGTGGTCCCCAGTAACCGGAATTCCTGAATGACAAGGTATAATCATTAGGAGAGGTCGAACTGAGTAATTATGACAGAAACTCCGACGAGGCGGATTAATAGAGATTCCCGCCATCAGTGCACATAGCGGGGGCAACTCCTAATCAGTACGAGAGCTTGATATACAACAAAATCTGGCTAAATGGAATTACGGCTACATTTTGGTAGACACCGGGCAGCTCCTTCCTGCTTAAGCTCTACATTTTTTCAAAGCCAGCACAAAGCATTTGGTCAACTCATGATGTCCGAAACCACCCTGATTGGGGCTAGCAATAACCCAGTGGTAGTAAGGGGCGACACGTTTCCCTTAACTATTGGCACCCCTGACGGTAAATGAACATCCTATACATCTTAGTAATGATGAACTCCACCTGTCCAACGTACAACATATACCTAAGCAGAGATTTGTTGCAGATTCTTGGGGCACACATCGACTGTGAACAACGCTGATTAAAATTCACCGTGGAAACCAGTCCCTCCTCCCACCTCTTCGCCCGGGTCAGTCCACAATAATTCCCTCCCATCATCAAAAATGGGTATCAATCCAGTGGCTTAAAAACTCAGCGCTAATATTTTCTATGAGCCATGCTCAAACTGCCTCCCAAAATTTCCTAATTTCCCCCGCCATACTGCCATGTCAAATTTACTCCTTGCTTATTGCCAACATCCGATTACCTCTGCCCAAGGGGTTGATTATAGAAGAACTAGAGACAATTGACGAAGTCAAACCTCCATTCTGCGGCACCACAATGGCCCCAAATAATTCAGAGGTACCCGACCACCAAACGGCTCAGCGAAAGAAGGACCTATAATCGCTCCTCTTATCCTTCCAAGACACACAAGCTCATCACACCCTTCACCATACCACCAACCTTACATTCACACCACACCCTCCACCAAAGCCACCCCCCATTCCACTACCCCACCACTCCACATACAACCACACCACACCCTCCACCACAGACATAACCCCCCCACACCTTCCACCATCCCACATACTACCACCCCACACCCTCTACCACCAACACCACCACAAAAACAGACGATCACTTGTCATGTTGCCTTAGTATATCCCCACCACGACCACCACACACACACACCCACACCCTCCACCCACACCACACTACACCCACACTAAAACAGACACACAGTCATGTTTCCTTAGTTTATCCCCAGCACGACCACCACGCACACAACCACATCACTCCCTCTACCGACACCTCCCCACACCCTCCTTCACATCACAACCACACCACAGAACACCCACCACCATACCAGACAAACACTTAGTCATGTTGCCTGAGTTACAGTATATCCCTATCACACAAATACCTATACCCTCCACCCACCCACACCCTCCACACACACCACACTACACCACACCCACACTAAAACAAACAAACAGTCATGTTGCCTTAGTTTCTCCCAAGTACGACCACCACGCACACAACCCCACACCCTCCCCCACACCACAGAACACCCACCACCATACCAGACAAACATGCTTCCCTAATTTATCCCCACCACGACTACCATTACATACAACCACACTATACATACTCCCTCCACGGACACAATCACCCCACACCCTACCCCCACACCACACCATAGTAAACAAAACCCACACCACCACCATAACAGAAAAACACTTAGTCATGTTGCCTTAATCCCTTCTGCACCAGCAACGTCTTTATCATTTTATTCTAGCTATATTTAGACAGACGATTTTGTGCAGAAATGGTCGTGGCGGAGGGCCGAATTGGGGAACAACTAGGTTGATTGTAGGGAGGTACTGGTACAATAAGATAAACTACAATGTAACTAGAATAAAATAGATTGTACACCACTTTGTAACCGTTACCTTAATAATAAAAAAATAAAAAAAGTAAATGAGAAAAAAAAATAGAAGGAAACATGCTTACATTACTGAAATGCTTGTGGACATGCAGTAATGCAAGTAATGGTCACTCTTCTGTAAATCTAAAATGGCTTACTTAAGAATGGGAAAGGGGTGGGACCTTCTACTTTGTTTTTTTCTCGAAAAAAACAGTAAAAAGGGTTAAGTGAGATTGTTTGAAGCCTGTTAATTGCCGGGGGCACTTTGTAAACTGAACAACAACAAGACGTCGCCAGTACATAAGGGGTTAAGTTATCCCCACCACGACCCCCATTACTCACAGACACTCACGCATACATGAACCCGGTAATACATTCATATATTCACACATACATTTAGGGGACAGTGGCTGTTTTTTTGGTCTATTAATTATAAGTAATTAATTTATTTTTAAGTTTCCTCGCTAGATCATAATTAAGCTTAGAAAAACACCCACTAGACTAAACTAAAGTTTTACATGTTTCGGTAGCTTTCGGCCGGTTTCTCTTAAAATTAAAGGCTCGCTATCGCTCGCCAGGAAAAAGTAGACACTTAAATGGCACGAAAGGTCTTACATTTGACAACGACATGGGGCGAAAGGTGTTAAAATCGCCAAACTAATGGGCCGAACGTCTTGAAATCTGAAAACTAATGGGGCTAAACACGAGGGAGAAAGGGGCTCAGAAAAACGGCCCATCTCCCCTTAACCCTGCTCACCATGCATACGCTACTTACTCGCAGACACACACAATAGTTCGTGCTGACATTCTATATACCCACGTGAAGGCTATGCACTTGCAGTACATTATATATACCCACGTGAAGTACCCAAAATACATAAATGTATAATAATGATTCCTATTTATTTATCAAATGTACACTCTGATACCATATAGTCTCTAGCCCACTCATAACTATTATCAAATGTACACTCTGATACCATATAGTCTCTAGCCCACTCATAACTATTATCAAATGTACACTCTGATACCATATAGTCTCTAGCCCACTCATAACTATTCGTGGACTGCACACATTTCTAATTATGGAAGCTTATCTTTGGGAACAAATTAATTAACACAATTTTCAATGCATCAACTACAAAACGAATTATACTATTTATTGAAAAGCAAGTTCTATCCAACAATCAATCTAGATAGTTATAATTTCATAAAGAAATACATATTGGGTCCACGAAATTCTATGAGCGGGCTAGAGATTATGGCATCCGAGTGTACCTACCTAACAACGTAAAATACTTAGATACATGCGAACTTTAAAATCGAATGGCATTCAGAGAGAGAGAGAGAAGAATGAAAAAGAGTGTCTGTGATTAAAGGTATAACAGTTTCTTTAAGATATCTGCATAATTAGCTCACATTATCATCTCATTAGTCTTGTTAACATTCGAAGGAAGACGTGCAACTCTGTTTTAGTTCGTAAGTCGAATGTGTATGCTCTCAATACACAAAGGAGAGTATGAGAGCACACACACATACACATACACACACACCATTTTTACCTAGAAAATCGATAGCAGCAAAGATTTTTTTTTTATCAATCATATTTTTGCCGCTGGTGCCATCAGGCTTTCATTAATGCATAAACGGCAATAATGGTACGGGGTATTGAGTTTGGTATTTAATTGAATATCTATCTATCTATTTCCTCAGGCTCATTCCCCTCTTTTTTGTGTGTGTTTTGAGACAGAGCCCGAATAGGGAAACCCCCCCCCCCCCCCCCGGAGGAATTTGGGGTTGCCATCAACCGACAGATTATGATCTAACTTACCGAGTTCAAAATGACGCTAACTTATTATTGAGCTATTCCACTAAGTTCATATGGCGCGATTGCGTCATATGATACTTTTGGGCGAAACCGCCATATGACGCGATCGCGTCATATGTGACTGAGAGGGTTGATGTTTTTCACCCATTATCTTTGTCAATATTAAGACCTTTTGTGCCATTTAGCTGTCGATTTTTTTCCTGGCGAGCATTAGGAGCCTGCAATTTAAGAGGAACATTTCTCTACCAATTTTTTTTTGTTTTTTTAATCTAGAAAGGGGATATTGGGGACATCTATTTAAGCTAGATCTAGGTCTAGGGAAGAAATTTATAAAATACCACAAATATGTCTACCAATAATTAAACCCTTCCCCTTTAAAGAATCCATAGTCGCGGCCTTTTTTGTTCCAATTACGTAACCTTCCTGGTAGCATTCAAGGAGACTACATCAGGACTCTTCTTCTTCGTACTTCTGACCGGGTATAAGCTATCCTAGTGTTTACTAGCCTATACCCCTTTGAAAGGACATTAGCCTAACCTAACAACCTTACCTAACCTATCCTAGTATTATGGGTGGGGCTGCCGCCCCTACACCCCCGCTATTAGACATCTTTGGTGTATTTTTCTGTGAAAAGGGTATTTTTTCAATTTGTCAATAACGAAAATCCTTCATGCGGACTATATGGAGAAAAATATGGCGAATCTGTTGGTGCCTATTTTCCCTAATAAATTGTTTCTAATAAGGCGGATATAGTGTCCTTGAAGATTATCGAAATTTGTACCCATAAACAAATACATGATTAACATTATTTTCCATCCACCCCACACACAAACCCACACACCCACCCACCCACATGCTCGCACGCGCACATACAGACTTTTATAACAAATAGTCTACCTGCTCTGATTCAAAGAGACATCCCCCCACCCCACAAAAACACACTGGCACACATTCTCCTCGAAACATACATTGAACATTCCTACGCACATACTTCCACGCACACACACACTCATATTCCCTCCCATACACACACTCAAACTACCACACATATTATACAGTTCACTCCCTCACACCCTTAAGCTCCCACGCATATTCTCTCTCTCTCTCTCTCTCTCCCTTCCCCCATCCCTCACATCTCCCTGGTCCAACAATAGCCGTGCCAGCGATAAAAGGTTGGGTCATTAACATACTTTCCTAATAACTCGTGGCCTGAGTCCCGGTCGACCCTGATATACGGTTATTGCTTCATACACACACACGCTGTACTTTACCAGCCCCGCCACCTCACACATGTACACTCTGATACCATAGTTTCTAGCTCACTATTATATAGTCGTGGACTTTTATTTCTATTTATGGAAGTATATTTCTGGAAACGAATTTATGTATATAATTTTCTATACATCAACTACCAAACAATACATACTATTTATTGGAAAGCAAGTACTACTCAAAGATCAATCCAGATAGTTATTATTGCATAAAGAAAAACATAGGGGGTCCACAAGTTCTTAAGAGTGGACCAGAGACTATGGTATCCGAGTGTCCAGTCACAAGCCATAATACCTGCACGCCCATTTGAAGCTTCGAATCTTTAACCCACTCTGTGCCGGCGACGTCTTTTTAACTATATTATGGCCACTATTAGACGATTTTATTCAGCTTTCAAAGGGCCTCCAGCACTTAACAGGCTTCTAACTATCTCGCTTATCCCTTTTTACTACCACGGATCCTTCTTAAGCTGCATATAATCGTTTAAATATAGCTAAATTAAAATTAAAAAGACGTCACCGGTACAGGAGGGGTTAAAGCCTCGCTTGGGTCGATACAGATTCAAATGGGTGTGCAGGTATTATGGCTCATGACTGTACACTCTCGGACATCACTCGTGGTCAGGAGAGTGTACTGTCAACGACAAAAGTTTGTTCCCCCAACCTACCACTGTGTGAATCCAAATCACCTGGCGGTTGAAAAAGGAAGCATTTATTACGTGTAAATGAGCTTTGTTTGTGGACCCCCATGTGTTTCGGATTCACTCGGTGGCTGGTTGGGGAATGAACATTTATTGTTAATAGTACACTCATGGTCAGGAATTTCTTGAACAATAAAATATACCGGCAATTATGATTTACAGGCGAACTAATCTGAGAAACTGCATGAGCCACACTAAACTAATTACTGAGATTCAGTAGTTAATGATCACATGTCTTGTTTTCATCATTAGGCGATGTTCATTTAATCAAGACCATTACTGTACACTATAAGGCACACATCCTGGCCCGATATGAACCCCAAAACAGTAAAATAGACCTCCGAAAACTAAATATTAGGTATATAAATTTATGAAAAGATTCTATTCTGTTCAGGATAGCTTCGAAACCTTGGGCCTTAAATTATGTCATTGAGCGTACACAAGGCACAAATCCTGGCCCAATATTAACCCTTAAACAGCTAAACGGAACTATGAAAAGTAATTATTAGGTAAATATTTATCTAGAAAAAACTATTCAATTTAAAACAAATTCGAAACTTAACCCGGCGAGCGCGCGCAGGGTGTAGTGAACACCACAGTTCTGGGCGGCAATATTAAGCTCCATTCCTGCCTATAATAGTCATTTTACAATAAATAGTTATTACTTAATCAAATGCGCCTATTTTACGTTTAATATGAAGATAGTAACCTGTAACAACAATAAAACAGTGGGAATATCATTTGGATGGTCGAAATCGTGAATATATTACAGAGCAGTTCATTCATCAATTGTGAGCCAGCCGACCTCACACCCTCTTCTCTCGAGGGCTGGAGCAGTACTGAGCTACTCTCTCCCAGTCTCTACCTTACGTAACACACATGACCACAGCCTAGGATCGGTTTGGAGATGTTTACACAAAAATATACGGAATTTTTTTATTTTAATACCACAAATTTTCCGAGTGTTTTTTATAAACAAAATTGGTCATTTGCATCAATATATAGTGTTTGTAATTAATTAGAAATCTCGGGAAAACCTATTTTCCCCATTAGGCCTATCGATCGATGTTGAGACACGCTCGCTCCCCAGTGATTTGAAAAGACATTAGCCTAACCTAATAACCTTACCTAACCTAACCTAGTATTATGGGTGGGGGCTGCCGCCCCCACAGCCCCGCTGGTTGAGTACTAATCCCTTAATAAAAACAAAAAAATTGGCTGTCGATTATACGAAGTTGAAAAAAAAAAATCGATGAAGTCTATGGTGTTTACTCTGCAATCTTCAGCTTGATTGTACATTGATAACGGGAAAGTACCGTATTGACAACCTTGTTACGAAAATTAAATTTTAGTACCATACTTTTATATTAGGCTTTTACGAGGGTTTAACACATTTTCATATGATCTTTAGAGCTATCGATGACTGAAAGTACCGTATTGACAACCTTGTTACGAAAAAGAAATTTTAGTACCATACTTTTTTATTAGGTTTTGCCGAGGGTTAAAACAAATTTTATTATGATCTTTAGAGCATATAGATTCAATATATATCTTCAAATATATCAACAAAATTCGTGGTATTAAAATAACATTGAACCAAATATACCAATGAATAAGGGAATAACAGGGAAAATAGGTAATAATTGAAGAGGGGGAGGGGGGGAAAAGGTAAAAATTGAAGAGACCCCGGACAGCCTTCTTACTAGTTTATTTTAGTTTTTGGTTTATTTTTCTTTGATATACAGTGTTGTTTAATACCGAGGACCATCGCATTTTAGTATTTTCAACATTAGCCTAACCTAACCTAACAACCTAACCTAACCGAAAATTAACCGACGGTCTAAACCCAGCTCACGTTCCCTGTTTATGGCTACGCAACGGTCTAAACCCAGCTCACGTTCCCTGTTTATCGGTGAACAATCCAACAGTTTCTCGTATTTCACTTATAGTGAATTTGCGACGGTAATTACATGTACACCAACATAGTATCGTCTATGAAACTTCTAGAACACTGATAATTATCGATGGGGCTCGTATCCGGGTTGTCTTCAAGTTTAACCGGGGAAGGAGGGGATTTTGACATGTGGAGGAGTGATATGAGGTATGGAGGAAAACAAAACAAATTTTTAAGTGCTACTGGGGCCTTTTAAAAGTTTTGTTTAGGCCTTACCTCTTAACCCTCTCCGACATATGACGCGATTTTGAGCCTATGAGAGATACTTTAAAACCTTTGTTACCATCAGGGGTATTTAGAAACCTTTAGTTTAGTTACTTCAACCTCTGCAGTTGTCTTTGAGTTAGCTGTGGGCAGAAAACTAATTTTGATAAATCTACAGTTATACTACCCCTATTTTGTCGCTATTCTGTTGGTACTAATGGGTTAATATTATTAGTAGTAGACTTAGTATGGTTTGATGATGCGCGGAAATGTATATTTGACTTGAAATAGATACATTGAAGTATTACAAACCTTCGCGAACCCATAAACAGGGAACGTGAGCTGGGTTTAGACCGTCGCGCACCCATACACAGGGAACGTGAGCTGGGTTTAGACCGGTCGCGAGACAGGTTAGTTTTCGGTTAGGTTAGGTTAAGTTAGGTTAGGTTAGGCTAATAATAGAAATAATAAAATGCGACGGTCCTCGGTATTAAACAACACTGTATATCAAATAAAAAATAAAAAACAACAACAAATTACCTGAAAAACTCATATTTGGATGGTGATAATTTGTTTATCAAAATACTTTTTTTTCCAGTTTCCGCGTCTGCTGAACCATCCAAAAACACGCTAAAAGGCGTGTTTTGAAGAGGGGAGGTGGTGGGGGGTAGTGGGGGAGGGGTAGTATAACTGTAGATTTACCTCTGAAGGGGTTAAGAGGGTCCTCGCCCTTGCCCACCAAAACCTCTTAAGAGTGTTCTCGCCGTTCCCGGGTTAAGACCATGGTTTATGTCCTTTAGTGCATAGTTGTTTTCATAACTGAACTTAATTATTATTTGGAAAAGGCTCGCCGCCATATTAAAAATAATTAATAAGGGACAATGCAGGTTTATGGGTCAATATTTACGAGTCACACCACAGCAGGGATCTCATTTTTAATGGTAGTTTTGGGTTCCTATCATTCTATGCTTCATTGCTATATACTTTTTATCCACCGGATTTTTTTTTTCTTGGCTTTTTTTTTTGGGTCAATTTAAAGATGATGTAATTAAATTGCTAAAAAATCGTTTCGATTGTTTTTATGTAGTTTAGAGTTGTGTAAGGGTGTTTTGATGTGTGAAAATAGGCGTAAATGCATATTTACCCATTAAACAACAATCTAAAAACACGTCCCTTCACCCACGAAAAAAAACTATTTGGCCATAACCGTTTGCCGTTGGATACAAAATATGTAGAGGGGGGGGCAAGCCCCCCCTCACCCCCCCCCCCAAGATTTATTGAAATCGTCATATATTTAAACAGTAGGGGGCAAAAACCAAATGTTCCCCAACGCTTCTTCTTCTTCTTCTTCTTCGCGGCGGATGTAAACAAAGCCACCCGCCTCTTGCGACGTAGGCGATATAGAGGATATTTTGTTTTTTTCAGGATCAGTAATACATTTTTACGCGCATTTAGACACTTATAAGAATGAAATACATGGTATAAGAAACCTGTAGGCCACGATAAAATCGATGTATGAATTTAATTACATCTTTAGATTGTCCTTTTTTTTTTTTAGCATTAACCTAACCAAAAAACCTAACCTAACCTAACCTAACCTAATAGCGGTTCAATGTTATTTTAATACCACGAATTTTGTTGATATATTTGAAGATAAATATTGAATCTATATGCTATAAATTTGACATTTATTTTTCGTAACAAGGTTGTCAATACGGTACTTCCAGTTATCGATAGCTCTAAAGATCATATGAAAATGTGTTAAACCCTCGGAAAAACTTATATAAAAGTATGGTATCAAATTTTAATTTTCGTAACAAGGTTGTCAATACGGTACTTTCCCGTTATCAATGTATAATCAAAGCTGAAGATTGCAGAGTAAACACCGTAGACTTCATCGACTTTCTTTCACCTTCGTATAATCGACAGCCATTTTTTTTTACTAAGGGATTAGTACTCAACCAGCGGGGGTGTGGGGGCAGCCCCCACCCATAATACCTAATAGCCCCCAAATACATTTAAGTTAGGTTAGGTTAGGTTAATGCTAAAAAAAAAAAAATATAAAAAATTATATTTTCCGGTGGATAAAAGTATATAGCAATGAAACATAGAATTATAGGAACCCAAAACTACACTTAGAAATAAGATTCAAGCTGTGGTGTGACTCGTAAATATTGACCGGTTTATGGAATCCTTATACTATACTCTTGTATAATCCACTGTGGGAGAGTAATTGTTATCACATTTATAAACTCCGATATTACTTGACAAAATACAGTCTCATCACTCTCAAAGCTCCCTACGCCGTCCTGGCTGTTTATAGAAGTCTTCATTATGGAGTATAATCAATATTTACCCCCTGCTGGCAACATAGATGATGATTTCAATAAGTCATAAGGGGGGGGGGGGGCCCAATCTTTCTTGTATCCCACGTTGGAATTATAACTAAAACCATAAAACACTCATTTCCAAAACATGGAATAAACATGGACAATAAGGGTGCGAGCCTTTTCGACCCTATAACCTGAACTCCACCTAATGATACAAACAAGACCGTAAATAATAGTGTGGTACGAATACAGAAACCTGAAGCTCTTACCTCGCAGCAAGAATCCCCGAAGAAGGACGTGGTACTCCAATAGACACCAGCACACCAAACACTGCAACAACCTCCCCTGCACCACAACCACCCCACCTACAGCTGCAGGGGCGCCCACAACCAACCTAGGCGCAATCGCTTCACCCACCACTCTTACACACAATAATACGGGAGCTCCATTCAACTTGCACACACGTTGTCAATTAGTTAGTTAGAGGATATCAACTCTTCTGGATTATTAAACCAGCACACTGTATGTCAAGAATAGAGTTAGAACTGGAGCCCTTTTTCGACAACTCCAGTCCCTTCACACGTCGTCCGCACCGTGCCTGCCGACTCACTGCCCCTGTGCTAATTTTTGGTTTGCTGAGGCGAGTTGAACGAAGCTTACAGTCTTGGTTCACTGAGGCGAGGTGAACGAAGCCTGTAAACCTGGAATGACTCTTGTCTTTCCCATTAAACATTGCTCATAGGGAATAGCTATGTACTGTACACACAACTTGAATTATCACCCAACCTCAATCAAATTTACACCACAGATCTATAGTGAGAAAAGCAATTTAATCTTAACCCTTTCTGTACCAGCGACGTCTGTGATGCTTTATTCTAACTATATTTAGACGATTTTATGCAGCTTAGGAAGGATCTTTAGTAGTTAAAATGGGTTGATTGAGATATATCGAAGCCATATAATTGCTAGAGATCCATCCTAAACTGAATAAAGTCGCTTAGTAGTAGCCAGAATAGAACGTGAGAATCTCAACGGTACAGAAGGGGTAAACGGATCAATCATTACATCTGGATAATTAATTCATAATTGTATCATAATCGTGACTCCAGAAGGTGTCCAAAATTCCTGAACACGACCGGAGATTAATTTGTTTAACCCCTTCTGTACCAGCGACGTCTCTTTAAGTGTATGCTTGCTACTCCTAGACATTTGTATTCAGTTTGAAAAGGGCCTCCAGTATTTCACAGGCTTCGAACCATCTTAACTTAACCCTTTATACTACCATAGATCCTTCTTAAACTGCACAAAATCGTCTAAATATAGCTAGAACACAACTAAAAAGACCTCACAGGTGTTAAGAAACAATAAAAAAAAGAGGAGAAACAAAGACAAAACTAAACAATGTCAGATATTCCGGACAATTCTGGAAGACGCAACTATAATATAATGGCGAACTATTTGGACAAACTGGTTGAGCCTGGCAGATCAAAATACTGGGATTCTCACTGAGTTGTGTATTTTAAGGGTTGATTATTCTGGACCCCCTTCTCCCTCATGTTTAGCTTAATTATGTATGAGATTTTAAGACGTTTGCCCCATTATTTTGGCGATTTTAAGATCGTTCGTCTCAATGATTGCCAATATCATAGACTACAGTGTATCTGGACTGGACACGAAAATGGAGCTTTGCAGTAAGGGACCCAAAATCGGAGAACGAGCCCTCAAGTTCGAACCTCGAAACCGCAAAAATATCACATTTTCGCGGTTTCGAGGTTCGAACTTGGGGGTTCGTTTGCCGATTTGGGTCCCTTTCTGCAAAGTTCCATTTTTGTGTGTCCAGTCCAGATTTACTGTAGTCTATGCCAATGTCAAGACCTTTTATGCAATTTAGATGTCGATTTTTTTCTTGGCGAGCGATAGCGAGCCTGTAATATAAGAGTTCGGCCGGGATATTTTTCTATCGAAAAATATACAACATTATCTTGAAGGGGATCTTGTGTGTGTGTGTGCGTGCGTCTTCTTTTTTTTCTTTTTTTTTTTTAAGTATGATGGAGTCTTAGAGGAGAAACTAAGAAAATAATAAATAGATAAATAATGAAACATACGGCTGGCAAGATATTGACTTCTCCATATCTTGATAACTCAGCTATCATGTTTAATCAAAATATGGTGTTAACTATGAATAATTGGTGTAAGGATGATGTAGAGATAAAACACTTCCATATTTGTCATTAGGTAGCGTGATACCAGAGTGGTTAAGGGGAGATCTCTACTTGAGGGATTTTTTTCTTGACCCCTTTCTCCCTCATGTTTAGTCTCATTGCTTTTGATATTATAAAACGTTTGCCCCATTAGTTTAGCGATTTTAAAAACTGTCACCCCATATTAAGACCTTTCGTGCAATTCAGGTGTCGATTTTATCCTGGCGAGCGATAGCGAGCCTGTAATTTAAGAGGAATCGGCCTTCGGCCGGGCCATTTTTCTACCGAAAAATGTACAAATTTATCTTGAAAGGGACTCAAGGGGGTGTAATTTTAAGTTTGATGGAGGTCTAGGGAACAAACTAAATACCTCCCCTTAAGGGGCTAGTGCTTGGTTGTTGGTCTATATATTTGTTTATTTATATATTTTGAGTTTTCTCGCTAGACCTCCATCAAGCTTAGAAAAACACCTCCTAGACCCCCTTTCCAGATTCATATGTACAGTCGGTCACCTTTCCGACTGGGCCACCTAATGGTAATTTCGCTGGGTCTTTCGCTCTGGTATTACTAAGGTCGCTCACTCCCCCCCCCCCCCCCCCCACACCCTGAATCTGTTGCATATTATGTCCCATAGATGGCGTCATTAGATTTGCTGGGAAGGAGAGGGGTGAGCTACACGGAGAAGGGGGTGGGGGGGGGGGGGGGTTATTGTGTAGGGAAGGTTGGAGGTATGTAGGGTGGGGAAGGGGGGTTACGTGAATTATTTCACCAGTTTTATGGTTACTGTTTTATCTCTTGATATTATTAAGATGTAAATAGTTTTTGCTAGTGAAATCTGCCTTTAAGAAATATTTGTTGATGTGTAATTATTGTTTGCAAACCAATGTGTAGGGATTGCTAGATTCACTATCTATTTAGTAAGACAGCTCTTTCTCACTCATTCACGCATACTATCTATTTATCTATCTATCAATATCTATCCACATTATAGATTAGTCTTTTCCTTAGCTGATGTTCATTTGTTCTTTTTTGGGTTAATGTTGGTCTCTTAATTTTGGTTGAGGTCCCTGGCTGGCCCGTATTGTCGATTTGCGGCATTTGTTTTGGGGCTCCTCATACCTCTCTGTCTCATGCCTTTTTCTTCAAATACAGCATTATGTGTAGCATTGTGTTGTTACTTAAAATAACATAATGTATTGCATATCCATATCCATCTAGTCGTCATTAGTGAAATGCCCATACCAAAAAAACAGCTTTCATAACTAGTCGCTTACACCAAAGAATCATACACTGTTAGAGAAAATAGGTCATTCAGCAATAAAAGCAGTGCAATATATATTGATATAATTATGATATTCACCAGATGTGTATTTTGTGTTTGGAGAAGAAAAAATATATATATAACTAAAATACAGTACAAAAATATTAGACTTTAGAACTGGTAACCCACTTAAATAGAAACAAATAAATGATTTGCTCGGAAATAAGTGCTACAAACTTCAAAGTCGTTATAACTTATAAGAAAAATAGGTCCTACTAAAATGTCATTGGAAAACGCTATATACTTTCAAAGTAGCCCCCAGAGAAGTTTTAGTGGTTTGCATTTCCCAATGTTGATATGTATGATAAAGGTGTTTGTTATTAGCATATACATTTGGATAGCAATGCAAATATAATTATACCGTTCAGAGAGAGAGCGAGAGGGAAAGGGAGAGACGAACTAAATGGACGAATACATCGAAGAGACTTATACACGAAAGCTTGACTCTAATATCTGTGGATAGAGTATTTATTAATCAAAATAATTAGTATTCGGTAATGTTTACTCTATATATTCATCTAAACATATGAACAAAATTACCCGCAGAGCCACTTCACCTATGTAATGCAAATTCCCATTACAAACAACCCAATTCCTCGATATGACAATCAAAGGTTTGATGTTCTCCACTTCCCTTTACCTAATAGGCCTAAATTGTTTTTCTGCGTATGAAAGAGACAAGAGGCAAAACTACTTATAAACAATTTGACGTCCTATTGTCCCCCTTACCCCAGTCAGAACAGAATGCTTAGTACAGAACCATATTCAAGGTGCACTGGAATGTAACTGCAGGACACGCAAAGCTTGAAACAAAGTCATAGGGTGAGGGATAGACACATTTACGGAGTGAATTCCATACTTTACTTGTTGAGCTGAAAAATTACGGGGAAATTTAAGTTAACTGTTGGCTTTGAATGGTGAGCAGAAAAGTGGTGGGAATGAGTTACGAAGCGGGTGGCCCTCTGCAGAGTGAGAGGTATACGCTGGGACAGCTGTGAAGAACACTGATTATAATAATGGCATAACAGTAATATACATACAATTTTCACAATGTGGAGATATTGTAGACAATATGGTGGAGAAGAGTAGATATTACATGCCTTTGACTGCACCCTTTCAGAGGCATTTTTCATATGCGAACAATACCTGATACGCTTACAACAGTGTCCCTGTATGGAGAAAGAGGCTGTACGGGGATAAGGGGGTAACAGACGATTGAGCAAACCTAACCTCTGGGAAACTTTTTAATCAACAATGCCAATATGATTTTTCAAAGACACACACACACACACACTTGTGTTTCGATAAACACTAATGTTTCACTGCATGCACGCGCATATCAGTATATGTTATGGCTCTAGCCATCTCCATCTCCATCTCTCTCTCTCTCTCTCTCTCTCTCTCTCTCTCTCTCTCTCTCTCTCTCTCTCTCTCTGTAGGAATAGTGGTTTGGCAGGAGAGTCACAGGGACCGCACTTTCTACCAATTATCTTTCACAACTAACTCAGCGTGTTACAGGTTGCCAGGGTAGCTCATGAAAAAGATATATCCACTGATATTTTAACAACCAATCATGTTATGACTTATACCTATTGGCTTCTGGAAGAGAAAGACATGCGTAGGAACTATTTAAGATAGACTGAAACTTAGCAACCACGCTAGGCCTGAAGAGACCATAATTATATCACAATTCCTCGTGGCAGCTGTATGTGTGTGAGTGTGTGTGGGGGGTGGGGGGTGGGGGGGTGGAGGTGTGTTTAAATGCCGATATAACTATGTTAACGTTAAATATCTCATGATTAAGTCTATGCAAGGGTAACTATATATTATGTGCAGTAAAATGTAAAAGTTAGATAAGAGACTGTCACCCTATATAATCATTAATAACTATATGCTTAACCATAAACCGAGTGCACTGTGAGGAATACTGGAGAATTCGCCCCGAAACGAGTTCGCCCCGCTTTGAGAAGTAGCCCCGCCGCGAGTTCGCCCCGTTAATGTCCCCCCTCCACCCTAAAGGGGTACTGAAGAATTCTCCCTCTATTCATCTATCTAACCTAACCAAACCAAACCATACCAAACCTAACCTAAACTACCTTACCCTAACCTAACCTAACCTAACCTAACCTAAAATAACCTAAACCTAACCCTAACCTACCCTAACCTAACCTAACCTAACAAATGAGTACACATGAGTAATGTTCTCAATTCCTTCTTTGCATCAGTTTTTACTACAGAAGACCTCAGGGGTTGGCGGATGGATGGAAATAAGTGGTAAGCTCCAGGAGTGGTGGTGGTGGTGGTGGGGGTGGAGGGGGGGCGGGGGGGGGATAAATGGGGCGAACTCGTTGTCCAAGAGCGGGACGACTTGGTTTCGGGGCGAATTCTGCTGTAACCACTGTGAGTGATGACAGATAATATTTGTAGGACGGTGACTCCGAGGACCATTAGTTTGTAAAACCCTGTTAGGTATTGTTAATGTGTCCATTATCTGGGCTGCTGGATCACTATACTCTGTTTCAGCGACGCTGAGGTGAGATGTCAATAAGTCTAGCTGATTGGCTCATGCAATAGTGTTCAATGTCTCGTCCTTTAGTAATTAATAATTCTTAAGATTTAAATAATCACGGTCGCACAAGTCAATCAGCTGGAGCTATTGACATCTACCTGGTCGCTGAAACAGTATAGTCATTAGTATATAACAGACAGCACCTGGTCATGCTAATGCTACTACAGAAAGTGTAACAGGCAGTCAGACAGTCAATAGCCAACCCTTTATTCCCGTTAAATAGATGGGGAGGATTAGCAAGGGACATTAGAAAGGGATCAATGATGACCGGGAGAAAATTAATACAATAAACACCTTCCAAAGCAAGTACCTTAACATTCGGAACAACATTCACCAGGCCTCAATATCATTGACTTCACCTCAGATGATATACACTTCCACAACAAAGTCTCTTCACAACATCGGGGATGATAACCTTCCAGGTTTGTCAATTAAAAGGTTCCAAATACCTTCACATGTTCTTCTTAACAAACCTCCTCCATTTATTCCTGTAACAACAATCGCATATAATATCCGTGTTAATAGTTCATACATCGACCATGAACCTCCCGACCATGGTTCACCCTTATTATTTTGGCTGCAATCATACATTTTATTGAGGCTAGTGCTTGATAATTTCATTCAGCACTGGAGCCACGGCGATCAAGTGGCAAGCACGCTCATGTGTGAATCTGCTTGACCTGGGTTCGATCCCAGCCAAGGCTGACATATTTAGTGGGTGTGAAACTCAGGTGTCTGAAGCAACTGCCATCAGCCCCTTCTCTGTATCCTCCTACTTTTCTATCCTAGTTTCAATGCCAAATGCAGATGTTGTGCATACTTGCACAACAAACTCACTTGCTCTCGTATTTCCGACAATTTTTCTTCTTCATTTCCCCCCCTCCCCCTTTTCCACTCTGATGGCACAACTATGACTTCTTCCTCTGACAAAGCTGAACTATTCGCTCAAACTTTCGCTAAAAACTCCACCTTGGATGATTCCGTTGCTATTCATCCCTCTCCACCCCCCTCTCTCCTACTTATGCCTAATATCCTAATCTCTTCTAAAGATGTACTTTCTATCCTCTCAGGGCTTAGTACATAGAAGGCGTATGGTCCGAATGGTGTTCCTCCTGTTGTACTCAAAAACTGTTCTTCTGTGCTGACTCCCTGCCTAGGCAAACTCTTTTGTCTCTGTCTCTTCTCTAACGTCTTCCCTTCTTGCTGGAAGTTCGCTCTCATGCAACCTGTCCCAAAGAAGGATGATCATTCTCAACCCTCCAACTATCGTCCAATTGCTCTCATCTCTTGTGTTTCTAAAGTTTTTGAAACTACTCTTACTTCCAAATTTCTTAAGCATTTATCTTCTCATAATCTACTCTCAGATCGCCAGTATGGCTTCCTTAAGGGTCGCTCTATTGGAGATCTTCTTTCATATCTTACTAACTCCTGGTCATCCTCCTTTCGGGACTTCGGTGAGACCTTTTCTATTGCGCTAGACATATCGAAGGCCTTCAATGTAAGAGGTATAGAGTTATAAGAGTTTCTACCGTATTTCGTCATTATTATGTAATTCACTTCCATTCTCTCGTATATTTTTCGTGTGTTTCTATGTAATATTCCCTAATATCAATATGTCCTTTTCCTTTATCCGTAAACCGTTTATCCTTAAAACGTGGCGACCACCTAAATTACATAATTGTGTTAATAGTTCTACTCAGTCTTTCTTAACTCCTTTCGTACCGGCGACGTCTTTTTATTTTCTTCTAGCTACTATTAGACGATATTTTTCAGCTTAAAAAGGGCCTCTAGCTATTAAGCGGCTTTGAACTATCTCAATTAACCCTTTATTCTACCACAGATCCTTCTTAAGCTGCACAAAATCATCTAAATATAGCTAGAATAAAATTAAAAAGAAGTCGCGGTACAGAAGGGGTTAAACCTATCCTACGATTACCTTATCACAGAGAACCTAATCTGTTTAGAATAGGAGTACTGTTACAATAGGAGTACTGTTTACAATAGGAGTACTGTTACAATAGGAGTACTGTTACAATAGGAGTACTGTTACAATAGGAGTACTGTTTACAATAGGAGTACTGTTACAATAGGAGTACTGTTTACAATAGGAGTACTGTTACAATAGGAGTACTGTTTACAATAGGAGTACTGTTACAATAGGAGTACTGTTTACAATAGGAGTACTGTTACAATAGGAGTACTGTTTACAATAGGAGTACTGTTACAATAGGAGTACTGTTTACAATAGGAGTACTGTTACAATAGGAGTACTGTTACAATAGGAGTACTGTTACAATAGGAGTACTGTTTACAATAGGAGTACTGTTACAATAGGAGTACTGTTTACAATAGGAGTACTGTTACAATAGGAGTACTGTTTACAATAGGAGTACTGTTACAATAGGAGTACTGTTTACAATAGGAGTACTGTTACAATAGGAGTACTGTTTACAATAGGAGTACTGTTTACAATAGGAGTACTGTTACAATAGGAGTACTGTTTACAATAGGAGTACTGTTACAATAGGAGTACTGTTACAATAGGAGTACTGTTTACAATAGGAGTACTGTTACAATAGGAGTACTGTTTACAATAGGAGTACTGTTACAATAGGAGTACTGTTTACAATAGGAGTACTGTTACAATAGGAGTACTGTTTACAATAGGAGTACTGTTACAATAGGAGTACTGTTACAATAGGAGTACTGTTACAATAGGAGTACTGTTTACAATAGGAGTACTGTTACAATAGGAGTACTGTTTACAATAGGAGTACTGTTACAATAGGAGTACTGTTTACAATAGGAGTACTGTTACAATAGGAGTACTGTTTACAATAGGAGTACTGTTTACAATAGGAGTACTGTTACAATAGGAGTACTGTTTACAATAGGAGTACTCGCCTAAATTGTAGAGGTTAAGGGGAGATGGAACTTTGTTCTGTTCCCCTTTCTTTCTCAAGTTTAGCACCATTAGTTTTCTGTTCGTGTCATTTAGGTGTCGATTTTTTCCTGGCGAGCGATAGCGATATATTAGTGTAAGTCTGTATGAATGAATGGGTCTTCGTTCTGTAAAGAGGGATGTGAGAGGTCATTTTGAGTTTGGTAGATGTAATAATAGTTTGTAGTACAACCTTTAATACAATTACATTATTGTATGAATCGTTACCATAATCATTAAATCTATTGTATATGCCAATACAAAATAGTTAAAGGTATATAACTTCAGAAGAATATTTAAATATTTAGAATTACATGTTAAGCAGACACTAGCCATCATACATTAGCCAACCTTATTTCACCAATGTGGAGCCTGGCAATTTCGATTTGCTTCATATATATTTGTGCGAGAGATTAGGAATGTCAACGAATCATGCTAAAATGTGAAGTTATGCACGACACAAATATATTGTTAACAGGATTATAAGCATAATGCAAAATAATTAGCCAAAATACAAGTTTCAGTCCATTTTCATAAACATAGATCGGGCACGGATTATGTAAAGTAATCGATAGGTGTGACCCATGGTAGAGCAAGGAAATAATCTGATTATTATCATACGATTGTGACACAATTTGTATAAGTCTACCCAACATGCATGTCACGTTTAACAAATAGGTAAAAAGGAAAACAAGCAACAACAGGTCTACTGATCCTTACGAGGCTGCTTGTAAATATGATTGCAAAAGAGCAGATACACATATAATGATATGGAGTAAATTAAGTTCACATATAACGTCATTATCACCATATAAGGCATTGTTTTGTTTTTCTTCTGTGTTAGACACATTATACTTGCGTGACCTGCCATCGAATGTTGTCATATTTGATAACTTGCATCTACTTGCACAGTGGTGATGGGCTGGTCTATCAGAGTGAGAACTGAGCGATCTCTGCCATACCCATAGCTTACTCTGACTGTTCCTTTTACTTATATATTTTATAGATCTCAAGTGACGGCGTCTCTTCCGTGGATCTACCAATCTACCATGATTGGAAGCCAAAGCGTCACATTTTTCCTTTGCCCCTCAACTTTCTCTTCATAATTGCTGAGGGGTACAGGGCCCTGGGTGGGGCTTTGGTTTCCCGGGCGTTTCCGCACCCTCCTTAGCTCCCCGCCATGGAGTGGCTTCGGTCACCCAGGCTTTATTGTGGTCGGCAGGGAGGGTTCTTTGGGGGCGCTCGATTATGGCCTTGGCCTTATTCGGGGCCTTGGGGCTGTTCGGCCAGGCAGCTTGAGGATCAACAACAACAACAACAATTTTTGGTTGTAACATGGAACACTTAGCAAAGTCATTATTTAGCAACAGTACTAAATGTACGCTACGCAATTGAGATATATATCATAAGCATATATTGCGTGACACCTCATGTAATAGTGGGTGGACATAACAATAGCCATTATGTGCGTTTGCGTATGCGTGCGTGTGTGTATGCCTGCTTGTTTGCATATGCTTGTGGCGTGTTATAGTGTAGTAATTATAGTTCAGAAATATATGCCTATAAGTTATGTTGTAAGATCAGAAATATATATGTATTTGAATATAGTATTTATTCAAGTTCCAAATCAAATTACCACAGTAATCTTTTGTATTTTAATTAGTATAACTATAATAATGGTTTCCAATGCAAGTCACGAGGATATATTGTCTCCAGGCATACCAACAGTTATATTCTGCACAGTTTTCTAATCAAAACAACTTCACAAGAAGCACATCAAGCACCTGTTGTTTGTTAGCATTGAAAGAAAACGCAAGTAGGTCAAAACCATTATATTGTTAAGGACAGTAAAGATAGAGGGTATATATTGATATCGTGACACATGTTGGCATGCCTGAACAGCTGTAAGTGTGGCATTTTCAGAGGTGTTAGGGTGGCGAGGAATTGAGCCATACCATTTTCAACTTTCTGTCATGAGACAAAAGAGGTCAACAGTGAGGTAACGGAAGTTTATGCAGAGTATTTCAGTCCTTATCTAGCTGTGCAATAGATCGTTAATACAATCAATCATAAAATACGGTTGCCAGCTTCATTTAATTTTTGACATACCAATTTTCCTGGATGGCATAGAATACATAATATTATACAGTATATACCTACGGTAGTTCATCAACTAATTTACTTTCGGAATACGATTATCTTGAGTTAATAGGCATAGGCCAAATAAACAAAGGTCAATAAATGTTTGTAAACTGCTTTGCAAAAAGTTAAATGATAGTAAAATACTGTATATCAAATAAGATTAATATGTAAATCGCCCATGATCAAATTGTACAAAAGGCTAATAAACTATTTTTGTTTGTTTGTTTGTTTGTTTGTTTCGTAAAACCAACCTTTCCTACACAATAATACCCCCCCCCCCCCGAACCCGCAAATCTAACTACGCCATCTATGGGACATAATATGCAACAGATTCAGGGTGGGGGGAGTGAGCGATCTTACTAATATCAGAGCGAAAGACTCCCAGCGAAATTACCATAGGTGGCCCAGTCGGAAAGGTGACCGACTGTACATTCGGCCAAGGCCAGTTCGTTCAAAAATATAGGCTCGCTATCGCTCGCCAGGAAAAAATCGACACCTAAAGGGCACGAAAGGTGACAACAAAATGAGGTGAAAGGTTTAAAAATTGCCAAAATAACGGAACGATCTTCTTAAAACCTCAAAACTAATATGCTAAACATGAGGGAGAAGGGGGTCCATAAAAAGCGAGTACTACCCCCTTAAATGCAAAACTGTTTAACAATTTCATATACTGTATATTACGTCTTGATAGTTGTTATCCTCGCTACCCATGTGCGAGCTTATATGTATTAGTAACGATATATCTTTAACAAGCTTATATGTATTAGTAACGATATATCTTTAACTTTAGGGGAGGTGTGGTGGAGTGGTCTTGCCACTGGCCTGGTAATCCAAAGGTCCCGGGTTCAAATCCCGATGTATCAATGGGAAGATATTATTGGGATGGAATTTGTGCTGTACCTGGTATCAGTGCATTACCACAAGCCCACCGAAACGTCAATAAAATACCCTCATTGTTCCCTGATTAAATAGCACTGTATGAATATTCCCATATTCAAAATATGCTATAGGGGTGCAATGCCTGGTGAGTTATCTGCTCAACAGGTGGCGTTGTGTGTGTGTAAGTGTGAGACTCCGAGTGTAGGGGGGTGAGACAGTGAAGCATGGGAACGAGGTGGCTTCAGAGATGGGGTCGTTTCGGGCCATGAGTGAGCACCGTGCCTCATGTGAAGGCAAGATGGCAGGTGCTCGTTGTACTCTACGTGCTTCACATGTCTCACTCCCTAGACTGGAACAAGACCTCACGGGCTTCACTGTTCATTGTAAAGCGGTGAATGTTAAGGCTCTCAGCCTATGCCCGAGAGGAAGTAAGTTGGAATATAGAACAAAAAAAACAAAAAAACAAAAACAAGCTTATATGTATTAGTAAGATATATCTTTAACAAGCTTATATGTATTAGTAACGATATATCTTTAACAAGCTTATATGTATTAGTAACGATATATCTTTAACAAGCTTATATGTATTAGTAACGATATATCTTTAACAAGCTTATATGTATTAGTAACGATATATCTTTAACAAGCTTATATGTATTAGTAACGATATATCTTTAACAAGCTTATATGTATTAGTAACGATATATCTTTAACAAGCTTATATGTATTAGTAACGATATATCTTTAACAAGCTTAATTGATACAAGTTTATCTACACCATACTTGAAAAGATGTTTTTCCTAAGACAAATTTTTAGTATTTTTCGATAGCTAAACTTAAGTAACACCCCGCTCTTAACATTAATCATCAATTACAAACCCCAATGCACTTGAATATACTAGTGAAAGCATATGGTCCTCCCAGGATTCGAACTCGGGACACCACACCCAGAACATAAGCATCTAAATCATTACACCAGCAACACAGTTAAATACCAAGAACTAAACGGTCATTACCCGTTAGTGGATCAAACCCTGGCGTACTACCTGACGATATGATTAAGATAACATATTGTATCTTACTGAAAGTTTGGGTAAGGGCTGATCCTACCCAGAGTGAGATTTGACGTCCGCTACCCAACCTTAGTCGTTTCTGTCTGTCTCTTTTACTGTCCTACTTTTCCTTCTGGGGGCAGGGGTCTACAATCCTCTCCCCTTGTAATATTCACCTAATAGACGAGACAGAGAAAGGAGTGAGGGAACGCGAAAGTGGTCCCGGACCACAATAATTGGAACTTTAAATGTTGTTTCTGTTTGGGCTCTGTTTCGAGTCGGCCACCCCCAGGTATGGGTTATATGCCTGAGTATATACATACAGTATATACTGTACCATAGACTACAGTAGATCTGGACTGGACACGAAAATGGAACTTTGCAGTAAGGGACCCAAAATCGGAGAACGAACCCCCAAGTTCTAACCTCGAAACCGCGAAATTATAAAATTTTCGCGGTTTCGAGGTTCGAAATTGGGGGTTCGTTCTCCGATTTTGGGTCCCTTACTGCAAAGTTCCATTTTCGTGTCCAGTCCAGATCTACTGTAGTCTATGACTGTACATACTGAAAGTTTTAATGTTATCCAAATCTAATTATATAATATTGTTTTGCTGTTGTTGTCGTTGTTGGTGTGTATGTGTGTATGTGTGTGCAGCATTCAGCATTTAAAAATTAAAGTACTTTTATGTTAGTTAGCTATAGAATTGAATGTAGGAATTGAATGCCCCTTTACATATCAGTTGCTTACAGCTTGCTGGTGTAGTGGAAAACGTCCTGGTGTCTCACCCAGTAATCCTGAGATCACGCCCAGTTCAGGGCATGCTTTATTATTAAAGGATATTAATTTGTGGCCACACCTTTGCGGATTAAGGTGGCTGACAATGCATTGCTAGACAACAAGCCGTTTGTGTTTCCCTTGAACAAGGGGTTGGGGGTTGGGTTGGCTTACTGGTCTTCCTGCTATGTAGCCATAACCTGGCTGATCCAAAGCCTTCACCTGGGTGGTTCTTCACTTAGAAACTCTCGGGCATTTAATGTGTAAATCATTAACAATATCCCTTGTAGCCACCTTTCAGTTAGTATTTTTATTCTTATCAACCTAATGCTTACCAGCATATCAGAAAACAAGGCGTCATTATAGTTGATATGCCCAAGGTAGTTAGAAATCCCTTGATTAAGAGACCTCTTGCTTAATTATATATAATTTCATAATGTTATTTAACATACAATAGATAACAGCCATCGTTAGCTCACATAAACGTAATACAAAACATCACTGTTTGCGAGAGCCAAAATCCTTATTAGAATATCTGAAAAATTGACAAAAAGATAAATAAATATTTCACTAGAAGTCCATCACGGCCTTTCTGGAGACAACAAAATAAACATGGATACAAATAGAAGTCAGACACCAGCGGGAGTGCAAATATACAGAACACCTCAGCAGTTTTGGGGAGTGACTGAGAAAAAATGATGACGCTTAAAGAAGTAAATGTGCTTGTAGGGTAGGAGTATGATGATCTCTCTCTCTGTTTCTCTCTCTCTCTCTCTCTCTCTCTCTCTCTCTCTCTCTCTCTCTCTCCCCAGACACACAAACACTCACACCCCTGGGCGTTCAAGCAAACACGGGCACTCCCTTAAAACACACACATTAACGCACGCACACTCACTTACACACGGACATACATTCACTACCATAAACACTTACACCACACACACACCCTGATAATGACAACCACACGCATACACTCACGCACGTGTAAGCCTATCCAAACATACACACGCACGTACACATAATAGTATACACACACATACACGCACACATAATTATACAATTTATATTTAAACAAAACACAAATACGTACTGAGGAACACTTGTGGAGACATTTTGATATATAGATGGGGAAACTAATAGAGAAATATAGCAAAATGTAGCCCCCCCACACACACACACAAATACACCCACACCCACACATACATACACACACACACACACACACAATTACACACACACACACACACAAACACAGCCCAATAGCAACATTCACAGGTGCAGATCCTGTGTTCGAGTCATGTGATAAATTTATTTATAAATGAGACACAGGTGTCTGTCGAGTCCATTCAAAATCATATATGTATGCAACAATGCCTTAAGGGGAGGTTTTTAGTTCGTTCTCTAGAATTCCATCAATCTTAAAATTACACCCCATAGAATCCCTTTCAAGATAAATTTGTAAATTTTTCGGTAGAAAAATTTCCCGGCTGAAAGCCGGTTCCTCTTAAATTACAGGCTCGCTATCGCTCGCCAGGATAAAATCGACACCTGAATTGCACGAAAGGTCTTAATATGGGGTGAAAGTTAAACTAATGGGGAAAACGTTTTATAATATCAAAAGCAATGGGGCTAAACATGAGGGAGAAAGGGATCAAGAAAAAATCCCTCAAGTGGAGATCTCTTAAGAGATGATCAGGTAGAAATATTAATGATTTTTCATGTGAAATTTGTATACATTTATTTATTTATTTATCTATTTATATATTCCTGTTTTTTGTTCAGTTTCCTTCCTAGACCTCCATCAAGCTTACAAAATACTCCAAAGACCTCCCTTCGAGAAGAATTCGTGCCTTTTTCGATTGAAAAATACCCTAGCCTTAAATTGCAGGCTCGCTATCGTTCGCCAAGAAAAGATCGACTCCTAAATTGCAGGAAGCATCTTAAAACCACCAAATTAATAGGATAAATATCTTAAACTAATTTCCAAACTAATGATGCTAAGCGTGAGGGGAACAGGGTCCAGAAAACCCTCCCTTAATGATGCTAAGCGTGAGGGGAACAGGGTCCAGAAAACCCTCCCTTAATGATGCTAAGCGTGAGGGGAACAGGGTCCAGAAAACCCTCCCTTAATGATGCTAAGCGTGAGGGGAACAGGGTCCAGAAAACCCTCCCTTAATGATGCTAAGCGTGAGGGGAACAGGGTCCAGAAAACCCTCCCTTAATGATGCTAAGCGTGAGGGGAACAGGGTCCAGAAAACCCTCCCTTAATGGTTCATTTGTTGGTGGATTGTTTTCATCTATTTATTATTTTTCTAGTTTCCTCCCTAGACCTCCATCAAACTTAAATAAACAACCCCAGGATACACCTTCATGATATATTTGTACATTTGTTGGTAGAAAAATGTCCCGACCGAAGGCCGAATCCTCTTAAATTACAGGCTCGCTATCGCTCGCCAGGAAAATATCAACACCTAAATGACACGAACAGTCTTAATATTGACAAAGAAAAGGGGCGAAAGGTCTTAACCCTCTCCGACATATGACGCGATTTTGAGCCTATTGAGGATACTTTAAAGCCTTTGTTACCATCAGGGGTATTTAGAAACCTTTAGTTTAGCTTCTTCAACCTCTGCAGTTGTCTTTGAGTTAGCTGTGGGCAGAAAACTAATTTTGGAGAGGTAATTATAAGAGTGAGAGAACTCTATTTCTTATTACTACTCTGGCAACCTCTGCGTCATAAATGCGTGAAAGGGTTAAAATCGCTAAACTAATGGTCCGAACGTCTTAAAATCTGAATGTTAAAGGGGCATGAGGGAGAAGGGTGTCCAGAAAAACCGATCATCTCCCCTTAGTGTCACAGATAGGCCATGGGAAGGATATTGGATGGTAACTGTGAACTATATCTATCTGTATATCAAATGAATCGGACAAAACATGTCGGCCCCCTTGGCTTCTGTGAACATGCCTATTAGCTGCGTAAAGCCACTTTCACACATTCACGATGTTGGTCCCGATGTAGCCCGAGGTACACAAATTGGGATATTGGCAGAGACAGTGACACGATGTATGCGTTTTGACGACGAAGCCTCGACGGTGACACGTCGTGCTACGACGGGCCAGATGGTACCACGGTTGCAATACGACGGCGCCACGTCAATGCTGTAACGGTAAAAATTCCGGTCAAAACCGTACCTCGACGTGGCAGGAGGGGAACACAACGAGGGGTGATGGACTTATGATGGTGACACGTGGCCGACCCGACGAGGAGGACGACGCCACAGATATCGTCAATACATATGGTGTTAAAGGTGTTACGTTCAACCAACGGTCAAGTTTAAGGTAAGATAAGGTCGAATTATTTCTTTGTAAGGTATAGGCGTATGATTTTGTTTATATAAAATCAAGTTTTTGTCGTAGAGAGCTGGTTCTTCGTAAATAACAATCTGTATTCATTGCCGATATACGAAATTAATATCTAAAAACTGTATCGAACGTTAAATTATATGAAAATAGACCATGAAGTGAAGCGAAAATATTTACCAGTGGGTGACAGCGGCGACGGACAAAAAATATTCAGGAAAAATAAAAGTTTTGATCGTACATTGGCCATATATGTACCATTAGAAAGCTAATGAAAAATCCTATATATCACTTGCCTACAGAATATTCATTGTCCCACATTTTATCGGTGAAAATGGGGAGGGAAAGTATGGGCGGACTGAACAGTACCTTCACCTACGGTGAAATTCCACATATTATTATTATTATTTTTTTTTTTTTTTGAAATCTTATATAATAACCTTTCCTCTTGCCGTTCATAAAAAAATAAATAAAAAAAAACAATTATTATGGGTGAAAACCAATTGAGAGCGAATATTTTGGTGTGGCTGGGATTCTATAAAAACAAAAAACTATCGTTATAGATTTATTTCTATAAAATCCAATATTGATGATAGCATATTCTAAACACCGCCATCATGTTCAGCGGAAAACATTGCTGTGATTTATTATGAAAATAAAAAGAACGATAAAAAAACGATATACCGGTACCGGTATATCTCATATAGTATATAATATAACAGTGCGTTTAATCTCCACAGGTAGGCTACACTTCGTGATGAATCATATTTTCTCTAATTGTGGAAGGTAAAATGTATTGATATAAACCTATCTTGCGCAAAAGGATTGATATAAACATAGCTTGTGTAAGGATGGAATCGTCGAAAACACAGGAACAATCTCCCCTATCTAAACCCATCCACCCACACAAACACTACCTTGTGTTAAATTAATCAATAACACTAAGTATTTCCTTTGGCTTTTACTATTATAAATACTACTGTATTAGGTAAAATGAAATTCAATTCCATAGAGCATAATTATAATAACATTTATTGCATACCGTGTATCAGTGGCGATCGATATAGCCACGCAAGAACAATAACACACACACGCACACTCACTCGACAATTAACACACACGTGTTTCGGTAATCATACCGGTACACTGATTTTTCATTTGAACTTATTAACTCGTTTGATATAAGTTGATTATGGAATATTATATACGGTATATACGGTATAGGCCTATACCATATCAGGTCTTTATTTATTCATCATGTGCGTATTTATAGTGTTGTCAGAATACTCCACTAATCCGAAGCACTGTAGGTCCGCTGCCATTCGGATTACATGACTTTTACTGTAATATATTATAACTATTTATACCCCGACGCCGCCACGTCGATGCCGATGAAACCGGATGCAGACACGCCAGACCCACGTCATCGACACGTTGTACCCGACGTTACCCGATGGTACCACGCCAAAAGTCCATCTGCGAAATTTTTGAACAAATCCAAAACTTTGGTGGCCAAGCCCGATTTGCCATGTCGTCCCGCACCGCGGGTAACACGACGCTCCCCGACGACCCCGACACACGTTGGGGATTGCACCACGTTGTGTCCCGATATTCAAATCGGGGTACATCGGGACCAACATCGTGAATGTGTGAAAGTGGCTTAAGGGGGGTGGGTGTGACCATTAACACATATATACACAACGAAAGACCCGACACACACACACACCAACATAAAAATATTCACAGAGAGACTGACACCGACACACACACACACATACAGACAGACACATACACACACACACACACACACACACACACACAAACACTCATCTCAATTATCCTGATAGAGGGTGTGAGGGTGACCACTGAACCAACACTACCAAAGTAATCCATCACTCCCCTGCCTCCTGGACCTAACCCTTACTGTACAGCTACCAACATATGAACCTGGGACTGAGGCTGTGGAGAGCTAACCGTATATAACCCCTTCTTTACCGGCGAAGTCTTATAAATTATATTTTTGCTACTATTAGACGATTTTATTCAGGGCTTCTAGCAAGTAACAGGCTTTGCACTATCTCACTTAACCCTTTTTTCTACCACATATCCTACTTAAACTGCAGAAAATCGTCTAGATATAGCTACAATAAACATAAAATGACGTCGCCGGTACAGATCAGGTGTTTATTACCATAAAAGGTTAATGCATAGTATTATTGAGAATATCTGGTCTTATTACATATATCAGCTTTATTACTCAATGTTAAAGTCATAAAATCAACCTTCAAACTATATATTAACCTGTAAAAACAATATATATAAACACGTATTCATAGCACTATAGTTTGTCCTAGGCTCACGTCTTGGCAACTGTTCCTCCCTCATTCCTCATAATAGTGTTCAATATACAAACAAACAAACAAAATAACTTTTCGTTGACAGTTCCGACTTATTTATTTACATTTATTTACATTCGTAGAAATACCTAGTTATTATCCCTCCTGTGTATTTTGCATAACACATATTAATTATCATAGGGGTTTTAGGCAAACTCTTAATTTGAACTCTGCATACTATTGGCATATAGACTGCTAGTATACAGACTAATAACACACACAACAAAGCCACTCCAACAGCTTCCTCTCTCTCCAACACCCCTTCTCCCCTCTCTGCACTCTTCCGAATAATAGGAAAAGTAGAATGAAGATACGAGGTGCCGTTGTAAAGGCTTATCCCTCTATAACTTCCCCTGACCTGAGTCAAAACTATATGGAAGGAGCTATCTTATCACCTTATCTTATCACAGTTTGGAGTTGTTCGCCACCTATATAGTACTGTGAGTTATGTTAATAGTCACTTATTTGGTATGAAAATACTAGATACCAGGCAAAGATAGCATAATACATTACTCTAAAATCCATCACGTCTGCCACAGTTTAATATAATTATAATTGCTGGGTTTTTTAATTGCTCATGAACGAAAATATAATTTAAGCATTTCTATATTTCATATGTATAATTTTTTGTATATATATATATATTATTATATATATATATATATATATATATATATATATATATATATATATATATATATATATATTATTATATATATTAGTAAAGCCAGTTAATAAATTTTCTTTATGCATACGAGGTTAAAAGAAACAGCAATTTCAGCATTAGAGATTTTATTGTTCAAGTTTTCTAGGGCTCTGACAATTTTGTGTTGATGGGCAGTAAGGAGGTATAGTAGATTGGCGAAGTTCATGATGAAATGGATACAGGATACAGGTACATGGTGAACAGTGGATACGACGTTTCGCTAAACAATTAGCATTTTCAAGTAATGAATGGTAAAGTGAATAATATGAGCTTAAATAGGGCTGGGTAGGCTGAGGTGGCGAAGTAAAGGCAGGCTAATGTCTGTCATTGGTGGAAGGTATTTTTGCTATGCGGGCACTTCTCCTGGTCTGTGATTGGCCAGTAGGTGATGACGTCAGGAGTTACGCATTGGAGTCAATCATGGCTGGGGGTGTAGGGGGGTGGAGAGAAGGGGGGCCGAAGTCATCGCTGGTTGGCTGGGAGCTGGGTGGCACGACGTGAGATGCGCGGATTCGAGGGGCGGAGCTGATGGGCATCTCTCCAGGGGCACCACGGCTGGGTAGTGTCTCTTTGCAGAAGGGAGCATCTGTTGGTCTAGAGTTTGATTATTAATACTGGGATTCAGGGCTTGTATGTATAGGGCTTCTAGTATTGGGAGTCGTCAGGTGTCGCTTTCTTTATCTACTATGGTGGTTAGTTTATTTAAATCGTTACGTGTGAGGGGGGGTTGGTTGGGGGTCAGGTAGTGATCTTTTATGGCTCCTGCCTGAAGGTGAAGGGTTAGCCGTCGGGATAGACGAGTCCGCGTCATACCAATGTAGGATTGAGGTCCACAGTCCTCAAAATTACAAGTAAATTGTTATATTATGTGATTGTCAGTAATCGGGCTTTTTGTTTTGGTGGGAGCAGGTCTGTTACGGAAAACAAGGTTGGAGGTCTTTGATTAATTTTATTTTATTTTCCGGGTTGGTGGGGAGGACATGTTTAGCTAATATTTCTTTTATGACTGCCTCGTCAGTTTTGTGGTCAGAGGACATGTAATTACGGTAGAATATTTTGATTTCATTAGGGGGGTCAATGTTGGGGGGCTTTTGGGTGTACCACTGTTCAAGGTGGTGGTTGATGGTGCTGGAGACGTCAGAGTAGGAATATCCATTATTTACTAGGACTTGTGATAATCTATTCAGGTCCTGGTGGGTGTCAGCCCAAGTAGAGCAGTGTGTGAGGGCTCTCCTGACGTAGGCGGAGATGGAGGATAGGAGATAACGACAGGGGGCATTCGCTGTCACCATTGAGGCATTATCCTGTGTTAGTAGGTTTAGTGTAAACTGTGGTTTTGAACCCAAGTGTGTTCAGGGTGACGAGGATGTCGAGGAAGAGGAGTTGTCCATTATTGGATTTTTCAAAGGTGATGTTGAGTCCGGAGGAGGTCATGAAGCGATGCTGGAGTTCTTGGAGTTTGTGGAGGTCCTTAATTTGCACGAAGATGTCATCCACGTATCTACAGTAGATGGCCGGTCGCTGGGCGGCTAGGAGTTCTTCCTCGATGGTACCCATGAAAAAGTTCGCGAAAAGAACTCCCAGGGGGCTGCCTATCGCTACACCGTCTATCTGTTGATACATTTTGCCTCGGGGGAAAAGAAAGGGGGCTTCCTTAGTGCAAAGCTCCAGCAGCGTCTTTAGGGCCTTCTCCGGAATGTCTAGGGTGGGTGTGTCAGGGCATTGGTATACGCGACGTAGTATCATGTCGATGGTCCTATCCACTGGCACGTTGGTAAACAGACTTTCTACGTCGAGGGAGGCGATGGTGTGGTCGTTATTCCGGAGGGCATCTCGTAGAATTTCCAGGAAGTCATGGGCGGAGTTGAGGTTGAATTGGCAGGGCACGTAGGGGGTGAGGAGGTTGTTCAGGGCCTTGGCGATCTGGTAGGTGGCGGTGGGGATCTGAGAGATGATGGGGCGGAGGGGGTTTTCAGGTTTGTGAGTTTTGACTGTACCGTAAGCATAGCCGGGGGTGTATTCTCCGATGAGTTTTTTAAGGTGGACTCCTCCTTGTTTGGCATTGATGGCGGTGATGGTGGTGTTGGCGATACGTTTGATTTCCTCGGTCGGGTTGCGGGTGATCTTTTTAAATTTGTTATGGTCGCTTAAGATGACGTCCATTTTCCTAAGGTACTCCTCCTTGTTGAGGATTACAAGGCAGGAAGCTTATATCGGCATGATGGATGATGATGTTTGGGTTCTCTCTTGAGTTGTTTAGCGGCTAGAAACGGAAATCCTCTTGGACGACATCCTACGACTGAAGAAGGAAGGCAAGGTCACCACCACCCCCGCCCTACAACCCACCCTTCTAGCTGAAGTGGCCAAAAGTAGAGGAACACACCACAGCAAAATACTCAACAAACAACACTTCCTAGCCGCTAAACAACTCAGAGAGAACCCCAACATCATCATCCGTCATGCCGATAAAGCTTCCTGCCTTGTAATCCTCGACAAGGAGGAGTACCTTAGGAAAATGGACGTCATCTTAAGCGACCATAACAAATTTAAAAAGATCACCCGCAACCCGACCGAGGAAATCAAACGCATCGCCAACACCACCATCAATGCCAAACAAGGAGTCCACCTTAAAATACTCATCGGAGAAATCACCCCCGGCTATGCTTACGGTACAGTCAAAACCCACAAACCTGAAAACCCCCTCCGGCCCATCATCTCTCAGATCCCCACCGCCACTTACCAGATCGCCAAGGCCCTGAACAACCTCCCCTATGTGCCCTGCCAATTCAACCTTAACTCCGCCCACGACTTCCTGGAAATTCTATGAGACGCCCCCCGGAATAACGACCACACCATCGCCTCCCTCGACGTAGAAAGCATGTTTACCAACGTGCCCGTGGATAGGACCATCGACATGATACTACGTCGAGTATACCATTGCCCTGACACACCCACCCTAGACATCCCGGAGAAGGCCCTGAAGACGCTACTGGAGCTTTGCATTAAGGAAGCCCCATTTCTTTGCCCCCGAGGCAACATGTATCAACAGATAGACGGTGTAGCGATGGGCAGTCCCCTGGGAGTTCTTCTCGCAAACTTTTTCATGGGTACCATCGAGGAAGAGCTCCTAGCCGCCCAGCGACCGGCCATCTACTGTAGATACGTGGATGACATCTTCGTGCAAATTAAGGACCTCCACGAACTCCAGCATCGCTTCATGACCTCCTCCGGACTCAACTTCACCTTTGAAAAATCCAATAAAGTAGACGTGCCGTTTTGCCCAAATTCAAAACGGCATTCCCAACTCTGCGAAGGGTTACTATCATCACTAATATTGCCAACATCATCACTATTACTATCATCATCACTAAAAATGTTACCACTACTACTATCAAATTACTATCATCATCACAACTACTATTACAATCATTACCACTACTCTCACCAGCATCACTAATACTGTCACCATTATTGTCACCACCATCTTACAATCATCATTGCTTGTCACCATCATCACTACTATTATGACCACCATCACTACTACTAATAATATCACCATCATATCTACTACTGTTATCATGATCACTACCATCATCATTACTACTGTCATCATCATCACTACAACTACAACCACCATCACTACTATTATCACCATCATCGCTACTATTACCATCATCCCCACTATTACTGCCATGACTTCTAATGTCAACTAAACTAACTTAACCTATAAAATGCGGGGCAAGTTGTTTTCGCCCCCAGAACGCCATCATAATTGCTGGGGGGGGGGGGGGGGGGGCAAAACCATTTTTTTTTTACCTAAAATCATAACTATTGCACAAATTCAAAAAATCTTTGTAATTACCGTCGCATTCACGCACTGAATGTTCTTATGAAGTTAGGTGAAAATCCGTCGAATAGTCTAGGAGGAGTTTTCGGACAAACAGACAGACAGACAGACATTTTGGCCGGCAAGTACCATTATACGGGGGGCGATACCACTCTTCTTACGCAGAGTTAATAAAGTAGACGTGCCGATTTGCCCAAAATCATAACAGCATACCCAACTCTGTGATGGGTTACCATCATCACTAGTAATACTATCACCATTATCAATCATTGTGGCAAACTATCAATGGAAGTTAAATATTACTAAGCTATAATGAATCAAATAAAATCAATCTAAATGAATACTCTATATCTAAATTGAATTCAATCTGAAACAAGCTAATTTATATCCAAAGGTCTCGCATAATAAATGTATATAATTATAGGGTAAGGTTATAAGGGTTAATATTAGCCAGGAATTAACTCACCAATAGTTCCACGTGGCAATGAGGCAAGGGAGAACGCTTTACCCAATATGGCGGTGGACAATGGGGAACGAGACTTCGGTCCCAAGACACGAGTCAAGTTAAAGAAAGAATAAATGATTACATGGGAATGGACATGAATAATATGCTTATCTATCAGTCAGTCATGATGTCGATGAGAGCGTCGTGATGGTGTAGTTGTGTGTATTGCTGTATGTGTATTGTGATTAGAGGCACAAAAGCACGATCAACTGAGGGCGGAAAATTAGATGTTAACTGGTTGGTGTTCGTGAAGGCTCTGGCGTACCTCAAAAGCACACCTTGCTGCCTTGGCAAACCGCCAGGAGCCCAAATTATCGTACCGCATTTAGGTTGCTCTATACGATAAATTATATTAATATATACGATAAATTCATATATACTACATAAGACCATGGCAATATTGCTTAATAGCATATTAGGCCTTTTATAACTTAACTTATTTACAATCTTATAATATACGATCTACTCGTCCTACGTCGTGCTGTAGGAGAGATCGTGACGTCACAGAGACATACGAGATCACAAGAGAGTCATATTCTATCGTATTTATACGATACACTCCCCCCACAAAAAAGACCTGAACCCCACCTTAAACCTAAAGTTGCCCAGAGGCTATCTTCTGACGCCACAAGTCGACAGCGCCAGCAGCAGCGCGTCTGGGACGCGTCCCGGTCCGAGAATGATCACCATCAGTATGAGGTGAGTCGTTCCTTTGAGAATCCTCGGACCCAGCAATAATAGGTGGAGCCTCAGATTGCAATGCGGAATCGAGCTCCAAAGCGTACAAACGTGCGATAGGACGAACAGTAGTTCCAGTGGCTGTCTTCAATAGCGCCACCCGCTCTACATCTGCCCCCTCGTATACCTCCAATACGCGGCCTAATTTCCAGTATAAACGAGGACTATCTTCTTTAATTAAAACAACTTCGCCAACTGTAGGTGCCGTTGGTCTACCAGAGGGAGTAACACTCCTTTCCCTCAATGCTAGCAGATATTCACTAATCCACCGTTTCCTAAAATCCTCGATTATCCTGGATATATACTGGTATCTCTTAGACACCGCTACCTCAGAGTACAACGAGGGATCCTCTAACTCTACTATGGACTGAAAATCAGATGGAAACGCAGTCAATGGTTTCCCATATAGCAAGTGAGCTGGTGTTAATGGTAGTGGTTCTTGCAGGTCGGTGTACACATATGTAAGCGGGCGATCATTCACGACTGCCTCTATCTCTGTGAGGACTGTCGTCAACTCACTCTTCTTTAATAGAGCACTTCCTACAACCGCTCTGAGTCCTGACTTTACTATGCCGACACACCGTTCCCACATGCCACCAAACCAAGGTGCCTTAACTGGAATGAACCTCCATTCGCACTTCTTCTCTCCCCAAAAAGTGATGATAGTAGGATCACTACTCATATCCTTTAGATATTTTGATGCTTGGACATAAGTGGGAGCATTGTCGCTAAGAATGAGTTGAGGGAATGAACGACGGGCACAAAACCGTCTAAACGCCAGCATAAATTCTTCGCTAGACATATTATCACATAGTTCTAGGTGTACCGCTCGAGACGTCGCACAGGTAAACAATAATATATAAACCTTCTCATGCTCCCTCGTCTTCAATGCCCCTGTGTAATCTAATCCTACCGCTTGGAAAGGTTCTACGTGCTTTACACGGCATTCAGGTAGAGGTGGAGCTGGTCCAGTTGCATATGGTTTACCCTTTAGTCTCTGGCATATTACACACTTTCTCACTACGCGTCGAGCTACTTGTCGAACTCTGGGTATCCACCATGTGAGACGTAAATTTGATATAATATGACATACCCCGTAGTGTTTTACTTCCCTATGTGCACGTATGATCAATAGATCAGTAACGTGATGTCTTGTTGGCATAAGTATAGGTCGGTTTGTGCCGTCTGGTACACCCGACCACTTCAGGCGACCCTCACACCTGATGAGGCCATTGTCTAGGTGCAACCTTAGTTGACGCACTATATTAGGCATTAATGTCTTATTCGAGCTTTTCAAGGATTCTAATTCATTGGAAAAGGTTTCTACTTGAACCCATTTGATCAAAGTTACTTCAGCTGCTTTAAATTCACGAGCATCAATGTTGTGACCCCTGTTGCAGAGTTGGCCCGTTACTTTAAGCTTAAGATTGGATACATATCGCAACACCCAAGCTACAACTCTGACTAGTTTATTATAGTCACCGAATCTTGCCCACTTCATGATAGGACCCGGTGGCTCATTTGGTTGGGCTGTAACTGCCACTGTTTCCAGTGGCAGAAGTCCCTCACCAACAGCATGCCATATAGTCCATTCACTTTCATGGAGCAGCCACTTTGGACCATGCCACCACAATTCGGACTTCATTAACTGGCTAGCCGTTATACCCCTAGTTATGAGATCACTAGGGTTTTCCTTTGTATTTACATAATGATAAGCAACGTCTGGCAAAAGGGCTCTAATCTCATCTACCCTATTCCGCACATAAACTGGCAGAGACTTCTTGCTATGTATCCAGTTGAGTGCGACCTGACTATCGCACCATACATGAACGATTTCAATATTTAATTCGCTCTCGTATGCTGCGCGTACATGTTGCACCAGACGTGCTAATAGCAGCATGGCAGTCAATTCCATTTTAGGGATAGTTACCTTTTTAACCGGGGCTACTTTGGCCCGGGCTGTAACTAAATGTGCCCCAAATGAAGTAACAACATATATGGCTACCCCGTATGCCGTGGCGCTAGCATCGCAAAACGTGTGTAACGTAACGTCACCGAACGCCGCCACTTTACGAGGTATAGGTTTAGTACATAGGATGGCATATTTATTCAACAACAATGTCCCTTGGTCATTCAGGTCCTCGGGCAAACTGTCATCCCATCCTATTTTACGTCTCCAAACTTCCTGCATTAGAATCCTAGCTCTTATGGTAACAGGTAATGCTAGACCCAAAGGATCAAAAAATTGCGCAACTTTGCTCAACAGACTTCTTTTTGTGTGCGCTCCTGTCTGCTGAGCAAAAGACCTTGTTTGAAAAGTTAGTATGTCATGTTTAGGTTGCCAGATCATCCCCAAATTTCTGGACTTTTCCTGGTTAAGAGATGCCGTACCATCCACTTGTATTAAACTCTGAAGATCTTCACTATTAGTAACCCACTCGCGGAGAAATAGATGTGCATCCGCAAACAATCTGCGTGCTTGCCAGTATGCATACAACAAATCATCTTGACTATCGCTAGTACCCTGCAAATTGTCAATGTATAATCCGCGAGATAGTTTACTTGTGTCCTCATGAGTGTCAGCTAGATGTTTTCTGATTGTGGCATTTAACAAAAACTGCGAGCAAGTGGCCCCAAAGAGTACAACCCGAAAACGGTATATTATGATGGGACTTTCAGAGTCGCTAATGTCGCCGAACCAAAGAAAGCGGGTAACATCTCTATCTTCCTCCTTTAGCTTGACCATCAAGAATGCTTTCTCGATGTCACTGGTATAGGCGTACTTCCCCAGCCTAAACCGTAATAGATGTTGGGACAGGTCCGACACCATGGACGGACCTGTCAACAGGCAGTCATTTAGACTGGGTTGTTGTCCTTGGTGGGCAGAACAGTCATACACCACCCGTATTGGTGTGGTGACGCTGTCTTTCTTTACCCCATGATGGGCCAGATAGTGAACCCTACCCTTCTTACACGGTTCCCTGACATCGACTCTCTCTATAAAGCCCCTATCCTCATAACTCCGAAATACATCGTCATACGCCTGGCGCGTGCTCGGTTCGTTAGACAATTTCCGCTGCAATGCGCGCAAGCGACCTAATGCCAAACCATAGTTGGTAGGCAGGCTTATCTCACTGTTCTTCCAGCGTAAACTAACTTTATATTGCTTGTCTGAGGCACAGTAGCACACAGACTCGTTAAACCTTTGTAGCGCAACTTCCGAGTCATAATCAGTCTCCATAGGATTAATGCCTATGTGATCCAATCTCCACAGTCGTTCCAGGTCGAACTCGGCAGCCATCTTAGGGTCACTAGGTTGGGAATCCTCCCTTCCCAACTCCTCTGCCGCGGTTTCATTGACTCTATATATCGAGACCGTGTCGACCAGGACCTTTGACTGTGTAGTATGCACCTTTCCGCTCATGCAGTATCCAAATTTAGTGGGGATTAAAATTACACCACACATCTTTTTAAATCCAGGGTATACTACTTCATAATAATGATCCACACCAAGTAGAACATGCACCTCACTCTGATTTCCCATGGGATCTGACAAGTTAACCCCTTTGCTACGTAATGCGTGTTCCACCTTCTTCACACCCACAGATACATATTCTGGTAGGGTGTCTACTACGATACATGTCATAAAGTACCGGTTTTTACGATAGAAATATGAAATCTCCGCTATCTCGTAGTCTTGTTTATCAGTAACCCCTGTGAAGCCCTGTAATCGAAGAGTCTCAGCCCCTACGATTCGGTGCTTCAGTCCCACTAGTATGGACCTCTTTATAAAGGAACGTTGAGACCCTTGATCTAGAAGTACCCGACAAACTTTGTTACTGTCATTACCTTCCATGGGAATCTGTATTGTGGGCAATATAGTGGTGTCTTGCGTGCTACCTAGTGCCACAGTTGTAGTACCCTCATTTTTGACGTCTTTGACTTTATCTGCTGTAGGACACAACTTATCAAAGTGATGTCCTTTGCAGTGGCGACAGGGCCTTAAGTATGTAGCAGTACATTGTCCCTGCTTACCATGTTCTTTACTTAGACAACCTACACATAGCTTCAATCTTTTCGCCTGTGCTAGTTTTGTCTCATTTGTTGGGTATTTTATGCAGAAACTCCATTTATGTTTGTTGTTACATAGCTTACATAGAATCTGAGCAGGTTTCTTATACACACCCTCTTTCTTTACTTTAGTCCCCACTGTCATGCTTATTGTTCCCCTCTTCTCCAAATTCTCACTCCCTCCTGACACATACATTCTCCCTTTGTTCAACTGTAGATTATTGATCTCCTTGCTGAACTGAGTTTTGAACTCCCCCAGCTCAAATGATCTTACCTTATCAAGTATTGCCATAGGAAGCTTCTGACGCAAGATAATGACTATCATTTCCTGCGTGGTAAGCCCTAGGGTGTCTAGCGATCGAGTATGGCACTCCATATTTGCCCTGAAGTTTGTCAACTCATCAACCTTATACTGTGGTTCTGCGAGCCCCAACAAGGCAACGACATGGGCCATCTTCAACTGCTCTCTATCCCCGTATGTGGACTCTAATAAGTGTACCGATTCAAGATAACTACCACCTACTACTGCAAAACCCTGTATTAAATGTAAGGCCTCTCCTTCCATTTGTCCCTTCAGATAGTGAAACTTGCGGACATTATCCAAAGAGGATTCATGAACCGTAGATCGAAATACGTCCCAGAAAGCTAACCACTCGGTTAACTTGCCCCCAAATGTAGGAAGATTGAGCTTTGGGAGGTGTACAGTATGTTTTGGGTCAGCCCTTCTATGGGCCTCATTATCGCCTCCCTTCTTACTTGCGACAGCACGCTGTAATAGGTACTTCGCTCTAAAGACAGGTTCGTCATAGAGGGCGCGATTATCACACTCTGTAACTATCTCTTCCTCCTCTGTCATGTCAGCCACAATCACCTCACTCAGAGCCGTAATACGACCGTGGGTAACCTGGACGTTTTCTAATCTAGCCTCCAATTCCTCTAGTTCAGCAGTAGTGATGAAAGTGTTGACGTCCACAATTAGCCTATTTATTACTCCCCGAAGTCCCGCCCTTTGATTTTTAGGGGCTTTGATCAGCACCCCACTAGACGGTGTCTCTTTACCGTTTTTATCCATTTTGCTTGCGAGCCTATAGGCTATGTATCTAAATATTACGTTACAAAAACAACGGCCAAATAATAGGCTACTTAAGAGACGCCAACCGGCGGACTTCTATGTTATGGAGAAAAAATAGTACACTAAATAGCAATACCTACTAATGGATCATATTGAACAAGATTTTTTTTTAGGTCAGGTCATATGTCACAGGAAGTCTGAAACGGAAAAGAAAATTATTGGGGAAAGACGATGGGTGGGATGCAGAACTTGGGCAGGTGCAACGATGTGACCCTGCATTCCGGCTCTAACCATCGCTTGGCTAGCCTTGTCAGTTTATCATAGAGTTGTTCCTGCATCCTGTTATATGTCCCCTTGTTCATTGCCTTAAAATCCCTTACTGGTAGCTAATTCCCGGGTCTGGGCACCAATGTGGCAAACTATCAATGGAAGTTAAATATTACTAAGCTATAATGAATAAAATAAAATCAATCTAAATGAATACTCTATATCTAAATTGAATTCAATCTGAAACAAGCTAATTTATATCCAAAGGTCTCACATAATAAATGTATATAATTATAGGGTAAGGTTATAAGGGTTAATATTAGCCAGGAATTAACTCACCAATAGTTCCACGTGGCAATGAGGCAAGGGAGAACGCTTTACCCAATATGGCGGTGGACAATGGGGAACGAGACTTCGGTCCCAAGACACGAGTCAAGTTAAAGAAAGAATAAATGATTACATGGGAATGGACATGAATAATATGCTTATCTATCAGTCAGTCATGATGTCGATGAGAGCGTCGTGATGGTGTAGTTGTGTGTATTGCTGTATGTGTATTGTGATTAGAGGCACAAAAGCACGATCAACTGAGGGCGGAAAATTAGATGTTAACTGGTTGGTGTTCTTGAAGGCTCTGGCGTACCTCAAAAGCACACCTTGCTGCCTTGGCAAACCGCCAGGAGCCCAAATTATCGTACCGCATTTAGGTTGCTCTATACGATAAATTATATTAATATATACGATAAATTCATATATACTACATAAGACCATGGTAATATTGCTTAATAGCATATTAGGCCTTTTATAACTTAACTTATTTACAATCTTATAATATACGATCTACTCGTCCTACGTCGTGCTGTCACAGAGACATACGAGATCACAAAAGAGTCATATTCTATCGTATTTATACGATAATCATACTATTACCATTAATCAGCACTACCACTATTATAATCATCACCACTACTCTCACCATCATCACTACTACTCTCATCATCACTACTACTGTCATCATCATTACAACTTTCAACATCATCACTACTACTCACCATCATCACTAATACTGTCACCATCATCACTACTGTCACCATTATCACTACAACTATTGTCATTGTTTGACACCATCACCACTACTATTATGACCATCATCACTACTACTAGTACGTTCACAATCATATCTATTACTGTCATCATCATCACTACTGTCATCATCATTACTACAACTACAACCATCATCACTACTATTATCACCATCATCACTACTATCACCATCATCCCCACTATTACTACCATCACTTCTAATGTCAACTAAACTAACTTAACCTATCAAATGCAGGGCGAGTTGTTTTCGCCCCCAGAACGATGGCACACACACACAGCGAACGGCATCATCATTGCTGGGGGGGGGGGGGCAAAACCATTTGTTTTACCTAAAATAAAGTAGACGTGCCGTTTTGCCCAAAATCAAAACGGCATACCCAACTCTGCGATGGGTTACCATCATCACTACTAATACAATCATCAATCACAATCACCATCATCACTACTACTTCCATCATCACTATAACTGCCACAATCATCACGACTACTGTCATCATCACCATTACTATGATCATCATCACTACTACAATTACAATCATCACTACTACTCTCATCATCACTACTACTGTCATCATTGTCACTACCATCTTAATCACTACTATCATCATTGATACTACAACTATCAACCATCATTACTACTATCATCACCACCATCTTACAATCATCATTACTACTGTTAACATCATCACTACTACTATATACCATCATCATTACTACTGTCACAAGTATTACCATCATGTATCCTATCACCATCATCACCATTACTATGATCTTCATCATCACAACTATGGGCATCATCACTACAACTTTCACCATCATCACTACTACTCACCATCATCACTAATACTTACACCATCATCACTACTGTCATCATTATCACTACAACTATCATCATTACTTGTCACCATCATCACTACTATTATGACCATCATCACTAATAGTAGTACTGTCACCATCATATTTACTACTGTCACCATCATATCTACTACTGTCATCATTATCACTAATGTCATCATCATCAATACAACTACAACCATCATCACTACTATTATCACCATCATCACTACTATCACCATCAATCCCACTATTACTACCATCACTTCTAATGCCAACTAAACTAACTTAACCTAGCAAATACGGAGTGAGATGTTTTCGCCCCCAGAACGCCATCATTGCTGGGTGACGGAGGGGGGGTCCGGGATGGGCGCGGGGGGGGGGGGGGGGGATGGGCTTGGTAAAACCATATTTTGGACCTAAAATCATAACTATTGCATAAATTCAAAAAATCTTTTTTGACTGACTTTCATATTCACGCAACAAATGTTCGTGTGAAATTTGGTGAAAATCCGTCCAACGCTCTAGGAGGAGTTCCGAGACAGACGGACGAGGACGACGACGACGACGACGACGACGAGATTTTTTTTTCGTGTGGTACCCACTATACGGGGGGGGGGGGGGGGGGGGGATACCAAATCTGCTTACGCAGAGTTGATACAAATTATTGCACAAATTAAAAAAATCATTGTGACTGACCGTCGCATTCACGCATCAAATGTTTGTTAGAAGTTTGGCGAAAATCCGTTGAACGGTCTAGGAAGAGTATTTGGACAGACAGACAGACATTTCGGTCGGCTGGCATGGTACCATTATACGGGGGGGGGGGGGGGGGGGGGGCGATATCAAACTCTGCTTACGCTGAGTTGATTATCACACAACTACAACCATCATCACTATTATTAATCCCACTGTTACTACCATCACTTCTAAAGTCAATTAAACTAACTTAACCTAGCAAATGTGGGGCGACTTGTTTTCGGGGCTTCATCTCCAGTAACCATCACCAACATTACCAATACTTTCAACATCATCACTACTACTATCCCCATCATCTATTACCATCATCACTGCTACTATCACCACCACTATCACAACTACTTTCACAATCACCACTGCCCTCACTACCATAATAACCATCATCATCACTATTGGCAATATCATAACAGTTACTGCTACCATAATCACAACTATCATTACTACACTCAGACACTATATTGTCACCACGACAGATCATCACCACCATGACAAATACTATCATAATTACCAACACCATTACTACAAATACTATAATCACCACATCTGAGACGTGTGTGTGATGTGTGGCGTTCTGTGATTAATTACCGTCGCATTCACGCACCGAATGTTCGTTTTAAGTTTGGTAAAAATCCGTCGAACGGTCTAGGAGTTTTCGGACAGACCGACAGACAGGCAGACAGACATACATTTCGGCCGGCATGTACCACTCTGCTTACGCAGAGTTGATAATTATCTATGTCTAGTCTATGTCTTGATTTATAGAAAATACATACATCATCTTTGCCACTGTGATATGTGTGCCCCTACAAGGTAACACACACAGATCCTCACTACACAGACCCATCATCACTGCTGCAGACAGACACAGTGATTACAATATTAAGCCACCTTACCAGGGGGCTACATAATTAGTGAAAACACACAACTAAGGCAAACTAATTGCATTCTGAAGTAGTTCCACCTTAACAAATAAATTAAAGTGTATAGAACACCCTATACTGTACGGTACAATATTTTGAAAAATATTGTATAATCTATTTTATTAATTTCACCGCACCACCAAACACCTAAAATTAAATTAATGGAAGCATATATGTCAGCAGCCATTATCGGTAGCATCACCATTCCTGTAGGGGACGAGATCCCGACAAATGTGTAGATCCACGTACAGCGACGATGGTTTTTATGTAAGTGGCTACTCAAATGGCTTCCTCGATGTATGAAGGAGTGGAAAGTGGTCGATTTTGACACCCCCGGTCACCGCTGGTATGTAAATAAAGATGGCCGCCAAGAGTGTCTCGTCTCCAAGATTCCCGCAACAATGTTTTTAGATCGCCTGGCCCGCTCCAACACAGGATTAAAGGTGAAATTACGATGTGGTAAGAAGGGCCAGAAGATAGGTAAGGATATAATTTTGGGTTCCTTCCTCAAGCAACTTCAGGTTCAATAGGGCCTCTATTTTGTTGAAGGATCATATGAAATTTCCCTTCAGTTGGTTCAAAAGTAAAGTAATGGTAGCTATAAAACATTTAAAACAGAAGTCTCACATTCTCCGTTAACTGAGGTAGAAGAAAAGACAACCCCATAGACCAAAACAAAGGAGAGCAATTGTCTGCCAAATGAAGTTGAGGAAAGGACAACCTAAACTGAGAACAATTGGCAGCCACATGAAGCAGAGGAAAACTAACAAGGCAAAACAGAAGGTAATGAATAACAACCAATTTAAGTAGAGAAAAAGACAAACCCAAAATACAAAACAGAAGATTGGCAGCCAAATGAAATAGAGGAAGAGACAACTCCAAAACTTGAAATGGCGGATGGAATCAAATAGCATGATTTCGACCTACAATGTACTGAACTATAAAAAGACATTAAAGAGTTACTGCCGGTCGAATTAAGCAATGGAATGGTCAATGAAAGCGATACAGGAAATCGCACGATAAAACAGCGAAATGTGGATGACAAAATGTCCCCCGAACCTCAAGGTCTTGATGGCCTTGATAATCTAGCTGCAGAAACGACACAAAATATTAGAACATAAGAACAAACAACAATGGGAGTCTGCAGAAAGCCGACCGGCCCACACAACACATATCCATCTCACACCCAACCCTATTTATAAGGCCGAAGTATAGGCCATAGCCCACCACCGCTGGTCTATCAAGGATACTGCACTCCTATAACATCTGTATCTCACATAAATAATATTATGTGCTCTCCACCATCCAACTTTACTCCTAAACTCGATTAATGAAATTAACAGACACATGTGGCAGTCCGGGGATTCGAACCCAGGAAGCTCACACCGAAAATCGATACACTTATGCATCTTGGATTTAATTCTATGATAGACTCAACCCTGTCCCTTTTGAATGCACCAAATTAGTCACGTATTAGAACGGAAATCGAACCAGGGGTTTGGAGCGAGGCGCACGTGGCATCGGACAGAGGAGCGGGAGCTGTTGTGTTCCTAATATTTTAAGAATACATATATGATACACAATGTAATGAGGTTACTCGGGAAGCCATGTTTCGAGCCATAGACAGTCTTTCATCAAAAAAATACTATTAGAAATCTAGGCCTATTAGAATCGGATTTGCATCTTATAGCTAACAAAGATTTGACTAATGTATTCATTGTATTCTACAATGTGAAACAAGTATTTTCTTTTCTCCTTCTGAAGCTATTGCATTACTAAAACATAAAACATACATGTTCAATGGACAGCAACATTATAGTTTGAAGAAAGATGCCAAGCCTTATCCATTTAAGTATTCGTATGTTGGTTCGTGTGAGTTTCATTTTGAAAATCTGAGTTACACTGTTCGAAAGTGTGCAGATATTCTTAGGTTGCATAAAACTGATGGGAAGCTTATTGTTATTGGTTAATATTCAATTCCTACCTACTTTTTAAAAAGTAAGATAATCAATGCTAACAATGCTCCGCAGGCCTTATCAGTGGTGGCTGTAGATATTGTTTTGGTCTGTACAAAACCAACGACGCTCTCGGATTTTCCCTATACGCGTGACCTTCTCCGCAGGACTGGGGGTCATCTATATATTTGTGAATATAGTGGTAGGCCTATATAAGATTTGTTTAAGATGGTGGACATACTCAGTGATGCAATGAACATTTATTGTTTTAACATGCACGTCAATTTACGTGTCAGTGGTGGTTTTAAGTTCGATGGAAGTCCGGGTGATTGTGACTATTTTCCATATCCAAGTAGGCCTAACACAAATGAGATTAGTTTCAAATTTCCAACTGTGTGCAATGCAGGTCAGCAGAGTGAATATAGGACACGTTTTTAATTAATTAAATATGTAGGGCAAAATTAATCCTACAATGTTACGTTGAAGTACCGCACCCATGAAGGCAAGACTATTTGTGCATTTGAGGAGCGTAAATGGAAATGGATCAGCAAAAATACTTAAGACAGGGTCGCTAAAGAGGAGAAAGTATGACAGGGCCAATATCAAGGGACGTTCGAGCCAAAATGCCTGGACACACAAAGTTTGAAGCAATTTAAGTCATAGAATGAGGGAAAGACTGATTCTGGGAGAGAGTTTTAGAGCGCAGCTGTTTTCAAGTTAGTTTTAGCGTGAGAGGGAGCAGTAGGGGATGATGTATGGCGGATTTAAAGAAGATAAGTTTACTCTAGGCTACTTAGACTTGTTACGATCGGGTCTCGTATAAATCAGTGGCTCTTATACATTGGACTAGACTGGCATAAATGCAACAACGGAAACGCTAGATCCAACCCCTGATATATAATCCCGTCGAACAAAGAACACATATACCCTCCAGAGTTATATCTGCGATAACGGGGTATCTTAACTCTCAGTATCTATGTGCTTCTACTATAGGTTGATGTTCTCTGAAACAGCCTATTACCTATAACATATGGTTGCTTAGTTATGGTACACAAGGAAAAGATAGTTAACTTAATTAAATCACAAGAGTGATCTAATGCAAACAAGAAGAAGGTTTACTTAACGTTACTTTAACCCTTTATTAGCGGCGCGCATCATATGTCGAGTGAAAGAAATTTGGACTATGTGGCGGCTCACAACATAAGTCGTGTGGCATTTTCAGCACGTAATTTTGCTGAGACTCAGTGGCGTATCTAGGGTGGGGCAGGTAGGGCACGTGCCATGGGCGCCACTTGAAGGGGGGCGCCAATTTTTTTTTTGTTTTTGTTTTTTGTTTTTTTTTTTTTAGTAATAACCTAAAATATCCTAACTTAACCTAACCAGGGTATTTAACTATAGTACAAATCTAATATCAAGTATTATGCCTAAATACCTATCCTATCCATTCATCATTAATATAATTATATAATAGGCTATGATGAATAATAACGCCATAACGTGTTTTTATAATTATGTACAGTTACTACAGTAATCACAGTAGGCTATATATATTTTAAATACAATTACATTTTAGCCTTTTAGGCAACGAATTCCTGCAAGCCATTGCCTAAACATATCAATAGACAATAGTTAAGTTATCCCTCTAAATATTTTCGGGGTGGTTTTCTTTAGTTACCGGTATTATATTTTATGCAACGTTGAATGGTGTATATATGTATTGATATTCTGGATTATTTCTCATTTGACTGATTAGTTAATAGTAAAATATTGTTAGTACTTCGAAATTTACTTTATAAGAGACCCACAAGAAAATCAGGATATAGGCTATTTATAACTTTAAGCATTCTCGAATGCTAGCGCCAAGCGAACGTTTATTGTTGATAAACAAAACGGGCAGGGACAGGCAAAGGTACGAAATATATGCATTTATTACTCTATACTCTGTTTAATTTTATCTGACGGTAAATTGAATATAATATTCCTTATTTTAGACTCTCAGAGCAGTATGTAAGATCATGAAACCGTTCCTAGCGAAGAAGGAAAGTGGTTGACCTTTATTATTTTAGGAACATCCGAACATGCTTTATTGCTTAGGCTAAATACCTTTAGAATTTAGCTTCTAGGTTTATACGTGGTTTAGAGTAATTTTAGAGTGTCATTTTCATTATTTCAGAGCATTGTATAATTTGTGTAAGAAGAATCTTAGAAGATCACGAAACTTCCTCATGAAGAAGGAAAGTGGTTTTAACTTTATTTCTATATAAAATTACTTTATTGCTTAGGCTAAATAGGGGTCTACTTTTAGAATTTAACACCTAACGAGCGGCCTAGGCGGTAAATAATATGTAGCCACCAGCGGGGTGTTTTTACCCAAAATAGGGCTGTTTACGTGATCATTTTCATGCCTAAATAAGACCCAGAGCGTAAAACAAGTATCTATTCCTGAAAGGGCATAAACAGAGCTTTCCAATGACACCACAACGATCCTTGTATGACCGCTAGTTTTCTTGCAACAACCGCGCAACACGAGTGCAAAAACCATGTAATTCGGTACTTTTCCCATACATTTCACTATGTAGCGAGTGTGAGAGGGTGGAGGAGGGTGGGATTCATGTCAGTTGGTCCACCGCGGTGGTCTGGAGCAGTCATACGCTCTCTACTCTCCTGCCACCACTTGTCTCTCTCTCTCAGCAACATTACGTGCTGAAATTGCCACACGACTTATGGTGTGAGCCGCCACATAGTCCAAATTTCTTTCACTCGACATATGATGCGCGCCGCTAATAAAGGGTTAATATACAGGGTGTCCCGCGAGTTTTGTCAAATACTCCAGAAATGAAAGATTAGGTCATTCTGAGTAAGAAATGTTCTATAGGCCTATATAGGCTACATAGCCTTTTGAGGGATTTTTTGCAGCTATGGTCCATTGAAGTCGAATTTGTTTCGTGTTTCGTAATGTTTAAGGCAGTTTTCCCTCTAATCAAAAGGTATAGATAAGAAAATAAATAGTGGATGAAAAAGTATCATACTAATTCTTCATAGAGACACCAACAAATCCTTTGTATCTGTCTTCATATTCCCGTGATGAGTTGAATATTACAAATCAAACATAAAATCGCAGAGGCTATTAAACACATCGTCATGGGCAGATGAAGAAAGCTAAAGATGAGTTCGTTATGCCTCTTTAGAGTATTTATACCATACTCCATCATACACTACTCAGTATTATATCCATTTCTTTCATTTATAGGATACAAAGCGGTAAACATGGCAAAACACGTTAAAACTGGCATGCGATAAGGACGGAATTTTCTTGTTTTTCATCGGTTTAAACTCATTTTCCATGTAAATAAAATTAATAGCGAAAACGCAAAATCCTGTATGATGGTACATGTTATCAATACTTTTAAAATACACCAACAAATCTTCTGTATGATTTTTCTTCTTTCCGTGATGATGAGTTTAACATACGGTTGTGTGGGTTTCTTGTAATATTCAACTCATTGCCAAAAGAATATGAAGAACGATAGAGTGTAGTTGTTGGAGTCAGTTTGAAGCATTGATACCATGCTACATAATACACCTCTTAGTTGGTTTTCCTATCCCCATCGTATTGAAGAAAAACAGGGTTAAACAAAAACATTATGAACAATGCCAAAAAGCTGGCTTTATGGGGCCATAACTGCAAAAAAATGCTCCCAGAAGCCTATGTGTATAGGACATTTTTTACTCATGAATACCTAATCTTTCACAACTGGAAGTATTTGACAAAACTTGCGGGACACCCTGTATAGGTTTGGATAATAGTTTACAATGTCAATTTAAATATTTCAGAGCATTGTGTAAGATGAAACGTGTCTCAACAAAGAAGCAAAGTGGAGCTGAAGGACGGAAGAGACGAATGTTGGAGGCAGAGGAAGCCAAGAAGTCGAGCAAGTTCTTCATGACCTTCTTTGAAAAGCCCGGAACAAGTAGTTCAACAGAATCAACACCTTCCATTGAGTCGGCTGAACCTGCTACAAGTTTGTTAGAATCTGAAGGTGGATCAAGTACAAATACATCACAAAACCAGGTCCAGGAAGAGGTCAAGTCAGATAAATCCGAGTATGACAAGATTAAGAGTGAGACTGCCGGAGAGAAAGAGGATATTTCAGTAGGGAAAGACGATAGTGGTGGTGGTGATGTGGAGATTATTGATGAGATTTTACCTAACAAGACTGAACGTGACAACACTGAACTTGGTGAACTGGATGGTGTCAAAGAGGCTCTAACTTTCGTACCAGAAGTGATTGAACAGCATGACATTGGACTTCTGAAGTTTGACAAGGACACTGGAAAAGCAATTCTGCCCGACGTGCTGAGAACAGAAATAATAAAGCTGGGTTCAAAGTATTTCCAGAACAGTGAGGGGCCTTTCCTACCAACAAATAAACGCTCGATGAACAAAACTTGGTTCATGAGGAAATTGGGAAATGGTCGTGGCGAGGAAGTGACTCGCTCTTGGCTGGTCTATTCCCATTCTAAAAAGTCTGCCTTTTGTATCTGTTGCCTTCTCTTTTCCCAGTCAGATAATCAATCCTCATTGGAGCATGAGAGTGGATTCAACCATTGGAAATCACCTGAAAGGATTAGTGTTCATGAAAATGCAAAGAATCATCGGGCGTGCTTCACACAGTGGAAAGAAATGGAAAGAAATTTAGATGAAAACAGAGGAATTATTGATGCAGAACTTCAGTCACAGGTTCAGAAGGAAAAGCAAAATTGGAGTGATATCTTGACGAGAATCCTTCACTGCATAAAATTCCTTGCGACTCACAACCTGGCTTTGCGAGGACTTAGGGAGTCACTTCAACTAGACAATGACTCCAATGTGGGAAATTTCCTTGGCTTAATGAAACTACTGGCCATCTTTGACCCTGTCATCAAAGAACACCTTATTCATGTGGAACGTCATCCTGGATCCACGTCTTATCTTTCACCGGCTGTCCAGAACGAATTCATCCACATGATGGCATCCACTGTTCGCCAGAGTTGACTGAGAAGCATTCGTAAAGCCAAGTACTATGGTCTCATGTTTGACTCGACTCCTGATCAAGCACACCGTGAGCAGATGTCAGAAGTAGTGAGGCACGTGGAAGTTGATTTTGAGAAGAAAACAGTCCGTGTTAGAGAGTCCTTCCTTGGTTTTATCCAGATAAGCCAGAAGGATGCTGAGAGCTTGGTTGGATACATCTTGAAACAGCTAGAGGAGGACGATATGGAGCTAAAAGATTGTCGGTCACAGTGCTATGACAACGCTGCTGTGATGGCTGGACACAGAAGTGGTGTTCAGCAAAGAATAAGTGAGAAAAACAACCTGGCAATGTTTGTGAATTGCGACAATCACTCACTCAACTTGGTGGGTGTACATGCCGCCAAGCAAGATACAATGATGGTCACGTTCTTCGGAACCATCGAAGCTCTCTATATGTTCTTCTCTCGTTCAACACAATGCTGGGAAAAACTGAAAAACGCTGTGCCTCTGGTTGTTAAGTCAGAGTCCGAAACCAGGTGGAGTGCAAGGACGGAAGCAGTGAAACCCATCAACAAGTACCTTGAGGAGATACTTCAAGTTCTTCTGGACATGACAGACAATGGAAACGAGACCAGTGAAACAAGAAGTGACGCAAAGCAGCTATACAACCGCATGTTGAGTTTCGATTTTCTGACTTTGCTAGGATTTTGGAACAAAGTACTCATTCGCATTGACCGTATTCAAAAGAGACTGCAGGATCCTAACATGAACTTCCATGATGCTGCCCTAGATTTGAAAGCCCTCCGAGATAATTTTGATAATGAAAGGTAAGTGTTAGTCTGTGATTCACTCGAAGAAGGACTTGGTCTCTGTCAAGAATGGAATGTTGAACCTGAAAGACGTCGGAGACGAAAGAAACAAATGGCTGGTGAGAATGCAAGAGATAGGGATTAACAGCCAAGGAGGAAATGGAAAGAGTCATGAAGGGAACACTCGACCGTCTTCACAGAGAAATGGATGAAAGGTTCGCTCGTTTGCACGACACTGAAGCCAAGTTTGGGTTCCTTCTCGATGTCAAGAAACTGTGTTATGGCAGCGACAGTGACAGTAACGACCTAAAGAAGAAGTGTGAACATTTGGGTGAATTGTGCAGCTCTGATGTTGATGAACAGCAGCTATATGAAGAAATTTTTGACTGCAGAATGTTGCTATCAAGTCGGGCCAACATGAAAATATCAAGACCTGAAGAGCTTCTTGAATTTATTGTTCAGTATGGAGATGAGAGTGTCTTCCCCAATCTTCGCATTGCTATGCAGATAATGCTAACCATCGCCATTTCCATCGCCAGTTGTGAGAGATCATTCAGCAAATTAAAGTTAATACTTTCTTACTTGAGAGCCTCCATGGGTCAAGGCAGACTTTGTGATCTTGCTCTGCTCAGTGTAGAAAGAGAAGAAACTGAAACAACTGACTTTGAGGACATCATAGGCCAATTTGCATCAGTAAAAGCAAGGAAAGTGCAGTTGTGATTTTCATATACAGTATCAGTAGATGTCAGTCTGTCAGATGTCAGATGTAGTGCAATCATTTGTTAATTAAACTGTTAACGAGATTGACTTATTCGATTTTTTATCCTGATTCAGTGATTATATGGATTTATGAAATCTAAAAGATAGGTGTCAGATGATTGAACAGGGTCTTAAAAAAAGTATAATACAATCCAAACTCAAAATAGGTATCATTAACCTAAACCAAACAATGAACCTAACACACACACACACACACATTATATATATATATATATATATATATATAGCCTACTGGTATATCATTCATTATTTAGTGTTTCAATTACCTAAATATAGCTTTGAATATGGCTTTAAAATGCTCCTAGAATTGCTCATATTTCAAAACAAATCTCGGGGGTGGCTTACAGCGCCCCCCCGAGCCCCCCAGCTGGAGAGGCTCGCTGCGCTCGCCACCACTCGCTGCGCTCGCCCCACGCCACCGGGGGGTGCAATTCCAGTCCTTGCCCTAGGCGCTATTTACCCTAGTTACGCCCCTGGCTGAGAGAGAGAGACAAATGGTGGCAGGAGAGTAGCGAGCGTATGACTGCTCCAGACCACCGCAGTGGACCAACTGACATGAATACCACCCTCCTCCACCCTCTCACACTCGCTACATACTGAATTGTATGGGAAAAGTACCGAATTACATGGTTTTTGCACTCGTGTTGCGCGATTGTTGCAAGAAAACTAGCGGTCATACAAGGATCGTTGTGGTGTCATTGGAAAGCTCTGTTTATGCCCTTTCAGGGATAGATACTTGTTTTACACTCTGGGTCTTATTTAGGCATGAAAATGATCACGTAAACAGCCCTATTTTGGGTAAAAACACCCCGCTGGTGGCTACATATTATTTACCGCCTAGGCCGCTCGATAGGTGTTAATCAATAATATCTGTCACTCCTTTATGAAAGAAAGTGTTGTAAAGTCCTCAAGCACCGAACAAGGAATCTTCTGAATAATGTCGGATGCTACTAAGAAGAACGTATCGGAAATGGATCCACAAAATGGCAGGAGGCAGGACAATGCACGTGTAGGCTAAATACACAAAAAGGCTGGACATATAATGTTATTGGACACAAGAATATTATAAGTGGTGCAACTGTAATAATGCTCGCCACGAAAAAGTAGTACTCCTATTAACAAAACCGGTCTATGCTGGTTGTGTCTCTCTACAGCAACCTAGACCTCAAAATGCTTGTGTAAAAATAATGGGTATGCATAAAAGAGTATATGATCTAATCCAGCTAATGTCTACCCGGGTTAATAAAGTCTAGCTGGGATGCGCAAAGGTACAGAATTCTGGTGGAGCAAAGCAGCTCCTAGCCTAGTGTGGACCTTGGGTCTGTGCGGCCTGATTACGTTAATATGAAGGGGTGCTCTCTTGAGGATTCTCGATCACAAGTATCGAGTATCCTCCTGGCGACCCTCAAAAGTAAAAGCAAATAGAGTTAGAACAGTGTTGGGTGGATTAGGCAAGCAGCCCTCACGCACTACACAGTCTAAACTCCAAGGTACACAGACAAAAGATCCACCCAGGTAACCCACAGAATCCGTAGTGTCATGTAGCTCAAAAGTAGCCTACACACATGGAAAACACCAACAGCAAGGTACCTGATCCCCAGTCTAGCATTATTTAACCCTGTAGAAACATTAGTGATTGATGGAGACAGTCTGAGCAATACAATCTCCCCAAAAAGACAATGACTATCTTCAACCTTAATCTAGTACATAAGAAATGTGAGATCCAGTATATAATAAAGTCTGGCAACCAATTCAAGGTGTGGATGCAGAGAACCAGAGGGGAATTGATATTAATAAAAGGTGAGGAAGTAGTGGAAATGATAGAGGCAGTAGGAGAGAAAGATTCTAAGACAAGAGTGTGGGACAGTTCAAGGGAGATGCTTAGAGTATGCTGTCTGGGAAGGATCCGACAAGGATATTCCCATGGACCTCCTGGCTGGAGTCCCAGTTCGCAAGAATGGCACGAGGGTGCGCGACAGTCGCCCAGTAAGCAGCCTCGTAGTAAGCAGTGTTAGGCAGGAGGCAACGAATCCCGCGAGGCCTATGTAAGGGGGCCAGCCACGTGCCACACTCACTACCAAGTCACACCACCTTGTCTCTTTCTCTCTCCCTCTCCCGCTCGCCTTCCCATCATTCAACTACTTAACACAATACTTTCAATTGACTAAATAAAATAGAAAGGATTGAAACAGACGAAAATAAAGAACAGTTCTGAACTGTCTGCAACACAAGCTTTCTCGAGAAGGAAAGTACACAATGATAGGTAGAGTGTAGCTATATTCTCTGCCCTGGCGAGTCCTAGCGAATAAGCCATGCGGTTCTGGGGGAAGCGGTGAGCGTCACACCCCACCCAAGATTTTTAAGAGGCTCCAACTATGAGCTCTAAATCTGACACGCAGAACCCATACCAAATTCGCCACTCCTAGCCACTCAGCGACAATGAAATGTAAAGCACAGTTCTCATCAAAATAACACATTATAAAAATTAACAACCCTTCCCAACACAATAGATTAAATTACATAGTTATGCTCATAAGAGCGAGCTTCACTAGCCCAGCCTTCTGAGAGGAGTACAACTCAGAATTTCTGCTATAACATACTTACAAAAATTTAACTATCAAAGAAAGAGTTTTTATAGGATTTTTATATTTTTAATATGTTTATGGCGGCTGCACTACAGGGGCAAGCCTAGTTTTTACTTCTATACCAACACAGCAACTCCTACTTTACAACCCAATACGCTGGGCTACACACGCGAGCCAACAAGCACCAGACGTAAACATACTAATCAAACCAAAGTAGGAGACTACCCTTGTGATGATCTACCCCGGGTCTTCCACCCTCGATAAGCAATCTGCAATCACATTCTCAGAACCGGCAATATGGCGTATGTCTAGGTTGTATTCCTGCAACATTAATGACCACCTGGTCAGCCTCATATTCCGGTTATGGAATTGATTCAGGTTCTTGAGGGGGTGATGGTCGGTGTAGATCACCACAACTGGTCCATAGGCTGGAACATACACCTCAAAGTGCCTGAGCGCTAGCACAATCGCCAGCAGTTCCTTCTCAACTACTGAATAGTTCTTCTGCGCCGAGTTGAACTTCTTTGAGAAGAAACTGACTGGGTGCTCCAGCCCATCTTCGTCTGATTGCATCAGAACGGCACCAGCCCCCACACCACTGGCATCAGTTGCCAGCTGGAATGGTCGGCTAAAGTCCGGGGCCCTGAGGATTGGGTGAGTACACAACAGGTGTTTTACTAGCAAAAAAGCCCTCTCACACTCAGGCGCCCACTTAAACTTTCTATCTTTGGCCAATAGGTCCGTCAGAGGAGCCAGCACAGTAGAATAGCCCTTTATAAAGCGGCGGTAGTGACCAATCATGCCCAAAAACCTCATGATCTGCTTCTTGGTGGACGGCCTGGGGAAGCAGTTAATAGCCAATATCTTGTTCTGTGGGGGGCACACCTGACCCAAACCCACCATGAACCCCAGATACTGCACGGTAGCCCGCACAAAAACACACTTTCCCAGGTTGACCACAAAGTTTGCCTCGCTTAATTTCTTAAATAGGGATTCTACATGTTCACAGTGGCTCTTGAAATCGTCATCGTAGATAATGACGTCGTCCAGGTGCACGGTACAGTTCAGAATGTGAGCCACCAACTCGTTCATCAAGCTTTGGAAGGTCGCTGGTGCGTTCTTTAGACCGTACGGCATGACATTACAATGATATGTAGCACCATCCACCACAAAACCACACACCTCTTTCGCCCGTTCAGACAAAGGCACCTGCCAGTAACCTTTTACCAGGTCTGTATGGTTGTCATGTGAAGCTACAACAACCTTGATAATCCTTTCTTGCACAAGAATGTAGAATAAAAGTCCAGAGATAAGTTTATAGGTTCTTATTAGCCAAAGATATACAGAGAGCTGGGGGGCACTGCTATGCTGAGTGCCGACCGGATGTTACTGATGAAAACATGTGCAGCGGTGCCGGATATATTTGGTGCAACGCTGCCGATACTACAGAGTACGGTATATTATCATGGGATATTAAACAATGATAGTATTGCCCTGAAAGTACATGTGTGTATGTTGCAATATGATTAAGGCATGTGTACACTCTGTATATATGTTGTGTGTGCACTTAACCTATATCAACACCTCCCTCCCCCTTCAAGCTCGCAAGACGTTGTCGAGCTGACTCTTTTTCTAGGAGCCTTTCAGACCTACGTGGGGCCATGGGGGAAGTGAAGGACTCTCTTTCTGGGTCCGTGCAAGACACAGGGATCTCAGGGTTATGGGGGAGGGGTTCAACACCAGGGGAATTCACTGGGCGGAGGAAGCGACGGTTCCGCCAATATATCTTACCACTGGGGAGACGAACCTCATAATCCCTGGACCTGCCGCAGCCCATGACGACCCCAACCTTGTCCCAGCGGTGAGAAGTCGGGTCTTGGATCCGCACTGTGGTGCCGACTCTCAACCTGGGAAGGGGGCGTGCGTGCTGATCATAGTTTCTCTGCACCAGCGCAGTGTGGGCGGCTGCACGGCGGTCACAGTCCTCGGCCTTGGCTTGCCACTCTGCTGCAAAGGACTGGGGATGAGCAGGGACACAAGACCGTAGTGGGTGGCCATACAGGATTTGTGCCGGGGAGCGGCCTGTGAAGTTCGGGGTGTTGCGGAGCTCCAACAGTCCACGGTCAAAGTCCTCACAGTCGATGTTGCCTGAGGGAGCCGTCTTCAGTATGAGGTGTTTGACGGACTTGACGGCAGACTCGGCATGACCGTTGGATTGTGGGTAGTGTGGGGAAGAGACCAAGTGATTGACTCCCCAACGCTCCATGAAGTCCCGGAACTCACGGCTAGTAAACTGTGGGCCTCCATCTGTACGTAGGCGGAGGGGTACACCAACTTCCCTGAAGTAGCGGCAGAAGATCCTGATGGTGTTTGAAGCGGTAGTATCTCCTTTGCAGGGTACGACAACGGGCCAGCCTGAGAGTCGGTCTGTTACGACGAGGAAGGATTTCCCCGCCACAGCGAAGAAGTCGGCTGAAACAGACTCGAAAGGCCTAGTTGGGTTGTCGTCGTTGATCATGGGTTCCTGCTGCTGACTAGGCTGTAAGACCTGACACGGCTCACAAGCTTGAACTGTGTTGGCGATGTCCGAGTTGATGCCAGGCCAAAAGACAGCCTGTCGCGCCCTACGCTTAGTGGCCTCCACGCCTCTGTGACTATCATGCAGGCGAGCCAAGGTGCGGCGGCGGGGGGCTTCAGGAACCACAACCCTCGCTCCGTACAGGACGAGTTCACCATCTGCTGACAGGTAGTCTCGGAGTTTCCAAAATGGGAGTAGAGAGTTGTGCAGGTCGTAGCGGTTGGTGAGGAAACCCGAAGTAACGCACTCACGCAGGCGGATGTACACAGTATCCGCTCTGGCTGCGTCTCGGAGTTCCTGGAGAATCCTGTCTGCGTCCTGTGAAGGAGAGTTGACGTCGGTGGCGGCGGATTTGACAGTCACGAGGGACCTGAGGTGAACCGTGGCGTCGGCACATGCTAACTCATCCTCTGGCGTCGGGTGGCTGACAGGGGCCCGTGACAACGCATCGTAGGATGCAGAGCAACCTGCCAGCGCGCCAGACGGCTGTGAAGAGGTAAGGTGCGACTTTCTCCTTCAGACGTTGGAGGCGGGGATTTTCAACCGCATCAAGGGTGTAGTTGTTGAAGATGGGGATGAGGGGGCGATGGTCCGTCATGAGGGTGAAGTGTTACAGTCCGATGAGGTAGAACTTGCACTTGGACATGGCCCAGACCACGGCTAGCATCTCCAGCTCAATGGTGGCATAGCGGGACTCGGGGTCGCTTAGGAACCTCGAGCCACACTGAACTAAGGGGAGACGGTTGTTGCCATGATCCTGTAGGAGGGCGTATCCAATACCGTTGAGGCGGGACGCATCAGTTTGTAGAATCACTGGTAGGGAAGGGTCGAATGGGGCCAGGACGGGTGGACTGAGCAGGGCAGCCTTGACCCGGCGGAAAGCCTCATCATGGTCAGCGGTCCACATAAACGACCTCTTCGGGCTCATCAGGGGGCGCAGGGGCTGAGCGGCAGTGGCGATCTCGGGGGTGAACTCCGCCAGCTGGTTCACCAAACCCATGAAGGAGCGAAGGTCGGTGATGTTGGCTGGTGTCGGGAAGTCCTTGATCGCTCCGACTTTGCCAGGGTCAGCCGAGATGCCCTCACCTGAGAGCGTGTACCCACAGAAGTTCACACTGGGTGCGGCGACCACGAACTTGTCCTTGTTGAGTGTGATCCCACTGTCACGGCACCGTATGAGCACTTCATGGATACGCTGAAGATGTGTGTTGAAGTCCTCGTCGTAGAGCAGCACGTCGTCGACAACCTTGGCACAATTTTGCACCCCTTGGAGGGCCCTATCACCGCGAAGGCAGAAGGCGTCACCTGTCGCAGCGAAGCCCATTGGACCTCTACAGTGTTGGAAACGGCCATAAGGAGTGATGAAAGTTGTGAGATGCTGGTCCTCCTCCGCAAGTTCCATTTGCCAATATCCACTCAGGGCGTCTGCCGTCGTGAAGAATTTCGCCTGCGGGGCCACACTGCGGATCGCTTCGAAAGGCGTCGGTGAGGGGTGGGCTGGGCGGGAAACTTGGCAGTTAAGCTTGGTGAGGTCTACGGTGAGGCGAACTTCGGCGTTGGGCTTGGCGACGACGACGAGGGGGTGGCACCACTCTGAAGGTTCATCGCCGGCCGGTTTGATGATACCTTGTGCCACTAGCGAGTCCAGCTCCTGCTTAACTTTGTCCCTGAAAGCAAAGGGGATCTGCCGCAGGGTTTAGATGGCAAAAGGCACGGCATCGTCCTTGAGGTGGATCCGCATTGGGGGACCCTTCATAGGCTTGAGTGGAGCTGTCTGGAGATCCTCCTTGGAGACCAACACGTCCTTGAACTCTCGAAGAAAGAACTCCTTGGCTTGTGCAGGTGACGTGGTGGCTGTGAAGGGTAGCTCCTTACACCTGTAGATGTGTTTAACCTGTAGAATTGGCTCGGGGAATTTCGCTGAGATGATGGCCAATTCTTGACAGTGGCGTTTGGACAGAAGCGGCGTCTGAACACCCTCGCGGACTTGGATTGTGGCCGAACAGGAGCGTTTGCTGATGGTGAGTTGTGCATGAAACGTCCCCAAAGCAGGAGCCATTGCAGAGCCATCCGCGTTGAGCGTTGTTGTCGGAGGCGGAGGTCGTAGGCTGCTGAGAGGAATCCGAAGTATATCGAGGTGTCGTCGGCCGATCACTGTGATGTCTGCACCTGTGTCAGGAAGCATGTGGAGTTTTCTAGTGGTGCCGCTGTAGGTGAGACTCACGGATGTCAGTGTGGGTGCCTGAACAGGTGATCCCAGGCTTATGACCACGACGGCCGCAGTTAGTGCAGGTGTAGTCTTCAGCCGGGCACTTGTTCTTGTCGTGCCGGCGAGCACAACGCTGGCAGGCGGCAGCCGACGCCAAGGACTGTTGCGATGTGGAGAACTTGTCGCGTTGCTTAACCTGCTTGTTCTGCTTGTACGCTGACACGGCGTTAACCTGGGATGGTGGGGCACGTATGGCTGATGTAGCGCTTCGAGTGGCCTCATAGGAACGGCAAGTGTTGACGATGTCCTGTAATGAAGGGGTGGCGTCGAGGGAAAGCAGCTTCTGTACAAGTTCTTCGCCATGTATGCCCATCAGAATGACCATCTTGAGTTGGGTCTCCTTGCAGGCTGAAGAGTTCCCTGGGCAGACGTCAATTTCTTCGGCGATGTGGCAGAGGCGGACGTAGAAGTTGTTGAATGACTCGCCCTGTTTTTGCTTGCAACTGAACAGGTCCCTGCGACGGAGAGCTTCATTGCGAGAATTCTTGATGTACTCCTGAAGTGCATCGAGGACTGCATCAACGGTCTTGTCGGTGTCAGGGGGTATGCTTAAGGTGTGCTCCAAAAGCCGCTGTGTCTCCAGGGTTAAGCACATCCGCATCTGGATCAGTTGTTTCTCCCTCGGTAATTTAGATAAGTCTACCATAATAGAGTAATCGTCCCACCGACGCCTCCATTCTCTGAAAACCTGGAAGGTGGCATCAGCACGAAGGGGCGGCGGGTTCTGGGTGATAGCCTTCTGTGGTGGAGGTGGAGCTGTAGGGGTGGAGGATGTTGTGGAATTGGGTGTTGTCCCCGTTGAGGTAGGTGTAGGTGCGGCGGCAGGTGGGGTAATTTGGGCCAGAGCCTGGACAAGGGCGGAGAACTTGGCATCGTCCATCTGTCTCCTGTAGTCCTCCTCCGTGCGTCGTCTGTTTTCCTCTTCCCATCTTCTGCGGTCCTCCTCCTGTTGTCTGCGGTCCTCCTACTGTCTTCTGGTATAGTCGTCCCGTTGTCTGCATTGCTCCATATACTGTATGAGCTGAAGGAGGTCTGCACTTGTAGTAGGTTGTAGACTTGCAGGGTGTGGTGACAGGGGTGGCATCCCCCTATAGTGTAGGGGAGGTAAAGTGGGGGGAGATTGGGGAGGTGGAGTAAAATGAGGGGTGGTGAGAGGAGGAGAGGTTGGAGGGGAATGAACTGACTGGTACCCCTTACCAGCAACTCCAACAGTATCTCCATCATTATCTCCACCACTATCTCCACCAGTAGCTCCACCATTATCTCCCTCCCCAGTAAGGTCGTGTGGGGTGTCTCTGGGCTCCCCATGAATCTGCTCATCTCCCTCCATAATTGGTTGATAGCTGACACACTGTAGTCTTGCAGGAACGATGAAAATGTGCAGTACAACTGGAACAGTTTATTTAATAGTGCGAGAAATTATCTGTGCTAGAGTGAGTGAGTGAGTGCGGTAGACGTGGCACCACCGTGTTGACTTGGCAGAGATGTTACTCAGTTACTTGTTCGTCAAGGGGAATCCACGCAATGCGAGCTAAGCTCATTATTATCGCGCCTCCTTAACTGGGAATGTATTGCGTGAAATGCATGTTAAGTGTTTTATGTACTGTTGGAATGGCTGTGGATGTGTGTGTAATCTGTATTTTAGCCAATTGGCGACATCGGAAACGAAGGCTTAGGGTGGATCTGTATGGTACCATTCTCACTATAGACGGTACCGTCTCGCCCGAAGGCTTAGGTAGCCATCAGCTTAGGTGAACCATATGATACCCATCTCGCCTTGTACCATTTTTGCCAACCCCAGATGGGATGTCACAACGTCGTCCACTTATTCCAGGTACCTATTTACAGCTAGGTGAACTGAGGCTAACACATGAAAGGAGACAAGCCCAATTTGTCTCCGCCCGGCCGGGGATTGAACCCCCGACCCCTCGTGTGTGAGACGAGAGCTCTACCTACTAGGCTACGGGCTGTGCGTGTGTCCGTGTGCGCGCATGTGCCGGCACAGCTGGAAGGCACTGAGGGGTGGTAGCTTAGCTGCAGAGTTCAGTGTGGCTGGAGCCGTCAGAGAGGGAGGGTATGCTGCTCCTAGCTCTTGTCCAGCAATGTTTCGGCGGCTATAACCCTCACAGCAAGTTGGGAATGGGCACAAATGACATGGGACATATAATAAAGGCACTGCACTACACTCTTAAGTACTTCACTGCACTATAAAGCACTGCACAATAATATATCCAGGGCTGGAGAGGTGAGGTCTTGCAAGATGGCTGGCTGAGAATCCGGTCTTGGCTCGTATCTCCTGGCTGCATTAACACACTGCGCCATGTATGGTTGTCATGTGAAGCTACAACAACCTTGATAATCCTTTCTTGCACAAGGATGTAGAATAAAAGTCCAGAGATAAGTATATAGGTTCTTATTAGCCTAAGATATACAGAGAGCTGGGGGGCACTGCTATGCTGAGTGCCGACCGGATGTTACTGATGAAAACATGTGCAGCGGTGCCGGATATATTTGGTGCAACGCTGCCGATACTACAGAGTACGGTATATTATCATGGGATATTAAACAATGATAGTATTGCCCTGAAAGTACATGTGTGTATGTTGCAATATGATTAAGGCATGTGTACACTCTGTATATATGTTGTGTGTGCACTTAACCTATATCAACAAGGTCCACCTTGGTCAAGAACTTGGCCCTGCCAATCTTGTCTACACAGTCATCGACCTGGGAAAGAGGATATGGGTTGGTGGGAGTCAAGCCGTTTAGCCTGCGGTAATCAACACAGAAGCGCACCTTGCCATCTGGCTTAGGTTGCAGCGTTACGGGAGATGTCCACTTTACCGCCCCCTTCTCGATCAATCCCTGTTGCAACAAATACTCCAACTCCGCCCGGAGGGCCGGAAGTTTAATAGGGGGCACCCGATAGGGCACTGATTTGAAGGGTGGGTGGTCTCCGACGTCAACGTCGTGCACCTCATGAGTAGTGAGGCCTGGGTGTTCCGCAAATACAGTAGGGTATAAACAGAATAGGCGCTCGACAGCCACACGCTGTTGCTCAGGTAGGTGTTGCAAAGCCTCATGAGCCGCCTGTCTCGTGTTTCCCGCCCACTGATCTGCAAAAACATGATAATCCCAGTTGTCATCCACCTGCGCATGACTGTCCCGTTTTCCTTCTCCACCTTGACTGCTGAAAGTCATCACGGGGACAGTGAGAGGCTCAGGTGGGCGCCTCACATACTCCTTCATCAGGTTGACATGACATAACTGATTCCTCTTACGCCTGTCTGGAGTGGCCACCAGGTAATCTAAGTCCGAGAGCTTCTCTGCTACCCTATAAGGACCAGCGTACTTTGCGGATAAGGGGTGACTTACAAGAGGGAGTAGTATCAACACCTCCTGACCCACGTGAAACTCCCTGAGTTTCACCTTGTGGTCGTACCTGTCCTTCATGAGGGCCTGAGAACCTACCAGATTGCGGCCAGTCAACTCCAGACTACGCAACATTCGTTCTCTACTCTCAAGGACATACTTAAGCATAGACCATGGTTTAGCGGTGCCTTCCCATATCTCCTTTACCATGTGGAGAGGCCCTCTGACGCGGTGTCCAAACACAAGCTCATTAGGGCTAAACCCCAAACTCTCCCCAGGTACCTCTCGTGCAGCGAATAACACATACGGCAGGCCAAGATCCCAGTCCTTGCCGTTCTCAAGACAATAGCAGCGAAGCATGCTTTTTAGAGTGGAATGCCACCTCTCTAACACCCCCTGACTCTCTGGGTGATAAGCAGATGACACTACAGTGACTATCCCGTGCTGCTTCATTGTCTGAACGAACAAGTTGGAGGTGAAATTCGATCCTTGGTCTGACTGTATCTCCTGCGGGTATCCGTACCGGGAGAAGTATAATAGCAAGTTACGGACCACCGTCTTCGCCAAACCATTTCTCATCTGGTATGCGTCTGGGTACCGAGTTGCTACGCCCATGACTGTCAAGAGATATTTATTTCTGGCACTTGTGGGGGGGAGGGGGCCAACCATGTCGACTACTACTTTACTAAAGGGAGGCCCGCTGACGGGAATTGGGTGTAACGGAGCCTTTGGGATGCACTGGTTAGGTTTCCTGACCTTTTGGCACACACTGCACATTGCCACCCATGACACCACTTGTGCTCTCAAACCAGGCCACCAAAACAGTTTCCCCAAAGCCGCCACCGTCTTACGGACACCCAAGTGTTCCGCCAGCGGTACATCATGAGCCAACCTTAGTAGGCTATCCCTGCATACCCTCGGTACGACCAGCTGGTCTACCACTCCTGACCCACCCTCCCAACTTCTCTGCGGGTCTTGGAATCGCCGATACAAGATGCCATCAATGAAAAAAAATCTCCAGACTTTGCATCCCTGTCCTCTTCGAGTTCGACAGCACCGTTACTACACTTTAGAACCTCTGGGTTTTCTAGCTGCAATTTGCGAATATCTGAGGGAGCTAGCCTGTCTAAGTGTTTGCGAAACAACTCATGCCCTCCCCCAACATCGAACTTTGCATCCCGTTGCTCTCTCCGTGTATACCGTTGCTGCCTCTGAGTCTCTTTAAGCCCTGCCTCTACACTCTCAGTGACAGGTGGTGGTGCTTCTCCAGACTCTAATAACGGTGCTAATACTGAGTCCCCGAGAAGCGCTGCTGGTACTAGACTCTCCACCGTATCAGCTTTCAGCACCTTCTCGTGACCGTTCCTTCGCTTATTTGAAGAGTGTTGGTTAGGCTGTGACTCCCTGGATGCGAGAGATCTGGTTACAACACACGCCATTGGTTGCACCTGACACTTCTCAATCCACTCCTGTTCCTCCCTACTCACGTCGGCCGGCTCCTCGGCAACGACTAAGGATGAAACCTTAGAAGCAGGCACCGCAAAGTCATTGCCGAGAAGGAGGTCGACGCCCCCAACAGGCAATTTCTCCACGATTCCCACATCCAGTTCGCGAGTCACACCGTCAACTTCAAGCTCCATGCTAACAAGCGGGTATGACCTAGTTGCATTAACTCCCTGCACCACAACTACCCGCGCCGCGTTTATGGGTCTACCTGTGAAATTCTTCAAGAGTGTCTGAGAGGCACCTGTGTCATGCAAAAGCTGTACCCCATGCTTCTTGCCCCCCCACTTCATGCACCATGCCCTCTATGGTCGCGAAAGGCATCGCGAACAGGGTTCGAGCCTTCCGGATCCTTCTTCACTGGCGGTGCTCCATCCTCTGATCTTATGCCTCCAGCAAACACAGAAGACTTCTGGAACACCCCAATGCTGCGAGCCAATGACACAGCCGCCGTGGGAGGTCTGCTCGGACAAGCTTTTGCCATGTGCCCCTCTTTGTGACAGTGATAACACTCAAATTTCCCCTTGGACTTATACTGAGGTGTAAAAGTCCCCTGACCCTTCTTAAACGGGGCGGTGCTAGGTTTGTGATCAGTCTTGGTGTCATTGCTTTTAAATTTATGTGTGTCCATATTCCGGGGAGGGGGAGGATAACGCTCCTTAACGCCTACATCGTTTCTCTGTGCAGAGCCGCACCCCCGAATTAGTGACAACCGAAGATCAGCCATCTCTGCTGCTTCTACGAGAGTTCTTAGGTTCTTCTCTTTAAGGTTTAAAGTCAAGTCGCCGCCCGTACACTTATATAACTGCTCTAGAAGCATCAACTGTTTCATCTCATCAAACGTAGTTGTCTTCTCTGATCTGAGCCAGTTTCCCATAGCGTCGGTCAGGTCCCGGTCATGCTCCAAGAAGGTACTGTCTCGCCCCTTAGTCACACCCGGAACTTTAACCTATATGTCTCGGGTTGTAGCTCGTATGCCCGCAGGACAGCCTCCTTGAGCTCCTCATAAACAACGCAGGACTCCAAAGGCAGTGCATCGTAAGCCTTGAGCCCCTTACCTACGAGTCTAGAGGACACAAGGGCCGCCCACTTAACTTCAGGCCACTGATGCTCCCGGCACTTCTTCTCAAATCTATTGATAAACTCTGTGACACCAGACTCATCAAATACAGGGACCAGTTTGAGAAGGTGCGACAGAGACTGATCATGTGCACGGTTTCCAGTACCGAGTCGCTGTCCCGTCGTCTCAACACGAGACTTCTCTAAAATCCATGTCGGCACAGTATCTTGTAGATTCTAGTTCAGTCCTAAGCTCAGCTTCCCTCGTCTGTTGCTGCATCCTAGCCAGCTCTAATTCTCTCTTCTATCTTAGCTAGCTCTATCTGCTGTTGACTCTGATGTTGCATCTTTGCCATCTCGAGGTGAAAGAGCATCTCCGGGGTCAAACCTTGAGGAGGAGGAGGAGATGCAATGATGTTAGAAATACCCGGTGATCCCCCCAGGGGCAAACCACCCTGCCAGTCACTACCCACCTGCGGAAGCGTGCTCAGGGTCGGTACTCCAATAGGAGGATTGGGAGTCGAGTGAAGGGGAAGCTCGGCCAAAGGGCTCTGAGCACTCACCCTACCTCGTACGCCAGTTACCACACCCAGCACACACGTCATCAGGTCATCCTTGGTCATGCCACTAGTACATACATGACCGATAGCTGCGGCTAAGCACTGGAGACCGTACCGATTCATACCCACCAACCGGTCGGAAGTAACAGGCCATTGTAAAAAATTCCTTGCATCCTCCACACTGTTCACCAAGTTAACAACCTGCCCATGCTGCTGCTCCTCAGCTTCTACATCACGTACTGTGTCTTCATCCTGCACTGATCCGCTATAAGACATGATGCTCACTGAAGATTTTTCACTTTGATACACAAAAAAGAAGTACCCCAAACTCTTATACCACAATATTCACAATAAAAAATTCTCGGAGACAGCTTAAGTGCTATATTACTTTGCTAAAAAAATAATTCTTGCATGTCCTCAAAAATATTCCACAAAATCAACAAATGTTCACTGCCTAAACTGTGAGAAAAATCTGCACAATAACCTGCAATTATATGTCAGTTCACCAAATCCTGAGCTAGGTCGCCATTTGTTACGATCGGGTCTCGTATAAATCAGTGGCTCTTATACATTGGACTAGACTGGCATAAATGCAACAACGGAAACACTAGATCCAACCCCTGATATATAATCCCGTCGAACAAAGAACACATAACCTCCAGAGTTATATCTGCGATAGCGGGGTATCTTAACTCTCAGTATCTATGTGCTTCTACTATAGGCTGATGTTCTCTGAAACAGCCTATTACCTATAACATATGGTTGCTTAGTTATGGTACACAAGGAAAAGATAGTTAACTTAATTAAATCACAAGAGTGATCTAATGCAAACAAGAAGAAGGTTTACTTAACGTTACTTTAATCAATAATATCTGTCACTCCTTTATGAAAGAGAGTGTTGTAAAGTCCTCAAGCACCGAACAAGGAATCTTCTGAATAATGTCGGATGCTACTAAGAAGAACGTATCGGAAATGGAATCACAAAATGGCAGGAGGCAGGACAATGAACGTGTAGGCTAAATACACAAAGAGGCTGGACATATAATGTTATTGGACACAAGAATATTATAAGCGGTGTAACTGTAATAATGCTCGCCACGAAAAAGTAGTACTCCTATTAACAAAACCGGTCTATGCTGGTTGTGTCTCTCTACAGCAACCTAGACCTCAAAATGCTTGTGTAAAAATAATGGGTATGCATAAAAGAGTATATGATCTAATCCAGCTAATGTCTACCCGGGTTAATAAAGTCTAGCTGGGATGCGCAAAGGTACAGAATTCTGGTGGAGCAAGGCAGCTCCTAGCCTAGTGTGGACCTTGGGTCTGTGCGGCCTGATTACGTTAATATGAAGGGGTGCTCTCTTGAGGATTCTCGATCACAAGTATCGAGTATCCTCCTGGCGACCCTCAAAAGTAAAAGCAAATAGAGTTAGAACAGTGTTGGGTGGATTAGGCAAGCAGCCCTCACGCACTACACAGTCTAAACTCCAAGGTACACAGACAAAAGATCCACCCAGGTAACCCACAGAATCCGTAGTGTCGTGTAGCTCAAAAGTAGCCTACACACAGGGAAAACACCAACAGCAAGGTACCTGATCCTCAGTCTAGCATTATTTAACCCTGTAGAAACATTAGTGATTGATGGAGACAGTCTGAGCAATACAATCTCCCCAAAACGACAATGACTATCTTCAACCTTAATCTAGTACATGAGAAATGTGAGATCCAGCATATAATACAGTCTGGCCACCAATTCAAGGTGTGGATGCAGAGAACCAGAGGGTAATTGATATTAATAAAAGGTGAGGAAGTAGTGGAAATGATAGAGGCAGTAGGAGAGAAAGATTCTAAGACAAGAGTGTGGGACAGTTCAAGGGAGATGCTTAGAGTATGCTGTCTGGGAAGGATCTGACAAGGATATTCCCATGGACCTCCTGGCTGGAGTCCCAGTTCGCAAGAATGGCACGAGGGTGCGCGACAGTCGCCCAGTAAGCAGCCGCGTAGTAGGCAGTGTTAGGCAGGAGGCAACGAATCCCACAAGGCCTATGTAAGGGGGCCAGCCACGCGCCACACTCACTACCAAGTCACACCACCTTGTCTCTCTCTCTCCCTCTCCCGCTCGCCTTCCCATCATTCAACTACTTAACACAATACTTTCAATTGACTAAATAAAATAGAAAGGATTGTGACAGACGAAAATAAAGAACAGTTCTGAACTGTCTGCAACACAAGCTTTCTCGAGAAGGAAAGTACACAATGATAGGTAGACTGTAGCTATATTCTCTGCCCTGGCGAGTCCTAGCGAGTAAGCCATGTGTTTCTGGGGGAAGCGGTGAGCGTCACAGACTGAAAAGGTCCGCTCATATAAATGTAGATTAATAACTCTGCTTACGCAGAGTTGATAATACCGGGAGTGTAACTCACAATTAAATCACCGTAGAAAATTGCAGTTAGGCAAAGTAGAAATGCTGATGGAGGTGTTGATGGATGGTAGGCAAATGGCTACTTTTCGAACACCATTGGATGTTTACCTCGAAGGTGACCACGAGGGTGCACCTTAACAAATAAAGAAAATGTGAAGGTGAAGAAATTTAAATCATGATAATATGGCCTAGCTTGTCAGTCGGTCTGTCAGTTGGATGAAGTTAAGTTAAGTTAGATGATGAGAGCTGGATGAAACCAGAACCAGGTTGCGGCAAACTAAGGAGTGGAGATGTTGTCTCTATGATAGACAAAGAAGCTCTGGCGCGCTGCGCCACAATCCGAGACGTCATCGTCTTACGCAACGAATCTAGCGACTACAGCTAAGTTTGTAGCGGATATCTAGCGGTAAATATCGCACCGCTTTTATAATATTACGACATGGCTATATGATCAATCATATATGCATTCCTAAAGACACTTAAATACTATACTTTCGTATAATAGGCCTTATTTATCTTATTAAGCTTACATACTGTACAAACTGTATTTAGGGTATGATACATAGAAAATGTAGGTTATACCACTGACTATCGTGAATCCACGATACACTCCCCCCCCCAAACACAATACCTGAACCCCACCTTATATCTAGAGTTGCCCAGAAGCAATCTTGTGTCGCCACATATCAACGGCGCCACGGGCTGCGTGTCTGGGTCTAGTCCCGATCCGAGGTGGATCCCCAACGGGTTGTGGTGGATCGGCTAAGTTAGCCTCCTCGGATCCAGCATCATCAGGTGGAGCTTCTTCTTGTGTAGAAGAGCCAAGCTCCATAGCGTACAGTCGTGCGACCGGATGAATTGTAGTCCCAGTAGCTGTCCTGAGCAGCGCCACTCGCCCTACTGAGCCCTCGCCCTCGTACACCTTCACTACGCGGCCCAACTTCCAATACAATCTAGGACTTTCATCATGGATGAATACAATCTCGCCTACAGAGGGTGCTGATGGTTGATCAGCAGTTTTAGTCGCCCTCTCACGCAGTGCCAATAAGTAATCATTCACCCATCTCTTTTTAAAATCACCAATAACCCTAGAAATATACTGGTACCGTCGTGGCACTGCAGCCTCGGTGAACATCGAAGGGTCCTCTAACTCTGCCTGAGACTGCAAATCAGTAGGAAATGCAGTCAATGGCTTGCCGTAGAGCAAATGCGCTGGGGTTAGTGGCAGTGGTTGTTGCAGGTCGGTATATACGTAAGTGAGAGGACGATCATTAACCACCGCCTCGACTTCAGTGAGCACCGTTACTAGTTCGCACCTTTTTAACAAGGCGCGTCTTGCAACCGCCCGTAAGCCTGACTTCACAATGCCTACACACCGTTCCCACATTCCACCAAACCACGGCGCTTTGACTGGTATGAATTTCCACTCGCATTTCCGCTCTCCCAAGTAAGCAACAACTGTTGGATCATCGCTAATATCTTTCAAGTACCTGGAAGCTTGAAGAAAAGTGGGAGCATTGTCACTAAAAATCAAATGAGGGAAGTAACGACGTGCACAAACTCTCCTGAATGCCAGCATAAACTCTTCACAAGACATATTGTCACAGAGTTCTAAATGTATTGCACGTGAAGTGGCACAAGTAAATAGCAACACATAAACCTTGCCCAGTTCCCTAGTTCTCAGTGCGCCGGTATAGTCTAGTCCTGTAGCTCTGAAGGGTTCTAGATGATTAACGCGGCATTCTGGCAAGGGTGGAGCAGGTCCAGTCGTAAATGGTGTTCCTTTCAGTCTACGGCACACCACACACCCTTTGACTACTCGTCGAACTACTTGTCGAACTATGGGTATCCACCAGTTGAGACGCAATTTAGAAATAACGTGGTGGACCCCGTAGTGCAATACTTCCTCGTGTGTGCGTTGTACCAGTAGATCGGTGACATGGTGTGTTGCAGGCATCAGGATAGGATTGTTGGCACAGTCGTCTACACCTGACCACTTTAGACATCCCTCACATCTAATAATGTCATTCTTCAGGTGTAGCCTAAGTTGATGCACAATGTTAGGCATTTAAATCTTACCAGAACTTCTCATGGACTCTAATTCCTGACTACAGGATTTCCTTTGAACCCTTCTAATTAGTGTTACCTCTGCTGCTTTTATTTCCTTTGCATTTAAGCTTTGACCCAGATTGCAGAGTCTTCCTTGTAGCTTGGCCTTTATATTGGTTATGTAACGCAACACCCAAACTACGACCCTGACTAATTTATTGTACCCACCGATCCTTACTCACTCTAACATAGGATTCGGTGTTGATGTCGGTTGAATGACAGCTGTCACCGTTTCTAAAGGCAAAGCTAACTCAACCTCAGCATTACATACAGCCCAATCCCCTTCGTGGAGCACCCATTTTGGGCCTTGCCACCACAGGTCGGACTTAATCAATTTGGACGCCGTTACTCCCCTACTTACTAAGTCACTGGGGTTGTCCTTGGTTGGTACATAATGATAGAAGGCGTTTGGTAGTAGGGATCGTATTTCATCCACCCTATTGCGAACATAGACAGGCAATGTCTATTGACTATGCACCCAGCTTAGTTCAATTTAGCTATCGCACCATACATGTACCGCCCTTAGTTGCAGTTCCTTATCGTATGAAGTGCGTACATGGTTAACCAAACGTCCCAATAGCAGCATGGCAGTTAGTTCCAATTTGGGAATTGTGACCCCCTTTAACGGTGCAACCTTAGCCCGGGCGGTAAGTAAATTAATCCCAAACGAGGTAACACAATAAATAGCTACTCCATACGCTGTGGCACTCGCATCACAGAATGCATGTAAAGACATGGGTCCAAATGCGGTCACTTGGCGCGGTAACTCTAATGTACATAGGGTGTTATAATCTTCTAGTAAGGACCCTGTTCAACAAGATCGTCGGGTAATTTTTCGTCCCACCCCACGTTGCGGCTCCATATTTCTTGTATTAAAATCCTAGCTCTGATGGTGACAGGTAATGACAGGTAATGCTAAACCCAAAGGATCAAAAAATTGCGCGACTTTACTCAGCAGACTACGTTTTGTGTGCGTCCCTGTTTGTTTAGTATAATCTTTCTTCCGGTACATCAGTGTGTCTTTCCCTGGTTGCCATATCATCCCCAAGATTCTGGCATATTCTTGATTATCGGAAGCTACCCCATCTATTATTAGACCATCCCGAAGCAACACAGAATTTGAAATCCACTCGCGGAGAAACAGATGAGCCTCAGTGAACAACCTACTAGCCTGCCCACAGTTTGCGACTAGTTCCTTTTCACTATCACTAGACCCCTGTAAATTGTCTATGTATAATCCGTGAGCGAGTTCAGTCGTGTCTTCTTCAGAATCATAAATATGTTTTTTAATGGTCGCGTTTAATAAAAATTGTGAACATGTAGCGCCAAACAAGACTACCTTAAACCGATAGGTTACTATGGGACTCTCTGGGTCGTCGATGTTTTTGAACCAAAGGAACCGGGTGACGTCTCGATCCCCCTTCTGCAATCTCACTATCAAGAAGGCCTTTTCTATATCGCTGGTGGATGCGTAACATCCCAGTCTAAAGCGCAGTAATTGCTGCGATAGGTCCGACACCATGGAAGGACCGGTCAATAGACAATCATTTAGACTGGGACTATGGCCTAGGTGGGCTGAGCAGTCATATACCACTCAGATGGGAGTGGTAACACTGCCCTTCTTCACCCCATGATGTGCGAGGTAATGGACTTTCCCGGTACTCCCTGGTTCATCCACATCGACGACCTCGATAAACCCTCGGTTGAGATAATTTTAAAAAACCTGGTCATAAACCTTGTAGGTGCTAGGTTCTTGGGTTAGTTTCCGCTGCAAGGCGCGTAACCTACCCAACGCTAAACCATAATTGGTTGGCAAACTGATATTCTCATGTTTCCAGGGTAGACAAACTTCGTATTGTTTTTCCGTGGTCAAGTAACGCACAGATTCCAAGAACTTCTCTATCGCGACTTGTGATTCCTAGTCATTTTCCACAGGCTTAATTCCTATGTGGTCTAGTTTCCACAGCCCAGGGGGGGGGGGGTGGGGAAGGTAAAACCATATTTTGGATCTAAAATCATAACTATTGAACAAATTCAAAACATCTTTTTTGACTGACGTTCGCATTCACGCAACAAATGTTCGTGTGAAATTTGGTGAAAATCCGTCAAAGGAAGAGTTTCGGGACTGATGGACGACGACGACAATTTGTTTTGATGGTACCCACTATACGGGGGGGGGGGGGGGGGGAGAGGGGGAGGGGGGGGGCGATACCAAACTCTGCTTACACAGAGTTGATAATTAATGGACAACTCCCCTTCCTCGACATCCTCGTCACCCTGAACACACTTGGGTTCAAAACCACAGTTTACACTAAACCTACCAACACAGGACAATGCCTCAATGGTGACAGCAAATGCCCCCGTCATTATCTCCTATCCTCCATCTCCGCCTACATCAGGAGAGCCCTCACACACTGCTCTACTTGGGCCGACACCCACCAGGAACTGGAAAGATTATCACAAGTCCTAATAAATAAAGTAGACGTGCCGTTTCGTCCAAAATCAAAACGGCATACCGAACTCTGCGATAGGTCACCATCAGCACTACTAGTCAATCATTACTATCGTCATCCCTACTACTATTACTACTACTACTACTCTCACCATCATCACTACTACTCTCATCATCACTACTACTCTCATAATCACTACTACTCTCATCATCACTACAACTTTCACCATCATCACTACTACTTACCAGCATTACTAATACTGTCACCATCATCTTACAATCATCATTACTACTGTCACCATAATCAATACTATTATGACCATCATCACTACTACTAGTACTGTCACCATCAAATCTACTACTGTTATCAGCGTCACTACCATCATCATCACTACTGTCATCATTATCACTAAATCTACAACTATCATCACTGCTATTATCACCATCAACATTATCCCCACTATTACTACCATCACTTCTAATGTCAACTAAACTAACTTAACCTAACAAATACGGGCAAGTTTTATTTCCGCCCCCTGATCGATGGCGTTCAGTGAGTGTGCCCCTATGGGGCACACTCACACAGAACGCCATCATCATTACATGGGAATAGGTACAGGGAGGTGGGGGGGGGGGGGTCTGGTGGCTTGGGGGGGGGGGGGAGGGGGGAGGGGGACACACAATTTTTAGGACCTAAGATCATAACTATTGCACAAATTCAAAATTATTTTTTTTAATTACCGTCTAATTCACGCACCGAAGGTTCGTGTGAAGTTTGGTGAAAATCCTTCAAACGGTTTAGGAGGAGTTCTCGGACAGACAGACAGACAGACATTTCGGTTAGCATGTACCACTATACGGGGGGCGATACCACTCTGCTTACGCTGAGTTGATAATGGATATTCCTACTCGGACGTCTCCAGCACCATCAACCACCACCTTGAAAAGTGGTACTGTACACCCAAAAGCCCCCAACATTGACCCCCATAATGAAATCAAAATATGCTACCGTAATTACATGTCCTCCGACCACAAAACTGACAAGGCAGTCATAAAAGAAATAGTAGCTAAACATGTCCTCCTCACCATCCAAGAAAATAAAATCAAATTAATCATATATAATCATAAAACCCCTAAGACCTCCAACCTTGTTCTCGTAACAGACCTGCTCCCACCAAAACAAAAAGCCCGATGACTGACAATCACGTAATATACCAATTTACTTGTAATTTTGAGGACTGTGGACCTCAATCATACATATTTGTATAACGCGGACTCGTCTATCCCGACGACTAACCCTTCACCTTCAGGCAGGAGCCATAAAAGATCACTACCTGACCCCCCCCCCCACACGTAACGATTTAAATAAACTAACCACCATAGTAGATAAAGAAAGTGACCCAAGACGACTCCCAATACTAGAAGCCCTATACATACAAGCCCTGAATCCCAGTATTAACCTTTTCACGTTTTTATGACCCAGAGGTTGCCAGATTAGCAAATTAATAGAGTTCTCTCACTCTTATAATTACCTATCCAATATTAGTTTTCTGCCCACAGCTAACTCAAAGACAACTGCAGAGGTTGAAGTAACTAAACTAAAGGTTTCTAAATACCCCTGATGGTAACAAAGGCTATAAAGTATCCCTAATAGGCTCAAAATAGCGTCAAGAACGTGAGAGGGTTAATAATCAAACTCTAGACCTACAGATACTCCCTTCTGCGAAGAGACACTACCCAGACGTGGTGCCCCTGGAGAGATGCCCATCAGCTCCGCCCCTCGAATCCGCGCATCTCACGTCGTGCCACCCAGCTCCCAGCCAACCAGCGATGACTTCGGCCCCCCCTTCTCTCCACCCCCCTACACCCCCAGCCACGATTGACTCCAATGCGCAACTTCTGACGCCATCACCTACTGGCCAATCACAGACCGGGAGAAGTGCCCGCATAGCAAAAATACCTTCCACCAATGACAGACATTAGCCTGCCTTTACTTCGCCACCTCAGCCTACCCAGCCCTATTTAAGCTCATATTATTCACTTTACCATTCATTACTTGAACATGCTAATTGTTTAGCGAAACGTCGTATCCACTGTTCACCATGTACCTGTATCCTGTATCCATTTCATCATGAACTTCGCCAATCTACTATACCTCCTTACTGCCCATCAACACAAAATTGTCAGAGCCCTAGAAAACTTGAACAATAAAATCTCTATTGCTGAAATTGCTGTTTCTTTTAACCTTGTATGCATCAAGGAATATATATCTATATATCTATATATCTATCTATCTATCTATTGCCTGACGCCGTGATCCCCGAAGGGGTGGCCACGAACGGAACGCCCATGCACCTCTGTCCCCAGTCAGTCGACGCCCCTCCCCCCAACCAGCACCGCCTTCGTTCATGTACTTCCTCACTCCATCCTTCCACCTCATATTCGGTCTACCTCTCCGCCTCTGTCCCTCCACCTCGCTCTCGTACACCCTCTTAGTCATTCTCTCGCTTTCCATACGTTCCATATGGCCGAACCATCTCAAGTTGTTCCTTTTCACACTTTCCAGCACATCTACTCCACACACCTCCTTCTTACTTCCTCATTAGTCTGTCTATCCCTCCATGTAACTCCGCACGCACTCCTTAAGTAATTCATTCCACTGCTCTCACTCTTGGTCTGAGTCTCTCAACAACGTCCATGCTTCGCTTCCGTAAGTCAGTGTCGGGATTACCACACTGTCATGCAAGGACTTCTTCACTTCCATACTGACCACCCTAATTCTTGTTACTGCTTTTAGCGTTCCTTCAACCCTCTTCCCCTATATATCTATATATATATAGGATATATATATATATATATATATATATATATATATATATATATATATATATATATATATATATATATAATATATATATACATAATTATGAAATATAGAAATGCTTAAATTATATTTTTCGTTCATGAGCATTCACTTTCCCCATTAAGACATTGGCCATTGTTATTAGGTTTGCCCTAAACGCCCTAAACGATACCTACAGTCCACCATCGCCGCCTATGTCAGGAGAGCCCTCACCCATTTCACTACCTGGAATGACACACACAATAAACTGGAAAGGCTCACCCAGGTCCTAGTCAACAATGGGTATTCCAACACTGACGTCACCAATGCCATCAACCACCACCTAGAAAAATGGTACAAACAAGACCCCCCTATCACCAACCCGGCCAATGACATTACATTTTTTTACAGAAACTACATGTCTTCCGACCTGTTAGGGATTTCTATTTCATTAAAGTGTCACTGGTTGTAATTGAGGTATTGTGCTTGTTATGGTGGGTACGATCTTTAATTATTTATGATTGAACGTCGTATGCAATGTTATGAGCCCGGTATAATTAATTTAACCTGTAAACAGCTTAGTTATATCTAGGAAGATATTTTTGTTCACGAGTGTACAGGAACGAGTGAGGTGAGGTGAGGGAGGCTTGGTACAGACTACCCCCCTTTCGTTCACATTCCATTCTACCCCCTATCGTCCTACACTCGTAACCCTATTCATTCTCCCCCCTTTCTTCCAACCCCCTTGCTCTTCTTCGTTGCCTGACGTACGAATGATATTGATTATAACTAGGTAATAATGTATTTGGCTATTCTAATCATAAGTAATGTTTACAAGATATATCATAGAGTTCTTGGTAAAAGTAATACTTTAATTCAGCAAGTATATAATGAGTTGAGATTAATACAGTTAGAGAAGTTGGTATCAGAGCCAGGTGCGCTAAGGGTATATAAACCGCTAGTACCGTAACCACAGGTAGTGTATTCTCCACCACCATCTTAAGCTGACCTGCCCTGAGTTCGTTTGTAAAAGAATCACTATGAGTTGAATAAGTATCGCCTAGGATTTTTTCTATGTGTATTGATTGCTTTCATTTACTCTCTTGGAGGGTATTTATATAACTATTATTGATATAACTATGTATTATTTTTCTTAAGAGTTTCTTTATTATTTCTCATCAATGTTTCTCAAATTTGATATTTTCACTAGAAGTAACTTTTGTGTATAATTAAACATTTAAATACATTATAATTATATTTTACATACTCTTTACATTTTACCTTTATATGCTAATATATTATTCTTTTGATTGTTGGGATAAATCTAAGTCAAAGTAACTAAAGATAAGTAATTCTGAAAGAGTGATAAGAAAGGAATAACATTGGGTTTTTTAGGCTAAAACAGCCATTTGATATCAACTGATATTTTATAAACTTGCCTCATCTTTTCACCTACCAAGGTTTTAGTGACTACAAACAGAGTTGCTAGTTTTGTGGAAGTTTAACATACCACTTATTCTTGACTGAAACTGATAGTCATATTTTCCACATTTTGTGAGGCTAAATAATAAGTCCTCATTTTGTGGTGTTTAGTGGAATGTTTCTTTATGTTATGGGTTCGAACCCCGCTCGTAACATAACATGGTGCCGTGTGACCAGGATTCCTTTCTTTCCCTCGTTTGGTAGTAATTGAGAACATTAGTGAAACATTAAGTCCCTCGATAGGACATCGCATACTCATTTCATCCATCTCGTTTTGTTCTGTTTATGAGTTGAGAGAGCTGTGTCAGCCTCTACGTTCTTTAATGCCAATTATTCGCATTTCTCACTCATCATAATTTGTCATACATTTTCTCGTTCATCTATTGTTCATAGCATTCAATCATGGAATTTAAAATTAGTGAATTTGTCACGGACCCCTCCTTGAGCACATTGTCTGTGTCGAAGCTCAGAAAAGTAGACTGGATTTCCTTAGCCACAGAGTATGATGTACCTTACAAAACTAGTAATACCAAAGGTGAGATTAGAAAGAGTGTGATTGAGAAATTGGTAACTACTGGTGTTTTGTCTGAGGCAGCCTATCAGTTGTGTGCAGAGGAAGGAGGTAGTGATGCATGGATGAAAGTGAAACTATTAGAGCTGGAGAATGCAAAATCTGACAGAGACCAGAGAAGGCTAGAAATTGAACATGAGCGTGAACAAAGACAGTATGAGTTTGAACAAAAACAGCGTGATATTGAGCATGAGCGTGAGGAGAAACAACGTGAGAGAGAACACGATGAGCGCATGTTAAAGTTAAAAGCTGAAGAAAACCGGAATCAAAGGGATTCAGTTGCAAATAAACCATTTTCTGATAAGGGTCATAGTTTGAAATTTTTCCCTAGTTTTGATGAGACTGACCCGGAGAATTTCTTCATCCTTATTGAGAAGGCAGCCAACCAACTCAAGTGGCCAAATGATCAGTGGGCATTTCTAGCCCAGACTGCTTTCATAGGTAAAGCCAAGCAGGTTTACACCAATCTCCCCATTGATTCCTTGACCTATGAAACTCTTAAAACTTCAGTCTTAGCAGTGTATGATCAGGTTCCTGAAACTCATCGTCAGTGTTTCAGGGATATGAAGAAAGGTGAAAAATAACCTTTCTAGAATTTGTAAAGGAAAAAGAGCGAAAGTTTCTGAGTTGGTTGAGAGCCAGTAAAGTAACAACCTTTGAGCACTTGTGCCAGCTAGTTATGCTTGAAGAATTTCTCCGCAAAGTCCCCTACCCCTTAAAACTTTACCTCCAAGAGAGAGAGGTGCAATCTGTAGACAGGGCGGCTATTTTGGCTGAAAATTACCGATTAACTCATGGCGATTCTTATTTCAGGACAGGACAGAGAGGGCCTGGCAACCGGCCACATTCTGGTGCTGGTCCTCGTGATGGTGGTAGTTTCCAATCTACTGGTGGTAGGTCTGGTTATGGTGGTGTCTCCCAACCAGTTTCAAGGGTAGCTTCTGGGGGCAATGGATCTGATAAAAAGGAATTTAACAAAACTTCTCTTTCTTCCATTAAACCTCCTGGACCCTTAGTTTGTGCCTACTGTAAACAACCTGGACATTTTATCAGAGAGTGTCCCAAATTAAAGTTAAAAGAGAAAACCCGTAAACCAGAGAGTAGTGCTGTTCTAGCCTCTTCCCTTGTACTTCATCCAAATAGAGTAGCAGTATCCCCTCCTACTCCACCTGTGTTGAGTGCATGTTCTGACTCTGATGGCTCTCACAACCAGGTTTTCCCTAGTATACCACCTAGCTGTTCTAACCAGTTCCAACCTTTTCTTTCCACAGGATCAGTTTCCTCTACTGACGCTTCCACTGACTATCCCATTCATGTTTTGAGAGACACAGGAGCCTCTCATAGCCTCTTGGTAAGAGGATTGGTGCCCAGTATTGAGGACTGTTTGCTGGGCCAGAGTATACTCATTCAGGGAGTCGGTGGGTGTCTTGTTGTTCCTTTGGCTAGGGTGTATCTAAAAACTGATTTAGCTAGTGGTTACTTTACTGTTGGGATTCAAGATTCCCTACCTGTAGAAGGAGTGAACTTTTTGATGGGCAACGATCTCGCCGGTGGCAAAGTGATACCAGATCCCATAGTTACCTCCACTCCCTCCTCTGATAACAACACTAAGCAATTAGAAAGTCAGTATCCCAATTGGTTTCCCTCATGTGTAGTGACTAGGAGTGGGGCTGGTCACCACAGTAAGAAGGACAAAGTTGATCCTGATAGTGTTGACCTAGACACTTCCTCCCTATTTCCTGATGTAGAGTCAGAGGATATTAGCAAGATTCACATTGATTCTGAAACTCTCAAAGAGGCTCAGAAGCAGGACCCTGAACTGGCAATGTATTTTGATAGGGCTGTGGAAGAGTCAGATATAGGAAACTATCCTCAATGGATTAGCGGCTCGCTTGGTGTAGTGACTAGCGTCTCGGACTTCCACCCAGAAGGCCCGGGTTCGCGCCCACGCTCGGCGCATTAAAGATTTTTCACAAGCACTGAGTCGTTACCATCCCTCATGAGCAAAGGGATGGGATAGTAGTACAGGATCCCAATGGAAATACGCCTAAACGGCCTTATTGAGCTATCCTTAGCTAGCTTAGCATGCGCTAGCTTTAAGAACTATTATTATTATTATTATAATGCTTCTATCTAAGTAATGGTACCCTGATGCGCAAGAATAGACCTCCCAATGTGCCAGCTGATGAGCCCTGGCAAGAGGTGCATCAAGTAGTTGTGCCACATAAGTATAGAGTAGACATCATTTCCATTGCTCATGACCTTAGTGGTGGACATTTGGGTGTCAACAAGACTTATGACAAAATTATCAATGATTTCTTTTGGCCGAGGATGAAACAATCTGTGAAGTCTTACTGTAAAACTTGTCATGTGTGTCAACTTGCTGGGAAACCCAACCAGCCCATCAAGCCTGCACCCTTAAATCCCATCCCTGTAACGGATGAACCGTTCAGTAAAATCATAATTGACTGTGTAGGACCTTTGCCAAGAACCCGTAGTGGAAATGAGTACTTGTTGACGGTCATGTGTTCCACCACGAGGTATCCAGAAGTGTTCCCCTTGAGGCATATAACATCAAAGAATGTAGTAAAGGCGCTTAGTAAATTTTTCACCCAGTATGGAATACCCCGTGTGGTACAGTCTGATTTAGGAAGCAACTTTACCTCTCAGCTCTTCAAGCAAACCATGGAAGAGTTGGGAGTACACCAGTACCATTCCACTGCCAGTCACCCACAGTCCCAGGGGGCATTAGAAAGGTTCCATCAGACTCTCAAATCAATGCTCACTAAATATTGTGAAGAGAACAATGCCGACTGGGATGAGGGTATCCATTTTGTGTTGTATGCTGTAAGAAGCAGGGTACAAGATTCTCTAGGATTTTCACCATTTTCCCTAGTTTTTGGTCATGAGGTCAGAGGTCCCTTGAAAGTGTTAAAAGATACTTGGATCAATGCTAACTCTAATAAACATCTTCTCACTTATGTGCATCAATTTAAATCTAGACTGAGATCTGCAGTAGAACTAGCTATGAACAATTTAGAGAAATCTCAAGATAAAATGAAAGTGCAGTATGATAAGACTACAGTTGTCAGAGAATTTCAGCCAGGAGATCTAGTGCTTGCCTTTCTGCCTATACCTATAAATACAATACAAAGCAAGTACCATTGTCCATATGTTGTGCTTAAGAAAACAAGTAATGTGAATTATGTTTTAAAAACTCCTGATCGTAGGAAGTCCGAAAGACTAGTACATGTTAACCTGCTGAAAGCCTATCACTGCAGAGATCCAGATAAGGTATTAAACTTTGAATCAGTAGCACAGTTTGAAGGTGAACTAGAGGATCCAAAGATCAAGGAGCATAATGACATCCAGTTGCCTCTTGATAACAAATTGCAAAACTCTGACTTCTTGACTAACCCCCATTTAAAATTCCAGCACTTGTTGTCTGACCAAGGTGAAGACTTGGAGTACCTGCTTTCCGAGTTTCCACAGCTGTTTGGTGACGTTCCCCAGCAGTGTCCCCTGGTGGAACATGATGTGGTCCTGACAGAGGGGGCCACTCCCATCAAACAACATCCCTACCGCGCCAATCCAGAGAAGCGTGCGGCACTTCAACAGGAAGTGGACTTCCTACTCGCCCATGGATTGGTGGAACGGAGCGACAGCGAGTGGGCCTCTCCATGCCTACTCGTGGACAAATCTGATGGCACATTTAGGATGTGTACGGATTATCGCCGGGTAAACCAACTCACCCGCCAGGACTGCTACCCTCTACCACGGATTGACGACCTGTTGGACCGTTTGGGAGGAACTAAGTACATCTCCAAGATTGACCTGCTGAAGGGTTACTACCAGATAAAACTATCGGAGAGGGCCAAGAGAGTGTCTGCATTTGTCACCCCGGACGGGCTATTCCAATACACCGTCATGCCTTTCCATTCCCTGAAGATGCAAGATGTTTACTTGTGAAACGTTGGATCCACCATGAATTTTGCTAACCTTTTGTACCTCATCTCTGAACCCCAGAGGAAAATTGTTAGAGCTATTGAAAGCTGTAACAATAAAATCCTGAATGCTGAAACTGCTATTGCTTTTAACCTCGTCTGTTTAAAAGAAAATCTATTACCTGGCTATACTAACATATATATATATATATATATATATATATATATATATATATATATATATATATATATATATATATATATATATCTGTATATAGGGGTGTTTCAAAAATAACTTTCATAAATTTCAGAATGAATAGACCTAGCAATAATAAATACCTGACAAGAATTCCAACTAGCCTTATGATAATCGTATTTATTTTAATATATACTGTATGTCAATCAAACAAAATAATGGCAAACAAAATATTATAGACTTCATTAACCTACCCTCTAGTTTGTTCATTTCTGTATTTTGCTTTTTTCACATTGATGTGTGTAAATAGCTTAAACACCATACATAAAAGAAGCCCTGGGCTAGCTGAAGATCTTGCCGACTGTAAAATCGCAGTCAATAATTCTTCACATTTTGAAACTTCCAGCGGATTAAAGGAATTCTTGAAACGCCCATGTCAGCTGCACAGTTGATAAGGATATACAATTCAGTCATTTAGTTAGTTAAAATAGCACTTCAGAGGCTATCAACCCTATTGGATTATTAAGCCAGCACACTGTAAGTCAAGAATAACGTCAGGACTGGAGCCTATCTGCGAAAACCCCAGCCCCAAGCTACCTTCGATACTGGTAACCACTTAAGGGGAGACAGACCGTTTTTCTGGACCCCCTGCTCCCTAATGTTTAGCCCCATTAGTTTTGAGATGTTGGTTCCATTAATTTGGGGATTTTATGACCCTTCACCCCATTTCTTCGTCAATATTAGGACCCTTCGTGCCATTTAGGTGACGATTTTTCCTGACGAGCCATTACTGACCCAGACTGTGCCCGTGTGGTTCAGTGTTCAGCATAGTACAGTTAACCTATTCAGCACGATGTGAACATTTAACCTTTAATGTTGGCTGAAATTAAACAATGATGTGCAGTTTAAGAAGGACCTGTGTTATTCAGAGGGGTTTATTCCGATCGTATTTACCCCTTTGAATTCCAGAGGTAGATTATAAGGTAAAGAAAATTGTCTGTTGGTACCCAAAATATGATACAAATTACGTCATCGTGCTGAAAGGGTTAAGGTTACACTATACACTGTTCATTATAGGTAGGGCAAACATCTTGACCACTAACCTCTGTAACTCGTAAACGAGAAGAGTTATCGAGCTAATATTTCTACCATTTAGGAAGAATACAAAAGTAAATAGGTGTAGAAGTTTACAGCTCATTTGTTCTAGCCCTTTTTGAATGACAGAGTTTAGGGGTCACGACTTCTGGCTTACCTATAATGAATGGATTATAGTTTAAATCTTGGAACCTATAAAGCTACGAACTGAATCATCAGAGCTATATTAAAGCATCGTATCGACTCGTTTACGTTCAATACTGCTTCAAATGGTTTCCGTCGCAATTAATTTTACGCAATTGAATTTGCCATTTTAACACCTGGCCATTCTCTCTTTATCAATTCACATTTTTCGGTAGACAAATATTCCGGCCCATGGTCAGTTCCTCCTAAAATTACGGGCTCGCTAACGCTCGCTAGGAAAAGTTCTACACCTAAACGACCCGAAAGGTCTTAATATTGACAAAGAAATTGGGCAAAAGGTGTTAACATCGATCAACTAATGGGGCGAACGTCATAACATCTCAAAACTAATGGGGCTAAACACGAGGGAGAAGGGGGTCTAAAAAAACGTCATCCCATCCCTTAAGGCTTTAAGGGGAGATTTCCACTTGAGGGATTTTTTTATTTACCCCTTTCTCCCTTATGTTTAGCCCCATTGATTTTGAAGTTTTAAGACGTTCGCCCCTTTAGTTTGGCGATTTTAAGAAGTTTCACCCCGTTTATGTCACTTTTAAGACCTTTCGTCCCATTTAGGTGTCGATTTTTTCCTGGCGAGCGATAGCGAGCCTGTAATTTAAGAGGAATCGGCCTTCGGCCGATTTTTCGGTACATTTTTCTACCGAAAAATGTACAAATTTATCTTGAAAGGGGGTCAAGGGGGTGTAATTTCAAGCTTGATGGAAGTCTAGGAAACACACTAAAAACCTCCCCTTAAGCAAAGCTCTGAGGTTGCCTCAGTGTGATTTTATTTTATTTATTTATTTATTTATATTTTTGTATTTGTATGTCATAACAGGAAAATTAAGTTTTAGCTGTGAAGGCGAGATATGGTTTCCTTCAATGAGTGTGCCATGATTATTTGGCTGCACCTGAACTGTACGTGAATTGGGTGGGGGAGGGGAGGGGGTGGCAGAGAGGCAGCTTACTAGACTTTAGTTCTCGTCCATTTCGCCTATATACATAAATGTTCACCCACACATAAGTTGACCTACTTTAATAATAACTTAGCCTAACCTTATTCTAATCCTAAGTAAGCTATTCTCTGTCAACCCTAACGTAACCTGGCCCAAATTAAACCTAAGCTAAACTTAACCTAATCATATATAACGAACAGCATCATTAAAACAAGTGTGTATGTTGCTGTTCGCGTTCCTTTGCATAACCTAATTTGTCTTTAACCTAACTTAATGTACTCTACATTTCACCTTACCTAATCAAAACGACTTTAAATAATTGTGGTCAAAATTAACTTATGAGTGAGTTAAATGAAGTGGCTACCAGCGAACGAACGTGGGAATGAAATTACCGGGAACGACGAAACAGGTGGTAAGAGTTTTACCAGGTGTGAATTGATAAAGTGAGAAGGGCCAGGTGTTAAAATGGCATATATTCAATATCGTAAAATTAATAACGTATGGAAAGCGAGAGATTGACTACGAGGGTGTACGAGAGCGAGGTGGAACGACAGACAGGGAGAGGTGCGCCGAGGGAGAGGTGGAAGGATGGAGTGACGAAGTATATGAATGAAGGCGGTGCTGGTTGGGAGGAGGGGCGTCGACTGACTGGGGACAGAGGTGCATGGGGGCGGTTCGGTCGTGGCCACCCTTTCGGGGATCATAGCGTCAGGCAATAGATAGATAGATAGAATAGCGACGGAAACCATTTGAAGCAGTATTCAACGTAAACGAGTCGATACGATGCTCTAATATAGCTCTGATGATTCAGATATTGGCTTTATAGATTTAAAGATTCATTCATTAAAGGTAAGCCAGAAAGCGTGACCCCTAACCTCTGCAATTGGTGTTGGGAGTGAAATTAACTAATTAGATAATTTCTATAGGTTCAGGAACAGTTCGTAGCAAGGTCGGTCCTTTGAGTTCTATGCCCCATGAATTGTGCTTCCCTCTCACATAAACATTACGCTATTCAGTGTGCAGTTGGGTCTGAGTACATGATCAAATTGATATCTAGCTTTCAATAAATGCATATTAATCGTAGTCATGTACTAAACTATTAACTGTCTTGGTAGTGTAATGGTTAGTGTGTTTAAGATTTGTATATGGTATCCCAGGTGCGAATCTCGGGAGGATCATATGTTTTAATTAATTTCATTGGGAAGTGTTTTGTGTTGTGAGTGAAATAAATGTATTAGATTATTCAAAAATGGGTTAAAACAACTGTGGTGTACATTTCCACACCTATTCCCTGGCTAACTCTTCCTAAATATTATAAATGTAAGCGCGATAAATCTAGTCGATTATGAGATAAAAAAAGCTAGTGATCAAGATTTGTGGCCTACCTATAATGATCAGGGTAGAGTGTAACCTTATAAGTATACTGTATGCTGAGCACTGAACCACATGGACACAGTCGGGATCCGTAATGTTGTCTGTAAGTGCCGAAGGTATAATGAACAGGACTGAATCTCCTCATCAATTCTTTAGCTGATAATTATGGGTATATCAATAATTCGTTTAATTCGATCGAAGCTTCAAAATGTATCAGAAATATTGATAGTGATTGTACTGTACAGGTGGCAAGATTTCCAGCTGGCCCAGGGCTCCTCTTACGTGAGGTATTAAAGTTTGTTAGTAATATAACTAAAGATATATATAAATGACAGAAATAAACAAATTAAACTAGTGGGTAGGCTTAGTAGCCTATGTATGTTTTGTTAGCCATTACTTCTCTTGATTGCTATATAATACCACAAAAATATACAATTAGCACTGGGCCAATTGGAAATCTTGCCGGGTGTACGTACAGTCACGAGCATAAATGCTGCGATATCAACCAGATAACGTCAACTCCTTCATCACAAGGGGTTTATACTAAGCTGAATAAAATCGTTTGACGGTAGCTAGAATGAAATACAGAAATAATTGTGTTTGAATACAAAGTTTGCAATACCTTGGTGGACAAAGGGGCGAACATTATTTGGTTGGTGTCGCAGTATTTATGCTTGTGACTGTACAAGAAGACAGACCCATAAATGTATCATGAATGAAGTCCCCCGTTACCAGTGAGTGAAGTCCATGTTACCAATGAGTGAAGTGCCTGTTACCAATGAGTGAAGTCCCTGTTACCAATGAGTGAAGTGCTCGTTACCAATGAGTGAAGTGCCTGTTACCAATGAGCGAAGTGCCTGTTACCAATGTGAAGTCCCTGTTACCAAGGAGTGAAGTGCCTGTTACCAATGAGTGAAGTCCCTGTTACCAATGAGTGAAGTGCTCGTTACCAATGAGTGAAGTGCCTGTTACCAATGAGTGAAATCCCTGTTACCAATGAGTGAAGTGCTCATTACCAATGAGTGAAGTCCCTGTTACCAATGAGTGAAGTGCCTGTTACCAGTGAGTGAAATCCATGTTACCAATGAGTGAAGTGCCTGTTACCAATGAGTGAAGTCCCTGTTACCAATGAGTGAAGTGCTTGTTACCAATGAGTGAAGTGCCTGTTACCAATGAGTGAAGTGCCTGTTACCAATGAGTGAAGTGCTTGTTACCAATGAGTGAAGTCCCAGTTACCAATGTGAAGTGCCTGTTACCAATGTGAAGTCCCTGTTACCAATGAGTGAAGTGCCTGTTACCAATGAATGAAGTGCCTGTTACCAATGAGTGAAGTGTCTGTTACCAATGAGTGAAGTGCCTGTTACCAATGAGTGAAGTGCCTGTTACCAATGAGTGAAGTGCCTGTTACCAATGAGTGAAGTCCCTGTTACCAATGAGTGAAGTCCTTGTTACCAATGAGTGAAGTGCCTGTTACCAATGAGTGAAGTCCTTGTTACCAATGAGTGAGGTCTCTGTTACCAATGAGTCAAGTGCCTGTTACCAATGAGAGAAGTCCCTGTTACCAATGAGTGAAGTGCCTGTTGCCAATGAGTGAAGTGCCTGTTACCAATGAGTGAAGTCCCTGTTACCAATGAGTGAAGTACCTGTTACCAATGAGTGAAGTGCCTGTTACCAATGAGTGAAGTCCCTGTTACCAATGAGTGAAGTGCCTGTTACAAATGAGTGAAGTCCTTGTTACCAATGAGTGAAGTGCCTGTTACCAATGAGTGAAGTCCTTGTTACCAATGAGTGAAGTGTCTGTTACCAATGAGTGACGTGCCTGTTACCAATGAGAGAAGTCTCTGTTACCAATGAGGGAAGTCCCTGTTACCAATGAGTTAAGTGTCTGTTACCAATGAGTGAAGTGCCTGTTACCAATGAGAGAAGTCCCTGTTACCAATGAGTGAAGTCCTTGTTAACAATGAGTGAAGTCCCTGTTACCAATGAGTGAAGTGCCTGTTACCAATGAAAGAAGTCCCTATTACCAATGAGTGAAGTCCCTGTTACCAATGAGTGAAGTGCCTGTTACCAATGAGTGAAGTCCCTGTTACCAATGAGTGAAGTCCCTGTTACCAATGAGTGAAGTGCCTGTTACCAATGAGTGAAGTCCCTGTTACCAATGAGTGAAGTCCCTGTTACCAATGAGTGAAGTCCCTGTTACCAATGAGTGAAGTGTCTGTTACCAGTGAGTGAAGTGCCTGTTACCAATGAGTGAAGTGCCTGTTGCCAATGAGTGAAGTGCCTGTTACCAATGAGTGAAATGTCTGTTACCAATGAGTGAAGTGCCTGTTACCAATGAGTGAAGTGCCTGTTACCAATGAGTGAAGTCCCTGTTACCAATGAGTGAAGTGCCTGTTACCAATGAGTGAAGTCCTTGTTACCAATGAGTGAAGTGCCTGTTACCAATGAGTGAAGTCCTTGTTACCAATGAGTGAAGTGTCTGTTACCAATGAGTGAAGTGCCTGTTACCAATGAGAGAAGTCCCTGTTACCAATGAGTGAAGTCCCTGTTACCAATGAGTGAAGTGCCTGTTACCAATGAGTGAAGTGCCTGTTACCAATGAGTGAAGTCCCTGTTACCAATGAGTGAAGTGCCTGTTACCAATGAGTGAAGTCCTTGTTACCAATGAGTGAAGTGCCTGTTACCAATGAGTGAAGTCCTTGTTACCAATGAGTGAAGTGTCTGTTTCCAATGAGTGAAGTCCTTGTTACCAATGAGTGAAGTGTCTGTTACCAATGAGTGAAGTGCAAGTTACCAATGAGAGAAGTCCCTGTTACCAATGAGTGAAGTCCTTGTTAACAATGAGTGAAGTCCCTGTTACCAATGTGTGAAGTGCCTGTTACCAATGAGAGAAGTCCCTATTACCAATGAGTGAAGTCCCTGTTACCAATGAGTGAAGTGCCTGTTACCAATGAGTGAAGTACCTGTTACCAATGAGTGAAGTCCATTATACCAATGAGTGAAGTGCCTGTTACCAATGAGTGAAGTCCCTGTTACCAATGAGTGAAGTCCCTGTTACCAATGAGAGAAGTCCCTGTTACCAATGAGTGAAGTCCCTGTTACCAATGAGTGAAGTGCCTGTTACCAATGAGTGAAGTGCCTGTTACCAATGAGTGAAGTGCCTGTTACCAATGAGTGAAGTCCCTGTTACCAATGAGTGAAGTGCCTGTTACCAATGAGTGAAGTCCCTGTTACCAATGAGTGAAGTGCCTGTTACCAATGAGTGAAGTCCCTGTTATCAATGAGTGAAGAGAGAGAGAGAGACAGAGAGAGAGAGAGAGAAAGAGAAAGAGAGATGATAGTGGGGAGGGGGGGGGGGGGATATAAACTAGTGTAGACTAAGAAACGGAAATTATGGAGACACTAAAACAAGAGAAACAGGAACATTTATGTCCACGATATCCAAATTGGAAATTGAAAAAAAAATCTGAGAGAGAGAGAGAGAGAGAGAGTTGGTTGATCATGTTGAGGGCCGCACCACAACCGTCTAGTCTAGTCCAAGGTTAAAAGATACAACAGGTTGGAGCATGGGGTCACTCAAACTCGTACCCGCTGGCGCATGACGTCACGAGGCAGGAAGGGTCGGAGGTCACTCGACTGTTTACCATTCATTCTCAAAGGAGCAGCCGAGCCAGCACTATCCTCCGTTTTCTTTTACTTCATACCGTGATGCTATAACTACTGAATAATGCCCTGTGAAAGTGCAGCTCTTCTATTTTAACTGAACAAAATGCCTTAATATTGTCAAGTTGTTGGATGCATTTTGGATGCATTATTTATATATATATATATATATATATATAAATATATATATATATGTATACTGTATATACATATATATATATATATATATATATATATATATATATATATATATATATATATATATATATATATACAGTATATGTGTGTGTGTAGTATGTAGGCTATGAACCGTAAAACAGTGTAACTTCGGAAAATTTTCGAGGATTTTTAACGATATCTCCTGACTGTAAACACATTATAGAGATATAACTAGGTAAAGTGATGTGTGGTGATAGTGCGCGGTAATCCAGGAAGCCTCCTAAAATTATCCCCCATAATAAGAGAGCTATCCTTATCCTAAATGGTGTCCGAAGTCATCTTGAAAAGTGGCTAATTACTTATTATCGCCGATGTCCGAAGTTACGACCCAAGTCCGAAGCGACCTGGTTTTATGGAATGTAATTATTTGTATGTATGTGTGTATATCGGTATATACCAGGTTCAGATTATGCTGTTCAAATTTGATGTCCTCATTACAGAATGGACATATATAGTTTATTTGGAGTCAGTACAACGAAGAATGAACAAAATTATCCATAATATTATATATCTTCCATATATAGAAAGGTTGAATAAATTAGTCTTGCACTCGTTACAGAGACCCATCTCGTCCAAATGCCTATCTAATTTTATCTTAAAGCTCTCTATCATTCTTGATCCCACTATAGCACTTGGTAGCCTATTCCACCTATCTACAACTCTGTTACCAAACCACTATTGGCCTATATCTTTTCTGAAACTAAATGTATCTCTCTTGAAAACAATTGTTATAGTTCTTTCGCCATCACTGAGCTTTAGTACATTTTTCATGTCCCCTCTATTAATCCCACTAACCCACTTGAACACCTCTATCAAATCCCCTCTAACTCTGCGTCTCTCTAATGAATGAACATAAGAACCTAAGAAAATGGGAGTCTGCAAAAAGCCGATCGGCCCTCACAAAGCAGATCCCTGTCACACCCAACACCAATTACATAAGAACATAAGATCACGTGAAGCTGCATATGGCCTATCTACTTTAACCCATAACTAGCGGCGCGCAACATAAGTCGAGTTAAATAAAGCTGGACTATGTGGCGGCGCTCGACATAACTCGAGTGGCAATTTCAGCACGTAATGTGGCTGAGAGAGAGAGACAAGTGGTGGCAGGAGACTAGCGAGCGTATGACTGCTCCAGACCACCGCGGCGAACCTACTGACACAAATCTCAGCTCCCTCCTCCCTCTCTCACTCGCTACATACTCAATTATGTACCGAAAGTACCGAATTACCTGCTTTTTGCACTCGCGTTGCACGGTTATTGCAAGAAAACTATCCATCATACAAGGATCGTTATGGTGTCATTCGAAAGCTCTGTTTATGCCCTTTCAGGGATAGGTACTTGTTTTACGTTCTGGGTCTTATTTAGGCATGAAAATGATCACGTAAACAGCCCTATTTTGGCTAAAAACACCCCGCTGGGCGGTACACATAAATAAACCGCATAGGCCGCTCTTAAGGTGTTAAAAGCTTCTTACTCTCACAAATACTTCCTAGAATTAGAACTTAAGTTAATATAGTACGGTACCAACATATAATATATTTAAGAAATAATAATTATGTCTAGATTTCTAGAAAAAAATACAATATTTGACACTACTTGGCCAAACTGGTTCACGGGCCTCATGCTAGAGGGAGTGGGGCCCCCGCATGAGGCCCGCATATTGGAGTTCGACACCCCTGGTCTAGTAGCAGCAGTTTAGCTGGCAGGCGAGCGTTTTTCTATCTTTCTTTCTCTCGTCCAGCGTTGTGACGTCAGCAGGCTGCGCGTGCGCCAACCTGTTGTATCTCTTAACCTTGTATCGCGTAGACGAGTTGACCGTGCCCAGACTGAGGTAGTATTGCATCTTCCTGCACCTGACCTATACATCATACAGCCTTCATAGCTCAGTGGTAGAGCGCTGGTCTAGTAAACCAGAGGCCGGGAGTTCGATCCTCCCTGAAGGCATGTGAATGTATTTTGTGAATTGCAATTATTGTATAATACAAGGACAGTTAATTGCATAAATGGCAATGCACCTATTTGAAGCAGTATCGAACGCATCTTTACAATACAAAAAGCTTATCAGCCATGCTCTGCAGTCGGGAAAGCTGCCTCTAATATCTTCAGATATCCTTAATAAGAATGGAAGTGGGCTCTGGGTAATGTAATAATATAGAGAAAAGAATATACGGTTTCTTTGGTTTTCCTCAGGGGCTACTCATTTATTTTGTATAGAGTTTACCCTAACAATATCCATTCTGAAGCACATTTGTATAGAGTTTACCCTAACAATATCCATTCTGAAGCACATTTGTCCCTTCTGCATGTTCTGCATTTGCTTCATAAGATAAATACGTTATCTAACAAGACTAAGTAAGCTACACATGTTCATATACAAATACACACATTGCAAATTATGGTAATGTGTGAGTATGTGCTGTATGTATATGTGTGGGTCTGTGTGTGTGTATATATATATGTGTATATATATATATATATATATATATATATATATATATATATATATATATATATATATATATATATATATATATATATATATATATATATATATAATATATATATATATATATATGGGTTTGTGTGGGTGTGTATGTATATATATATGTGTGTGTGTGTGTGGGACTCGTGGAGTGAACGTGAAAGGGAAGCTTGGCCATAATAATATTAATGAGGCTAACGATAAGTATTAACAATAGCCCAGTCAACAGAGAGAGAGAGAGAGAGAGAGAGAGAGCGAGAGATTCAGTAATGTATAAGTACAGTAAACGTATAGCCTATATGTTCGTATGTGTGTATTATATAAACATTTGACTTCAGCCGGTATCACACGAGAGCGTGTACTGTATAGTCAACATTCGATTATCAATTTTTTTTTTAGTAACATTGCTGGAATATTTTGCACTTGTATCGGACACCAGACTAATGATAGATGACTTTAGGTAACCGAAATATATTAACTGTTTACCTCATAGGCTGCCAGACCAGAGTTGAGGATCAATGTTGAGGGAAAAAGCGCTCGTGTGATGTGTCTGAGGTGTAGCTCACAGAGTACAGTCACGGGTAAATGTACTGTACTACACACCCAAATTTCAACTTTGGTTAGCTCTCTAGTTATTGGTGACAAGATTTATTTAACAAAGTCAAATTTTTATATATACACACATACGAATAAAGTTATAAGTTATACGTTTATTGTACTTATACATTACTGAATCTCTCTCTCTCTCTCTGTTGACTGGGCTATCGTTAATATTCATTGTTAGCCTCATTAAATATAAATATGGTCAAGTTTCCCATTCACGTTCACTCCACGAGTCCCATTGTTCCCTTGTCATTACACAGACACTCACACACACACCCACACATATGTTCACACATATGTTCACCCACACACCCACCCATATACATATATATATATATATATATATATATATATATATATATATGTTAGTATAGCCAGGTAATAGATTATCTTTTAAACAGCCGAGGTTAAAAGCAATAGCGGATTCAGCATTCAGGATTTTATTGTTACAGCTTTCAATAGTTCTAACAATTTTCCTCTGGGGTTCAGAGATGAGGTACAAAAGGTTAGCAAAATTCATGGTGGATCCAATGTTTCACAAGTAAACATCTTGCATCTTCAGGGAATGGAGAGGTATTGGTTAGAATAGGGACAATGCATCTTATTTATACAAAATTCGAGGATCAAGTAGAGGGAGGTGGGTGGAGCTACTGGGTGTGTGGTGGCTGTTCATTGGTGGAAGGTAGTCTATTCGCGAGATGGGCACTAAATCTTATCGGTGGTTGGTTGTTGGCTGTGGGTGGCTGTGATTGGTTGGTGTTGTCAGTTGTGTGCTGAGCGTGGAAGCGTAAGGAAGGGGGGCGCGGGGCGAGAGGAGGGGGGCAACATGCCTGTAGCGTTAGCCTGAAGGAAGAATTTGAAGGTCTTGTGTTTGGTTGTTGATGCTGGGGTTGAGTGTTTGGATGTATAGAGCTTCTAAAATAGCTAGTCTTCTGGGGTCTGATTCTTTGTCGAGTATAGTGGTTTGTTTGTCTAGGTCGGCGCGAGTTAGGGCAAGATGGTGGGGGCTTGATAGTGATCTTTTATAGCGCCAGATTGAAGGTGTCGACGGGAAAGGCAAGTCTGTAACATTCCAACATAGGATAGGGGTCCACGGTCCCCAGAGGTGTAAATATGCTGGTATATCACATGATCGTCTTTCGTTTGGTTGTTGGTGGAAATGGGGCGGTTACGGAGGACAAGATTGGAGATCTTAGGAGATTTGTAGTAAATAATGAGTTTTATTTTATTGTCAGGGTTGGTGGGGAGGACGTTTTTGTTAATTATTTCTTTCATAATGGATTCGTCTGTTGTGTGGTCGGAAGACATTTAGATTCTGTAAACAAATGTAATGTCATTGGCCGGGTTGGTGCTAGGGGGCTCTTGTTTGTACCATTTTTCTAGGTGGTGGTTGATGGAATTGGTGACGTCAGTGTTGGAATACCCATTGTTGACTAGGACCTGGGTGAGCCTTTCCAGTTCATTGTGTGTGTCATTCCAGGTGGTGCAATGGGTGAGGGCTCTCCTGACATAGGCGGCGATGGTGGACTGTAGGTATCGTTTAGGGCATTCACTTTCCCCATTAAGACATTGGCCATTGTTAGTAGGTTTGGTGTACATGGTAGTTTTGAAGCCGTGGTCGTGGAGGGAGACAAGGTGGTCGAGGAAGGGTAGATGTCCATCGGTGGTTTTTTCGTATGTGAAGTTGAGTCCGGAGGTGGCCATGAAGCGCTGCTGGAGGTCCCTGAGTTCGCCCAGGTCCTTCACCCGCACGAAGATATCATCGATGTACCTGCAGTAGACAGTGGGCTGGTGGGCAGTCAGGAGTTCCTCTTCGATAGTTCCCATGAAGAAATTGGCGAACAGGACCCCCAAGGGGCTTCCCATCGCTACACCGTCGATTTGCTGGTATATATTCCCGCGGGGCAGAGGAAAGGGGACTCCTTGGTACATAGTTCCAAGAGCGTCTTCAGAGCCTTCTCCGGGATGAATTAGGGCAGTGGTAAACTCGACATAGGATAAACTCTATGGTCTTGTCAACGGGCACGTTGGTAAACAGACTCTCTACGTCGAGGGAGGCGATGATGTGGTCGTTAGCTGGGGGGGCATCTCGTAAAATTTCTAGGAAGTCATAAGCAGAGTTGAGGTTGTATTGCCGTGGAACAAAAGGGGTGAGGAGGTTGTTCACTTAAATGTTCAGGGCCTTGGCGGTCTGGTACGGAGCAGTAGGGATCTGTGATATGATGGGATCCATCTCTGAACCCCAGAGGAAAATTGTTAGAACTATTGAAAGCTGTAACAATAAAATCCTGAATGCTGAAACCGCTATTGCTTTTAACCTTGTCTGTTTAGAAGAGAATATATATATATATATATATATATATATATATATATATATATATATATATACACACACACTCACATATATATACTGTATATATATATATATACACACACACACACACACACACACACACATATATATATACACACACACACACACCCACACACACATACTGTATATACACACACACCGACTCACAAGACCCGGGCGGGGAAGAGACATTTGGGCAAGCCTCCTAATGGTGTAGTATAAACAGTATAAATAGGAACCTGGTATAAGTGGACGAAGTTGTGACATCCCATCTGGGGTTGGTGATCGGTTACAAGGTGAGATGGGTATCGTACTGGTCAACCTAAGCTACTGGTCAACCTAAGCCTTCGGGTGAGACTGGTACCGTAGTGAGAATGGTACCGTACAGATTAACCCTAAGCCTTCGTTTCCAGATGTCGCCAATTGGCTAAAATACAGACTACACACACATCCACAGCCATTCCAACGATACATAAACACTTAACATGCATTTCACGCAATACATTCCCAGTTAAGGAGGCGCGATAATAATGAGCTTAGCTCGCATGCATTGCGTGGATTCCCCTTGACGAACAAGCAAGTGAAGTGAAGTGAAGTGAAGTGAATAACACATATACATACAGCACATACTCACACATTACCACAATGTTAAATGTGTGTGTTTGTTTATGAACATGTGTAGCTTACTTAGTCTTGTTCGATAACGTATTTATCTTATGAAGCAAATGAAGTACATGCAGAAGGGACAAATGTGCTTCAGAATGGATATTGTTCGGGTAAACTCTATACAAATGTGCTTCAGAATGGATATTGTTAGGGTAAACTCTATACAAAATAAATGAGTAGCCCCTGAGGAAAACCAAAGAAACCGTATATTCTTGTCTCTATATTATTACATTACCCAGAACCCACTTCCATTCTAGTTCAGGCCATCTGAAGATATTAGAGGCAGCTTTCCCGACTGCAGACCATGGCTGATAAGCTTTTGGGTTGTAAAGAGGCGTTTGATACTGCTTCAAATAGGTGCTTCGCCCTTTACGCAATTAACTGTCCTTATAATAATTTATATACAATAATTGCAATTCACAAAATACATTCACATGCCTTCAGGGAGGATCGAACTCCCGGCCTCTGGTTTACTAGACCAGCGCTCTACCACTGAGCTATGAAGGCTGTATTAGGGAATTGGTCATGTGCGGGGAGATACAGTACTACCTCAGTGTGGGTAAGGTCAACTTTGTCTACGGGTGGGACTAGACTAGGCGGTCCTGGTGCGGCCCTCAACCTACTCACTCTCACTCTCTCTCAGATTTTTTTCCAATGTTTAATCTATAAATGTTCCTGTTTCTCTTGTTTTAGTGTCTCCATAATTTCCATTTCTTAGTCTATTTTTTTTTTTTTTTTTTTTTTTTTAAGAGACAATGAACGGAGGAAGGAAAAACACAGATAAAACAAAAAGGTCCATGTGCCTAAAGGCATCCTCAATTCATAAAATGTTTGTAACAATTGGATTTAAACATTTGTAGATTGTAAGTTTGTGGAAAGCAATTCGAGGAAGTGAATTCCAAAGAGTAGTAGCTCTGGGGATAAATGAATTATGATAAGCAGTTCTGCATTGTGGAGGAGAAAGTGTAAATTCATGGGCGCTCTCAGCTGCCCTAGTTCTATGGGGAAAGATGTGGAGAGGCGGCACAATTGAAGCAAGTTCCTCGGAACAATTGCTGTGAAAATATCTGTAGAATAATGCAAGGGATGCAACGTTTCTTCGTATGGATAATGTAGGAAGGTCCTGTGTGATTGCAGGGTTATTGATTAATCTAATAGCTTTATTTTGAATTTTGTCCAACTGCCTCAATGCAACCACTCCACTTCCACCCCACAGAGGTGAACAGTAATCCATCTGAGAACGCACATGACTTTTATATATCACGGCCAACTGCTCGTCAGTGAAGAATTCTCGAACTCTGTACAGGAGTCCCAGTTTTTTAGAGGCATTCTTAGCAATGCTTCTAACATAATGTGTCCAGCTCAAGTTAGTAGTTAATGTTACACCGAGAATGTCAATACTAGGGGAAGTGGGAATATTTACATCATTACAAAATATATGGGAGTCAGTGAGATTCTGTCGGTTAGAAAATTGAATGTACTTGGTTTTCTGTGCATTAAAGGAAACTAGATTCTTTTGTCCCCATTTATTAATTCTAGAAAGGTCCTGGTTCAGAGAAATTGCAGTGTTTATTTTTGAATTTATAAGATCGGGTTGGGTGAAAGAATTGGTAAATGTGAAGGAACTGTGGAGTGTTGAGTCATCTGCGTAGGAATGTATTGGATTATGAGTGGTAGATATGAGATCATTGATATGAATGAGGAACAGAATTGGGGCCAAAACTGATCCCTGGGGAACACCAGCATTTTATGAGTGAAATTGAGAATAAAGGCCATCTACCATTACACAAATTTTTCTGTTATGAAGATAAGAAGAAATTAGTGGAACTAATGATGCAAGGCCGTAGTGTGACATCTTCGACAATAAGGATTGATGCCAGACTCTATCAAATGCCTTTGATATATCCAGTGCTATTGTATGTGTTTCACCATGTTGGTCTGTAGCTTGGTTGATTTGATGCGTAAGAAGGCAAAGCATGTCTGCAGTTGATCTACATCGTCTAAAACCATATTGCCTATCACTGATTAATTTATTATTCTCAAGATGCTTAATTATGTGATTATTTAATATAATTTCAAAGACTTTACCAAGAGTGGAAGTTATAGCTATTGGTCTGTAGTTTGATGGATCTGAAGAGGCACCTTTTTTAGGAACTGGATGGATGTTTGCTTCTTTCCAGGGTACTGGGAAGCATGAGGTATGAGTACACAGACGGAAAAATTTTGCCAATACAGGAGCGAGCACCAAGGAGCAATTCTTAAGTACTATTGGAGGAATTTCATCTGGACCAGGAGCCTTATCTACCGAGAGATTCTGCAAAATAGTTTTGACATGTCTGGTGTGGATCTTAAGTGAGGGAATTTCAGGCGAATTAAAATTAAGTACAGGGACATCTTGATTTATTTCATCTAAGGTTGAGTTGGTGGAGAAAATATCCGCAAGAAGGTTAGCTTTACCTCGTGGGTCACTTACAAGATTGCCAGTCGGAGATTTTAATGGTGGAATGGATGAAGCAGTAGTGAAGTTGGATTTAAATGAGTTAAGAGTAGACCAAAATATTTTGTTATCATTTGGATTATTTAGAAGTTTATTTGCCTGCTTGTGGAGAAAGTTTGATTTAGTTAGGTTTAATACAGTTTTGGCATGATTTCTGATGTTTCTAAAGTAATTAAAGGCTTCATGTGTTTTTGATCTTGTGTATGCATTGTAGGCTATTGCTTTTTGTTCAGTTACTCTAACACAATTATGGTCAAACCATTTAGGTGAATTAGATCTTTTACTGTACTTTTGATGAGGAATAAAAGTTTCCATTCCAATTTTTACAAAATCTTGTATGTGGCTCAAGGTGGAGTGTGCATCATTAGAAAAGAAAGAGGTCCAGGGAATATCAATAAAGAAACCTTGAAGACCCTCCCAGTCTGCCCTATCGTAATGCCATTTAGTCACCAAAACAGGTTCAGAGTGGGAAGGTGTGGTAGGTGATAGACAGGTGGCCTGTATCAGACAGTGATCAGAAGATCCAAGCGGGGACCTCACTGTAACGTCATAATTTTCTGAATTGGTTGTTAAAAATAAGTCCAGTAGGCGGGAATTATGATTAGGATTATCTGGTACACGGGTGGGTTGGTTGACTAGTTGAGTGAGATTAAATGAGTCTGCAAATAGCTCACATTCAAGACCAGCATCATCAGTCCTGGCTGAATGAGTGAGCCATTCAACATTATGGACATTACAATCACCCAACACAGTGATTTCAGAAGAAGCATTTAAGTTGAGGACACTGAGTTGTGAGGACAGAGAATCAAAAAGACTTTGCTCTGGAGGAGTATTTGGGGAACGGTAGATGCAACATATGTATTTAAATTTACCAGCAGAAATTAATTTGTATATATTAGTTTATCTCCCCCCCCCCCCCCCTTAGTCATCTCTCTCTCTCTCTCTCTCTCTCTCTCTCTCTCTCTCTCTCTCTCTCTCTCTTCAAGTATAGTTTCTCCATCTCTTTGATATAAATTGGAAAATGTTAACTAATCTATATCACGTCATGGTGCAGTTAACTAAAAAAACATGGACTCTCGTCCTGAGTGAGGGTGGTTCGGATCGATAAACTTAATATTAATAACTCTAGTGATTGGCGGGGCGAGAAATAAATTAAATTATTTCAACCAAGTTACGTGAGAATAGTTGTAAATATATCTGTATGGAACTCTGGAATAGGGGTTCCACGACTTGTTTATGAATAGGAATACTTGCTACCAGTAAGATTTCTTCACCTCCTTATAATAAATAGAAACAAGTTTATTAAAAAAAAAATCACGCCGTGGTGTAGTTGATTAATGCATGGGCACCTCGGCGATAAGTTCCACTTTAGAAAATATATAGGTAAGCACTGGTTTGGGAACAGATTTGAAGATGTGTGAAATAGATTGTCTAGTGCAGTGATTTTCTCAGGAACGGTAGAAATATTCAAGCACAAACTAAATATTCCTATGAATGATAGGGGTTGGGTGTGCATCGAATCTGCCTCGTGTAGCCCGGGTCGGTCGGCTTTATGCAGATTTTCGATGTCTTATGTTCTTATATTTTCGTACTGACTGTTCATGGTTCGAGGCCCGGCATTTAGAGGATCACATATACAGTATTTGTGAGATATATTTACATTTATTTATATATATATACATATATATATATTATATATAAAATAATAGAGAAAGCAAGCACCACGCCACTACCGCCAAGCAGTTTTCCCACACATACCACAACACCCCCGAGAAAAGAAGCCATAACCACCACACCACCAAGATTTTTTTTTTTTTTTTTTTTTTTTTAAGAGACAATGAATGGAGGAAGGAAAAACACAGATAAAACAAAAAGGTCCATGTGCCTAAAGGCATCCTCCATTCATAAAATGTTTGTAACAACTGGATTTAAACATTTGTTGATTGTAAGTTTGTGGAAAGCAATTCGAGGGAAGTGAATTCCAAAGAGTAGTAGCTCTGGGGATAAATGAATTCTGATAAGCAGAAGTTCTGCATTGTGGAGGAGAAAGTGTAAATTCATGGGCGCTCTCAGCTGCCCTAGTTCTACGGGGAAAGATGTGGAGAGGCGGCACAATTGAAGCAAGTTCCTCGGAACAATTGCTGTGAAAATATCTGTAGAATAATGCAAGGGATGCAACGTTTCTTCGTATGGCTAATGTAGGAAGGTCCTGTGTGATTGCAGGGTTATTGATTAATCTAATAGCTTTATTTTGAATTTTGTCCAACTGCCTCAATGCAACCACTCCACTTCCACCCCACAGAGGTGAACAGTAATCCATCTGAGAGCGCACATGACTTTTATATATTACGGCCAACTGCTCGTCAGTGAAGAATTCTCGAACTCTGTACAGGAGTCCCAGTTTTTTAGAGGCATTCTTAGCAATGCTTCTAACATAATGTGTCCAGCTCAAGTTAGTAGTTAATGTTACACCGAGAATGTCAATACTAGGGAAGTGGGAATATTTACATCATTAAAAAATATATGGGAGTCAGTGAGATTCTGTCGGTTAGAAAATTGAATGTACTTGGTTTTCTGTGCATTAAAGGAAACTAGATTCTCTTGTCCCCATTCATTAATTCTAGAAAGGTCCTGGTTCAGAGAAATTGCAGTGTTTATTTTTGAATTTATAAGATCGGGTTGGGTGAAAGAATTGGTAAATGTGAAGGAACTGTGGAGTGTTGAGTCATCTGCGTAGGAATGTATTGGATTATGAGTGGTAGATATGAGATCATTGATATGAATGAGGAACAGAGTTGGGGCCAAAACTGATCCCTGGGGAACACCAGCATTTATTGAGTGAAATTGAGAATAAAGGCCATCTACCATTACACGTATTTTTCTGTTATGAAGATAAGAAGAAATTAGTGGAACTAATGATGCAAGGCCGTAGTGTGACATCTTCGACAATAAGGATTGATGCCAGACTCTATCAAATGCCTTTGATATATCCAGTGCTATTGTATGTGTTTCACCATGTTGGTCTGTAGCTTGGTTGATTTGATGCGTAAGAAGGCAAAGAATGTCTGCAGTTGATCGACATCGTCTAAAACCATATTGCCTATCACTGATTAATTTATTATTCTCCAGATGCTTAATTATGTGATTATTTAATATAATTTCAAAAACTTTGCCAAGAGTGGAAGTTATAGCTATTGGTCTGTAGTTTGATGGATCTGAAGAGGCACCTTTTTTAGGAACTGGATGGATATACCAAATCGCCTCCAAAACTCCTGCACTTCTTGATAAAGATACAAAACCCCGATGCTGGGAAGAAAGGAAAAAGTAGAAAGGAGAGCAAGACAAACAAACGCTTGCATACACACCACACCTCCACGCACCCTTCTTCCTCCAAGCTGCATCACCACCATGAGCGGGAGATCAAGAGGGGCTACCCCAGCAGCCCCAGGGCCTCCTCCCCGCACAGCTGTCCTTCTTACCTGGAAAAGGGCCAACGGGAGAAACGCCAAAAGAGCTAAGACTAAGACAGGCAAGGTTAAGATCTACACAGTTGGAAATGCTATTAAATATCCTTCACTGGAAGATAATTAATAGCTGAAATATTTGGGTTTATACTGGATAAATACTTACAGCACTGGCTATAAAGGTTTATCCAGGATTTTTAGATCTTTGCTTATCAAAAGAATTCTTTATTAGATCCCACTGGGGGCAATCTAATATCAGTTCCTCTGCCTCGATTACCAGGAATTACTGTCAATAAAGAATGCTGTTTTGACATCCACTTTATTGGTAGTGAACCCACCTCTCTGAACACTTTCAAAAGTTCACGCACTGGCAATTGGCTTTTGGAAGGTAGGGCTCTGCGAGATACCGTAGCTTGTAAGTATAAGGGCAATTTGCATATAGAGTCCTTACGGTACGTGATCTCAGGCACTGGCTTCAAGATACGTATGCGTTAAAGGCCTAAATCAACTCATCCACCAGTCCTTGAAAGACTCTTATAACGGTAAGGACAGTTAGAGCCGTTGCGTCCAATCAACCCTCTTCCGTTAGTCCGATGATATGTATACATTTATACACTGATATATTGGAACATAACATTTAAGACCCAACACCCAAGAGTGCTGGAAGGTTCTGCATCAAAACTCATAACGGTCAGAGTACCTAAAGAGATTGTATAACATTGGTATAACTTCGCTTTACGTTAGCTCGACAATATGTATACGTGTACTCCACCTACGGTATGGGTAGATACCGATGCTTCGGGAACAATAGGTTTGGGTTATCAGTCAAACCTAGGTCATCAGGGTCAAGGGCTTTGGTCCCAATCCGAGGAGTTTCACATCAATGCAAAAGAGTTAATAATTCCCTTAATTTTCCTTCAGGCTCACAGTTACACTTTAAGGGGGAAATCAGTAGCCTTTCGAATGGACAATCTGAATGCAGTTTCATGCATTCAGAAATAAGGGTCAACGAGGTCTTGAACGTTGCTAGGGTTGTCAGAAAAGATTTTTGTATTAGCCGAAACGCTAAACATTCATCTTCACGCATCATATCTGCCGGGCGTGGCCAACGTCTGGGCAGACGGTCTGTCACGAAGACAGAGCACAGTAGTAGAATGGTCTCTCAAGCAAAACATCTTCCAAAAGATTATTGCAGAGCCATACCGTCCATAAGTGGACTTATTCGTGTCCGAGAGGAGCCACAAACTTCCTCGCTACCTGACCCACCGGGAAGTCACCCGGGCGGGGGGTCCCGATGTATTGATGACGGATTGGAACAGGTGGAATTCCATTTACCTGTTTCCGCCACCAGACGCTTCACTCATGTGTCAAGTAGTTCACAAACTACAGGATTATCGGGGCATAGTCTCGATGATCGCGCCCCTGTGGCCGGCTCAAGTTTGGTACGCCCAATTGCAGACGTGGTGCGAGAACCCGGTGTCACTCCCGATCTCGTACTTCCACTTGGCAACAATTGGCAACCTAAAGACCTCGCTGACTTTTGCATTATGGACATTCAAAAGGCAAAATGGTTAACTCCCTATGGTGAAAGTGTAACCAATAAATGTATTAATCAATATACTCTTTCAACCAGACGTCAGTACCAGTCACATTGGACATCCTTTACGACTTGGATAGTGGAAACTGCTCAAACTGAAGCATCAGTATCATTAGTTTTCAAATATCTAGATTACCTATTTGAACAAAAACGATTTTCAGTAGCAACACTTAAGAGCCATTTGACAGCAATCAGGGTCCCATTTTTTTTACTTAACTGGGCTCTCTATACCACAGGCGGAGGAGAAGGGTTTCATGTATGCATGTTTCAAGCTTCGTCCACCACCCCGTCAGCTGACGCCAACCTGGTCACTTGACAAGGCGTTGTCGTTACTAAATTCTAGGAAATATAGTCATAATCCAACTTTTGATTCAATCTTAAAGAAGGCTGTGTTCTTTATGGCTTTGGCTACAGGAAACCGGGTATCTGAGCTGGCGGCGATGAGCAACAAACCAAATTGTCTAAGGTTTGCACGACGCAATATGGAAGTACAAATTGCGTCGTCTCCTACCTTCATAGCGAAGAATGAGCCTAATGAACATGTGTTTACACCGTTCTCGGTTCCGGTGTTCAAAAGAGGAGATGCACATCACAAATAGTGCCCAGTGCAACCTCTGCTTAATTTAATGAGAGTGTTCCGGCCTAAGCAACCAGGCGCCCTCTTGGTTAATAGTAGAGGTAATCGCGTTATGAAGAGGAAGTTTGCAAGTTTGCTTCTGGAGGTCATAAAGGAAAGCAACCCCAGTAATGTGGGGCGGGCGTATGACATACGGAAGTGGGCAGTATCCCTCAGATTCTTGAAGAATTTCTCAGTTACAGATATTGCCAATACGCAACTATGGGCTTCTAACCCTACCTTCCTAAAGCGATATCTATCTGTTACCCTAGATAGACCAAGTTTAATCTGTGTAGAGTTAAGACAACGGGTCTGATAGGTCTGGTGCTTTTAGAATTATGGTTAATTTTAAGAATAAAAAAGAAGGGGGGGTACTGGAGGGCAAAGATCTTCAGCCCCTCCGAACAGGTTATGGGTATACAAAACTATGTGATATACCTAATCTTATGGACTGGAAGTACAATTCAGGGAAATGCTTTTCATTTATTGTATTTTTGATACTAGACATATTGTACAAGTTATGCAATAAGTCATAAGGATAAATAATTTTGTATGTGATATACATGACCAAAATATGTGTGTACCTTACATTACTCAAGGACTGGTCAGAGTCAAGAGTAACATAATTTCTGTATAAGGATTGTTATTCATAAACAAAGATGTATTTTAAAATTTAAATGTTGGATACATTCTGAGATCGATTGTTACATATACCTGTTAGGTTATGTGCAAGCAGGCCTTCTTCGAAGTACGCAGCCTGCATTACTTTTCCTTTTTTATTTATATTTTGTATGTACAAAATGAAGATTAGAACGCTATATTTGGTTATTTTTTCTCATCTTATTGTTGATTTGTTAGTGGTTTTATATATTGTCACGAATGTGCCCCTCCAGTATTGAGATATCATGCATATCGTCAATGATGAAGGGGCCACTAATAGATTATAGGTTTGAGTCCCGGAAGGAAGAAGGAAAACCTAATATTTAGTATTGGCCCTGGAATAATTGACGATTCTGGCCCTCCCTTCCATCCCCTTCCCATTCGTTGATGTTTTTGAAGTTATCTTGATATATCATTGAAGAAGGAATGGCACTGGGCGGATCAGCGCCTGAGGACAATCCCACACGGGAAAACATCCACAAGTTGGGAAGCTTGTTTTAGCAGTTCTAATGTTAATTTTCTTTTATTATTTTTTACAAACAAAACTTGTAGTGAGCTCCCGATCATAAGGACGATTCCATAAGAGAATTAGTGTACCCTTACGATGTAGGACTCTCTCTCTCTCTGTGGCGGGTGTTTCAAACAGCTGACGCAAGGGTTGAAAGAGTGCCTTTACTGTATAAGGCATATCGTCAATGATTCCGGAGCCACTACTAAATATTAGGTTTTCCTTCTACCCTCCGGGACTCAAACCTATATTCTGCTTCCGTGGCCGGGGGCCCTCGGAAAGTGCTGAACGCATTACCGAGGTAATCCTATCGGGCATGGAAGCATACATTCCATTCTCATTCTCTCAGACTAATGCAAAAACATCTTGGTTTACTCACGCTTGTTCTACTGCTGCCCGCAATAAGGAGAAAGCATTCCAACGGTAACGACGCCTTAAAACTCAATAATCTCATTCTTCCTATGTTTCTGCCCGGAATCAAGCCAAATCTGTTCTTCGATTTGTCAAACACTCTTTCATCAATAATAAATGCACTGAACTGTCCAACTCTAGCTCTTCCCAAGCTTACTGGCATCTAGCCAAAAACCTCTCCAACAATTTCTCTTCCTCGTCTTTCCCTCCCCTTTCCCACTCTGATGGCACAACCATCACTTCTTCTTCTGATAAAGCTAAACTCTTCGCTCAAAAGTTTTACTAGAAACTCCACCTTGGATGATTCCGGTGCTATTCCTCCCTCTCCACCCTCCTCTCTCCTACTTATGCCTAATATCCTAATCTCTTCTAAAGATGTACTTTCTACCCTCTCTGGGCTTAATACTAAGAAGGTGTACGGTCCGGACGGTGTTCCTCCTGTTGTACTAAAAAACTGTGCTTCCGTGCCGACTCGCTGCCTAGGCAAACTCTTTCGTCTCTGTCTATCCTCTAACGTCTTCCTTTCATGCTGAAAGTTTGCTCTCACTCAACCTGTTCCAAAAAATGGTGACTGCTCTCAACCCTCCAACTATCGTCCAATTGCTCTCATCTCGTGTATTTCTAAAGTTTTTGAAACTATTCTTGCTTCCAAATTTCTTAAGCATTTCTCTTCTCATAATCTGCTCTCAGATCGCCAGTATGGCTTCCTAAGGGTCGCTCTACTGGTGATCTTCTTTCATATCTTACTAACTCTTGGTCATCCTCCTTTCGGGACTTCGGTGAGACTTTTTTTATTGATCTAGACATATTGAAGACCTTCGATATAGTCTGGCACAAATCTTTAATTTCTAAACTACCCTCCTTTGGTTTCTATCCTTCCATCTAAGCCTTTGTCTCTAATTTCCTTTCCGGCCGTTCCATAGCTGCGGTTGTGAACGGCCATCGCTCACTTCCTCACCTTATCAAATCCAGTGTTCCTCAGGGCTCTGTCCTATCTCCTATTCTCCTTCTAATTTTCATAAATGATCTTCTCAACTGTACCTCAAGTCCCATCCATTCATACGCAAATGACTCAACCTTACACTACTCAATTAGTTTTCCAGAACACCCCAAAGACAAATGTTATGAATCCATAGAACACTTAAATTCTGATCTACCTACTATTTCCAATTGGGGCAGAGATAACCTTGTTAACTTTAATGCTTCCAAAACCCAATTTCTCCATCTATCTACCCGTCCGGAACTCGAAGCGGAATATCCCTTATTCTTCAACAATACAAAAATCAATCTTTCATCTTCTCTCAATATTCTTGGTGTCTTTTTCTTATGCTCTCATTTGGAAGGACCATATTACCAGTCTTGCTAAGGCAGCCTCCCAGAAGCTGGGTGTGCTCAACAGCCTCAGGCTTTTTTTTACCCCTGCACAGCTTCTTGCTCTGTAGGGGAGGTTCCTCTCACACCGCTCTCCTAGACAAAGTTGAAAGGAAGGCCTTTCGTATCATTAACTCCTGCCTACTCACCAACTCTCTTCAATCTCTCTCTATCCGCCGCAATGTTGCTTCTCTGTCGCTATTCTATCGCTACTATAATAATCAGTGTTCCTCAGAGCTTTCCCAGTGTATACCACCTCCTCAACATAGGACACGTGGTACCCGTCTTGCAACACAATCCCACCCCTACTCTGTGCAACTTTCCAACCCAAGAGTGAAACGTTGCTCTCAAATATTCTTCTATTTAACAGCTGAGCTCTGGAACTCTCTCCAAGAATCAGTCTTTCCCTCTTCCTATGACTTTAATTACTTTAAACTCCGTATGTCCAGGCATTTTGGCTCGAACGTCCCTTGATTTTAGCCCTGTCACTCATTGAACTATGGGGGAGGCACTCGCTACAGGTTGTTCTGCCTTTTGCCTCCCTCACTCACATAACACATAAACAAAAAAAATCTTGGAAGATAGTGGAGATAACCCCATTATCTGTCTCTGTGACGAGAGTAACGATGTTAGTAAGGGTAGAAGTGAGGAACTGCTGAAGCAGTATCGGGATGTGTTTGATAAGGTTAGGAAGAATGGCGGGATCCCTGTAGTACATTGTATCCTACCGAGAAGAGGAGTTCCCAAGGAATGGACATACATACTGTATATACTGTACATATATATATACACACACACACACACACACACCGACTCACACATATACGTATAGCACAGTCATGCTCACATATTACCATAATGTTTTATGTGTGTTTGTGTATGAACATGTGTAGTTTACTTAGTCATGTTAGACAACCTATTTAAATTATGATTCAAATGAAGTAAATGTAGATGGGACAAATGTGCTTCAGAATGGATATTGTTAGGGTAAACTCTCTATAAAATAAATGAGTAGCCCCTGAGGAAAACCAAAGAAACCGTATATTCTGTTCTTTATATTATTACATTACCCTGAACCCACTTCCATTCTTATTAAGGATATCTGAAGATATTAGAGGCAGCTTTCCCGACTGCAGAGAATGGCTGATAGTTTTTGGGTTGTAAAGAAGCGTTCGATACTGCTTCACATAGGTGCATCGCCATTTATGCAATTAACTGTACTTACAGTATATATACAATAATTGCAATACACAAAATACATTCACATGCCTTCAGGGAGGATCGAACTCCCGGCCTCTGGTTTACTAGACCAGCGCTCTACCACTGAGCTATGAAGGCTGCATGAAGTAAATGGTCAGGTGCAGGGAATTACAGTACTACCTCAGTCTAGGCAAGGTCCATAGATCTATGGACCTTGAGTCGGGGTACGGTCAACTTTGTCTACGCGCGGGACTAGACTAGACGGTTGTTGCGTGGCCCTCAACCTAATCATTTGCACTCTCTCTCTCTCTCTCAGATTTTGTCCAATTTTCAATTTGGATATCGTGGACATAAATGTTCCTATTTCTCTTGTATTAGTGTCTCCATAATTTCCGTGTCTTAGTCTAAACGAGTTTATCCCCCCCCCCCCTAGTCATCTCTCTCTCTCTCTCTCCATCTCTCTCTCAATCTATCTATCTCTATCTCTCTCTTTTCAAGTATAGTTTCTCCATCTCCTTGATATAAATTGGAAAATGTTAACTATTCTCTATCACGTCATGGTGCAGTTAACTAAAACATGAACTCTCGTCCTGAGTATCGTTGGTTCGTGTCGATTCTCTTAATAACTCTACTGCTTGGCGGGGCGGGACATATATTTAATTAACTCAACCCAGTTGCGTGGGAATAGTTGTAAATATCCCAGTATGGTACTCTGGAATAGGGGTTCCACGACTTGTATATGAAAAGGAATACTTTCTACCAGTAAGATTTCTTCACCTCGTTAAAATAAATAGAAACAGGTTAATTATTTTTTGTTTTCACACCGTGGTGTACTTGATTAAAGCATGGTGATAAGTTCCATTTTAGAAAAGATATAAGTAAGCACTGCTTTGAGAACAGAGTTGACAATGTGTGAAATAGATTGTCTAGAGAACGGTAGACAAATTCAAGCCCAAACTACATAGTCCAATATAATTTATATGGGATGGGTTTGAATGGAATCTGCCTTGTGTGGCAAAGGCCGGTCAGCCTTATGCAGATTTTCGAATGCTTATATTCTTATGTTCTCGTACTGACTGTTCGTGGTTCGAGGCCCGTCATTTAGTGGATCACTTGTTTCACTTCGCATATAAGTTCGATAAAACGTCTACACTATTGGGAGCGTTTAAGAGCACTGAATCTGTACTCACTGGAACGTAGAAGAGAACGTTACCTAATAATATACACGTGGAAAATCGCAGAGGGTTTAGTACCAAACCTACATACTCCGATGGTCATGAAATTCAGTGATAGGAGAGGCTGGGAATGCGAAATCCCCCGGATGAATAACAGGGGTGCTATGGGTTCTCTGCGAGAGGGCTGGTTATCACACAGAGGCCCACGTCTCTTCAACAAACTCCCACGGCGAGTAAGAGACATGAGGGACATCTCGTTAGACAACTTCAAGAGAGCACTAGATGTCGAATTGCAAAAAGTGCCAGACGAGCCCATCCTCGCAAGGGAACGAGCTGTCGCTTCAAACAGTCTACTGCACCAAATCACAACCCATAACGAGGGGCGTCGCGCTCCTTGGTGCCGCTAGAAGAGCGGCGAACACATCCAAAGGTATCCAAAGGTAAGGTAAGGTATTTGTGAGATATACTTACACTAAATTTATATATATATATATATATATATATATATATATATATATATATATATATGGAGGTAAAATCACAAATACGTGTGATCAAATTATGTAGTAAAACTCGCTGGGAAAATTGAAACAATGGAACACCATTGGTGTTCCATTGTTTCAATTTTCCTAGCGAGTTTTACTACATATATATATATATATATATATATATATATATATGCCACATTTCAAAAAAGCCGATTATATTGGGCTATGAAGAGCCTTATGGGTGGACCCTATGGTTAAACAATTTAGTGAATTCAAGTGTTCTAATGTACGCACCCCCTCTCAGATACCCGTCTTAATAAAAGGATAAGCCAGAGTCAAATTTGACAGATAAATATGAACATTTCATTGCATCACTCCACAATGTTCAAAATAAATATATCCCCAAAAGAAGATATAGATCGACACAGAACCAACCATAACTGATAAATAATAAACTAATAGATCTTCTAGGAAAAAAGAGAGGAATAGGCTATATAGACAAATTATGCAAACCTTTTTTTCTTTTTTCTATGTGAGTGAGGGAGACAAAAGGCAGAACTGCGTGTAGCGAGTGCCCCACCCATAGATGAAAGAGTGACAGGGCCAAAATTAAGGAACGTTTGAGCCAAAATGTCTGAACACACATAGTTTGAAGCAATTTAAGTCATAGGAGGAGGGAAAGACTGGGAAGATTCTGGGAGAGAGCTCCAGAGCTCAGCTGTTGAATAGAAGAAAGACTGAGAGTAACATTTCACTCTTGGGTTAGAGAGTTGCACAGAGTAGGGATGGGATTGTTGCCAGACGGGTAACACGTGCCCTATGTAGAGGAGGTGGTATACACAGGGAGAGCTCTGAGGAGCACTGATTATTGTAGTAGCAATAAAATAGTGAGAGAGATGAAACATTGCGGCGAAGAGAGAGAGTTTGCAGAGAGTTGGTGAGTGGGCGGGAATCAGGGATACGAAAGGCTTTCCTTTCTACTTTGTCTAGAAGTGTGGTGTGACAGGATCCTCCTCACACATGTGAACAATACTCAAAACAAGGACTCACTGTACCCCTGTACAGAGCAAGAAGCTGCACAGGGGTGAAGAACCCCTTGAGGCGGTTGAGCACACCCAGCTTCTTGGAGTCTGCCATAGCAAGACTGGTAATATGGTCCTTCCAAGTGAGAGCTTAAGAAAAAGAGACAACAAAAATATTGAGAGAAGATGAGGATTGATTTTTGTATTATTGAAGAATAAGGGATACTCCTCTGGGAGTTCCAGATGGGTAGATGGATGGAGAAATTGGGTTTTGGAAGCATTAAAGGTAACAAGGTTTTCTCTGCCCCAAATAGAAATAGTAGTTAGATCAGAGGATAAGTGTTCTATGGCTTCATTACTTTGTCTTTGAAGGATTGCTGGCTGGGGCGTTCTGGGAATACTAATTAACTAGTGTCTTCTGCTATAAATGGATGGGACTTGAGGTACAGTTGCGAAGGTGACCACGGGATTGGGCCCATACGGGATTGGGCCCACTTAGGTTAGGTTATGTTAGGTTAGGTTAGGTTCCAATCCCGTATGGGCCCAATTCCGTATGGGCCCAATCCCTATGGGACCAGTTGTGAAGATCATTTATGAAAATTAGAAAGAGAAAAGGAGATTGGACAGAGCCCTGAGGAACACCGGAGTTCCAAGGTGGAGTTTCTAGCAAAAGTTTGAGGAAGTGAGCGATGGCCGTCCACAACTGCAGCTATGGAACAGCCGGAAAGGAAATTAGACACAAAGGCACAGATGGAGGGATAGAATCCGAAGGAGGGTAGTTTAGAAATTAAAGATTTGTGCCAGACTCTATCGAAGGCCTTCGATATGTCTAGTGCAATAGAAAAAGTCTCACCGAAGTCCCGAAGGTAGGATGACCAAGAGTTAGTAAGATATGAAAGAAGATCACCAGTAGAGTGACCCTTAACCCCTCAAATCCCAGCACCGTATATATACGTCAGTAGATAAGTAACTCCCCAGTCCCAGCGACGTATATATCCATCAGTAATGTACTTTCCTTGTAACTGCCTGTACAACCCTGTACCAGTTACCACAATCTTTTGAGCACTGCTCCCGTGTTGGCAACACTTCTCAGCTTATATGAGACCCACTGAAGAGTGTCAAGAGCCAGTGTTGCCTCATCTTTGGAGGTGGATAGGTGGTCTCTCCTGCTATTTTTGCCACATTGCTTGGGACTGCTGGGTACAGTACGGGTTAAGGAAACCATAGTGGCGATCTGAGAGCAGATTATGAGAAGAGAAATGCGTAAGAAATTTGAAAGCACGAATAGTTTCAAAACTTTTTAGATACAAGAGATGAGAGCAATTGGACGATAGTTGGAGGGTTGAGAGCGGTCACCCTTCTTTGGGACAGGTGAATGAGAGCAAACTTCCAGCATGAAGGGAAGACGTTAGAGGAGAGACATAGACGAAACAGTTTGCCTAGGCAGGGAGTCAGCACGGATGCACAGTTTTGAGTACAACAGGAGGAACACCGTCCGGACCATACGCCTTCTTGGTATTATGCCCAGAGAGGGTAGAAAGTAGATCTTTAGAAGATATTAGGATGTTAGGCATAAGTAGGAGAGAGGGGGGTGGAGAAGAAGGAATAGCACCGGAATCATCCAAAGTGGAGTTTCTAGAAAAAGTTTGAGCGAGGAAATCAGCTTTGTCAGAGGAAGAAGTGATGGTTGTGCCATCAGAGTGGAAAAGGGGAGGGAAAGATGAGGAAGAAAAATTGTTAGAGAGGTTTTTGACTAGGTTCCAGAAAACTTGGGAAAGTTCAGTTCATTTATTATTGATGAAAAAGTGCTTGGCAAGTCGAAGAACAGACTTGGCTTGATTCCGGGCAGAAACATAGGAAGAATGAGATTCTTGAGTTTTAAGGCATCGGTACTGTTTGAATGCTTCCTCCTTGTTGCGGATAGCAGTAGAACAAACGTGGGTAAACCAAGATTTGTTTGCATTAGACAGAGAGAAATAAAATGGAATGTACGCTTGCATGCCCGAGAGGATTACCTCAGTAATGCGTTCAGAACTCTCCGAGGGTCCTCGGCCACGGAAGCAGAAGTCATTCCATGGGAAATCAAAGAAGTACTGCCGAAGAGCCTCCCAGTCAGCAGCGCCAAAGATGCTACAAAACCCGCCGGCTGGGAGGATCGGGTGTCCGTACTGGAGAGATGGGACAGGTAACAAGAGATAAGTTTATGGTCGGAGGAGCCCAAAGGAGAGAAAAGATTGACAGTGTAAGAAGAAGGGTTAGAAGTCAGAAATAAGTAAAGAATGTTGGGCCGATCTCCTAAGCGATCCGGGATACGGGGGGGTTGCTAGACCAGCTACTCTAGGTCATTTAGGATAGAAAAGACAAAGGCCTGTTCACCTGGTTGGTCAGTAGTAAGAGAGGAGAGCCATTTGCAGTGGTGAACGTTGAAATCTCCTAAGATGGAGATTTCCGAGAAGGGAGAGATTGATAGAATGTGTTCCACTTTAGAGTTTAGATAGTCAAAAACTTTGGGAAAGTCGGTAGAGTTAGAGGAAAGATAGACAGCACAGAAATATTTAGAATGAGAATGACAGGATAGTATGAGCCATAAAGTTGAGAATTCAGAGTCGAAATCGGGAATAGGAGAGCAAGTGATTTTGTTGTGCACGTATGCTCAACATCCGCCTTTGGCTTTGAAACTAGGATAGAAAAAGTAGGAGGATACAGAGAAGGGGCTGCTGGCAGTTGCCTCAGACACCTGGGTTTCAGTGAGGAAAAAAAGATCAGGTTTGGAGGAGGAGAGATGGTGTTCAACAGAGTGAAACTTAGAGGAAAGGCTGTGAATATTGCAAAAGTTGATAGGAAGAGTGACAGGCCGTGGTTCAGAGCATTTCGAGGGGTCATCAGGCGAAGGTCGGGCGGGTGTGGGGGCAGCGTAAAATGCGTAAAATGAAAAAAATTAAAATACAGCGTAAAATGAAAAAAAATATCCATACTACTAGAAATCTTCCATATGAAAAAAGGTTGAAGAAATTAGCCTTACATTCGTTAGAGAGACGCAGAGTTAGATGGGATATTAGATGTGTTCAAGTGAGTTAGTGGGATGTGAGGGATCTGCCTTCTGTGGGCCACTTGTCTCTCTGCAGATTCCCATGTTCATCTTAGTGCATGTGTAAGGGATCTGCCTCATTTGTACCGGTGTGCAAACAAACGAGCGAGAGAGAGACTGGGTGTGTAAGAGATCTGCCTCTATTCGTTTAGTAACAGAGTTGTAGATATGTGGAATAGGCTACCGAGTGCTATAGTGGGATCAAGAACAATAGAGTTCAACATAAAATTAGATAGGACGAGATGTGTTGGGTGTGAAAGGCTGCCACGGGCGTGTCTGGCCACCATTTTGGATATCATATCAAGAGTTGCCCAATGCAAAAATGCACCTTGTGTCAATGTTTGGTCCCGATCCGACAAGCGGTTCCGGAGTTATTGCGTGTAAAAACCGGACTATATAATATTATAATATTATGGAAGAATGCAATACTCTTGAGGGGTGAAGACGTTGCTTGCTGCATGAGGGAGGAGGGAAGGTAAGTCACACCACACCAAAAATTGTCAAGACTTTGAAGGTCCATAATATTGTTATTAAAGTAAGCATTTGGCAAAGGAAGGAATTGTTAAAAACCTTAGCCAATACTCTGCTATTCACCAAAAATAAATTTTAATTATCATTATTATTTGGTAGGGTATGTATGTATAGGTAGGTTGGTTAAATAATTGGTGAAATTCGTAAGGACTCGAACTATTTTGAGAGAGTTCAATTTTTAAAAATGTATGGATCTGAATGATTAATCCATTATGTTATTAAGCAAAACTAGGGGATGCGAGGATGCCTAATGACTGAAGACTGAAAACGTTGTGTGGGTGCCGAATACGGTTTTAAAGCCATTTAAGAATAGACAGTTTCCAATGTTGCGGCCAAACTATTCCACCAATTTCTATTCTTTTGGTACCAAAATGTTCGGAATTGCGAGTCTCACCCACCTACGCAAAAATGGCTTTGATCATCAATGCAGTTTTCAAGATGTGGATTTTTAAGTGTATTTCGAGTTTTTTTCAAGATTGTTGAAAAAAACCCACGTGCAAAGCAAAACCTTGTCCATAACATTTGCGGAGCATTAGTATTGGAGTTCATATGCCAAAGCCCAATCATTTCCTATGAGTGGGAGAGACGGTATTTAGGTTTCAAAAAAATTCGGGAAATCGGCTGCCACGGACCTGTTTGGCCACCATTTCGGATGTTTAGCATATCAAAAGTTGCCCAATACAAAACCGCAGCTTGTGTGAAAGTTTGATCCTGATCCAAAAAGCGGTTCTGGAGTTAATGCGTTAAAAACAGCGTGGACAAATAATTTGGAAGAATAAGAAGATTTAATTATTACAATAGGGGTTCCTATTGTAATATTGAAATGTTGAGGTATGGTGGTGAGATAGTGATAGAATGGGTATGGAAAATGTGCAAACTAGCATGGGAGAAGGGGAGTGCACCCAATGACTGGAAGACTGGCATAATAGTCCCCCTATATAAGGGCAAAGGGGAAAGAGGAGTGTGTGGTAACCACCGAGGAATATGTCTTCTAAGCGTAGTAGGAAAGGTATACAGTAGGGTAGTGATTGAGAGAGTGAGAGTGAGAACGGAGAAATGGATAGGCGACAAGCAGGGAGGTTTTAGGAAGGGAAGAGGATGTGTAGATCAGATTTTTACCCTGAATTGTGTTGTGGAGAAATATCTGGAGAAGAAACAAAAGGTGTATGTTGCCTTTATGGACTTGGAGAAGGTCTATGACAGAGTGGATAGAGAAGGTTTGTGGAAAGTACTTAGAATATACGGAGTAGAGGGCAAGTTGCTGAAAGCAGTGAAGAGCATGTATGAGGGTGCAAAGGCAGCAGTACGTGTGGAGAGTGAGCAGAACGAGTTCTTTGACCTGAATGTTGGTTTGAAACAGGAGTGTGTGGTTGTTTACTGTATATATGGATGGAGTCATGAAAGAAATACTATCAAGAGCAGTGGATGTTGGTGTATTGCTGAAAAGGGAGGGAATTGAGTGGAAGCTACCTATACTGCTGTTTGCGGATGATACAGTTCTGATGAGTGATAATGAATGGGAGTTGCAGGGTCTGGTAAATGAGTTTGGAACAGTGTGCGAAAAACGGAATTTGAAGGTAAATGCGGGGAAGAGCAAGGTTATGGTCTTCGAAATGGGTGAAGTCACAGAGTGCGAGGTGAAGCTGAACGGTCAGGCTATGGAGATCATCAACACTTTTAAGTATCTGGGAAGTGTGTTGAGTAAAGATGGGACTATGGATGAAGAAGTTCGGGAGAGGGTACAACAGGGGAAGAGGGTTGTAGGAACGCTTAAAGCAGTAACAAGAAATAGGGTGGTCAGTATGGAAGTGAAGAAGTCCTTGCATGACAGTGTGGTAATCCCGACACTGACTTACGGAAGCGAAGCATGGACGTTGGTTGAGAGACTCAGACCAAGAGTGAGAGCAGTGGAAATTAATTACTTAAGGAGTGCGTGCGGAGTTACATGGAGGGATAGACAGACTAATGAGGAAGTAAGAAGGAGGTGTGGTGTGGAGGTAGATGTGCTGGAAAGTGTGAAAAGGAACAACTTGAGATGGTTCGGCCATATGGAACGTATGGAAAGAGAGAATGACTAAGAGGGTGTACGAGAGCGAGGTGGAGGGACAGAGAGGGAGAGGTAGACCGAATGAGAGGTGGAAGGATGGAGTGAAGAAGTACATGAACGAAGGCGGTGCTGGTTGTGGGGAGGGGCGTCGACTGACAGAGGTGCATGGGGGCGGTTCGTTCGTGGCCACCCCTTCGGGGATCACGGCGTCAGGCAATAGATAGATAGATAGAATAGGGGTTCCCCGCAGGGCTCGAGCCCCTAATAATGGAAATAATAATACAAAATATTAATATAAATAGAGATTAATATTGTTAATACTAAACAATATTATTATTAGTATGATTATTGAGATTATGATGATGATAAAATATAATACAAAAATAAGATAGAATACCACCCTCAGGCATTGTACTTACCATCATAGGAATAATACTGCCGGTTATTCGTAATTGTACAGGTGTGACCATGTATGATGTTACATCAATTTGAATCTTTATGTAAAGCCAAATTCTGAAGAATTTGGGTTGTAATATGGCATTATATTGTCTTGTTTACTTTCGATAATGCTTCAACTAGGTACATCACCATTTATGCTCTTGACAGTACTTAATATATATCTACTATCATTGAAATACACAAAATACATTCACATGCCTTCAGGGAGAATCGAACTCCCGGCCTCTGGTTTACTAGACCAGCGCTCTAGCCCCTGAGCTATGAAGGCTGTATGAAGGAAAAAGTCAGGTGCAGATAGAAACTGCTGTACTACCTCAGTCTGGGTACGGTCAACTTTGTTTACATGTTACATGTTTACATGTTCTCAGTGGGGAGATTGTAGGCACCAATCGATCAGGGCTAGACCCAGGTGAGGTTATAGGCATGTGATAAAGAGTCGCTGGAACTCCTGTTTCATTTTCTTGGCCTCTCTTACTGATTTTCTTTGTGCCTCATTTACACTGAGAGCAATCCAGCTAGCTCTCACAAACACCTCCTCCTATCCACTTCACACACTAAACATGCACACCACACTTCATTCCACCACACCAAAATTAAAACACAAAATGATGAATTGTAGCCCAGCCTCGGAGTCCCCAGGGGGGGGGGGGGGGGGGGGGGGGCCATAAATGCCCCCTCACCCGACCGACCATCCCCTGACGACCCCACACAATTACCTGGACCTCGGCCTGTTCCTCTTTCTATTAATTTCTGCAACATTCGCGGACTTTCCTCTAACTTTCACTCTGTTGAGCACCATCTCTCCTCCTACAAACCTGATCTTCTCTTACTCACCGAAACTCAGGTGTCTGTAGCAACATCCAGCAACCCCTTCTCTGTATCCTCCTACTTTCTCTATCCTAGTTTCAAAGCCAAAGGCGGATGTTGTGTATATGTGCACAACAAACTCACTTGCTCTCGTGTTCCCGATTTCGACTCCTCTGAATTCTCAACTTTATGGCTCAAACTTTCCTGTCATTCTCTTACTAAATATTTCTGTGCTGTCTATCTTTCCCCTAACTCTACCAACTTTCCCAAATTCTTTGACTATCTAAACTCTAGAATGGAACACATTCTATCCATTTCTCCTTTCTCAGAAATCTCCATCTTAGGAGATTTCAACGTTCACCACCGCCAATGGCTCTCCTCTCACACTACTGATCCACCTGGTGAACAAGCCTACGTCTTTTCTATCCTAAATGACCTAGAGCAGTTAGTTCAGCAACCCACCCGTATCCCGGATCGCATCGGAGATCGGCCAAACATTCTTGACCTGTTTCTAACTTCTAACCCTTCTTATACTGTCGATCTTTTCTCTCCTTTGGGCTCCTCCGACCATAAACTTATCTCTGTTACCTGTCCTATCTCTCCAGTACAGCCACCCGATCCTCCTAGCCGGCGGCGCTTGTGGCACTTTGGCGTTGCCGACTGGGAGGCTCTTCGGCAGTACTTCTTTGATTTCCCATGGAATGATTTCTGCTTCCATGGCCGAGGACCCTCGGAGAGTGCTGAACGCATTACCGAGGTAATCCTATCGGGCATGGAAGCATACATTCCATTCTCTTTCTCTCAGACTAATGCTAAAAAATCTTGGTTTACTCACGCCTGTTTCTACTGCTGTCCGCAATAAGGAGGAAGCATTCAAACGGTACGGACGCCTTAAAACTCAAGACTCTCATTCTTCATATGTTTCTGCCCGGAATCAAGCCAAATCTGTTCTTCGACTTGCCAAACACTCTTTCATCAATAATAAATGCACTGAACTATCCAACTCTAGCTCTTCCCAAGCTTTCTGGCATCTAGCCAAAAACCTCTCCAACAATTTCTCTTCCTCGTCTTTCCCTCCCCTTTCCCACTCTGATGGCACAACCATCACTTCTTCCTCTGACAAAGCTAAACTCTTCGCTCAAACTTTTGCTAGAAACTCCACCTTGGATGATTCCGGTGCTATTCCTCCCTCTCCGCCCTCCTCTCTCTTACTTATGCCTAATATGCTAATCTCTTCTAAAGATGTACTTTCTACCCTCTCTGGGCTTAACACTAATAAGGCGTACGGTCCGGACGGTGTTCCTCCTGTTGTTCTCAAAAACTGTGCTTCCGTGCCGACTCCCTGCCTAGGCAAACTCTTTCGTCTCTGTCTATCCTCTAACGTCTACCCTTCATGCTGGAAGTTTGCTCACATTCAACCTGTCCCAAAGAAGGGTGACCGCTCTCAACCCTCCAACTATCGTCCAATTGCTCTTATCTCTTGTCTTTCTAAAGTTTTTGAAACTATTCTTGCTTCCAAATTTCTTAAGCATTTCTCTTCTCATAATCTGCTCTCAGATCGCCAGTATGGCTCTACTGGTGATCTTCTTTCATATCTTACTAACTCTTGGTCATCCTCCTTTCGGGACTTCGGTGAAACTTTTTCTATTGCACTAGACATATCCAAAGCCTTCGATAGAGTCTGGCATAAATCTTTAATTTCTAAACTACCCTCCTTCAGTTTCTATCCCTCCATCTGTGCCTTTGTCTCTAATTTCCTTTCCGGCCGTTCCATAGCTGCGGTTGTGGACGGCCATTGTTCACTTCCTCACCCTATAAACTCTGGTGTTCCTCAGGGCTCTGTCCTATTTCCTATTCTCTTTCTAATTTTTATAAATGATCTCCTTAACTGTACCTTAATTCCCATCCATTCATACGCAGAAGACTCAACCTTACACTACTCCATTAGTTTTTCAGAACGCCCCAGCCAGCAATCCCTCAACGACAAACGTAATGAAGCCATAGAACTCTTAAATTCTGATCTAAATACTATTTCCAATTGGGGCAGAGAAAACCTTGTTAACTTTAATGCTTCCAAAACCCAATTTCTCCATCTATCTACCCGTCAGGATCTCCCAGCGGACTATCCCTTATTCTTCAACAATACAAAAATCAACCCTTCATCTTCTCTCAATATTCTTGGCGTCTCTTTTTCTTCTGCTCTCATTTGGAAGGACCATATTACCAGTCTTGCTAAGGCAGCCTCCCAGAAGCTGGGTGTGCTCAACTGCCTTAGGGGGTTCTTTTCCCCTGCACAGCTTCTTGCTCTGTAGTGCGCCCTTGTATTGAGTATTGTTCACATGTGTGGGGATGTTCCTCTCACACCGCTCTCCTAGACAAAGTTGAAAGGAAGGCCTTTCGTATCATTAACTCCCGTCCACTCACCAACTCTCTGCAATCTCTCTCTCTCCGCCGCAATGTTGCATCTCTTTCGCTATTCTATCGCTACTATAATAATCAGTGTTCCTCAGAGCTATCCCAGTGCATACCACCTCCTTTACGTAGGGCACGTGGTACCCGTCTTGCAACTCAATCCCACCCCTACTCTGTGCAACTCTCCAACCCAAGAGTGAAACGTTACTCTCAAACTTTCTTCTACTCAACAGCTGAGCACTGGAACTCTCTCCCAGAATCAGTCTTTCCCTCTTCCTATGACTTAAATTGCTTCAAACTCCGTGTGTCCGGGCATTTTGGCTCGAACGTCCCTTGATTTTGGCCCTGTCACTCTTTCAACTATGGGGGAGGCACTCGCTATAGGCAGTTATGCCTTTTGCCTCCCTCAATCACATAGAAAAAAAAAAAAAAAAAAAAATGGTTTGGCCAGGTAGTGATGACGCCCTCCTCTCTCTTGCTCTGGCTCTCTCTCGCTCACTTTTGCTCTCGCTCTCTCTATCTATATGTATTAGTCATGTGTTTTAGATTTGTGTTAATATATTAATGCATGCAGTCAATGTACTTAGATTTAAGAAAATATCATCAATGTTTATGTATAATTTATATTATAGTGTACTGTACTTTTTTATAAATAGTTTAAGAAGCTAGACATAGGGTGAAGATTGCGTATGCACCTTTGCCCTTTTGAGATAATGTAATTATGATAGTTGTGTAACATTTGTACATGTCTCAATTATACAATCCCATCAAATAAAACCTCTCTCCTCTCTGGGTCCCATCCCTCCAGATGTGGTGAAGACTAGTGGGTTAAAGCTGCCTTGTTCGATATTTAAGATCCTTTCCCCATATGCCCTGACCTTCTCTTGTTCATTCCTCTTGTGTGCAGCATCCAGAGACAGCTCGCTGTAGCTATGGGCCATTGGGTCAAATATGTTTAAGTCAAAGAACGCTCGCTGTTCACTTGTCCAAAAACCTCTTGCACTAACGTCCACTCGTGCATCATTGGATGTGTTGACCGTCCTGTGCTGCAAGATCTCTCAATCCAAGGGAATGAGTCATGGTTTGTGCACCACATCTCGATACACCTCCTTGAGCATCCTAGGTTTGAATCCCTGGACTGCCACATGTATTTGTCGATTTCATTAATTGAGTTTAGGAGTAAAGTCGCTTGGTGGAGGTAACATAATAATTCATTGTGCCTGATGCTGATGAATCCTCCCTTCTTACATGTCATGCAGTGGTCTGCATCGTTGTTGATTCCACAAACGCATCGATCGGGCAGTCCTTCAATCGGCCAACCATACCTCAGTGTAATAGCATCATTAAATTCTTGTTTGTTGAGATTGAAGTCTTTTGCCTTGATTGGTAGTGTTGTCAGCCAATTTGAAGCACCCGTTTCTTGTGCTATTTGTATTGTTCTTGTTAGTCTCCGGGAAAGTTGTCCCATCAATTGTGCCAGGTAATTTTTCTGTGAGTTTTGTCTCTCTGACATGATGGTCTTTCTGATGTTGTAGATGTCCGCCTGGTCCACTTCACCGTCAAAATCTTGTGCTACGATACGGTCAGTGAGAGATCCTGTTATCTTTACCGAGTTCAGGTATTCCGTTGTCGCCCTCCTCACCGGGTTGATGATTCCCAGCCCTCCCAACCTAGAAGGCAGTGCGAGCAACTCCCTCTCTGTATCACTCGGGGTGTGCGACTATACCCACGCTGGGATGAGTTTGTCTCTGATGGTATCTTCCAGCGGTTGAAGTAATGCACTCACTTTTGGAACGGTTCGCATCAAGTAGGTCCAGCGATGTTTGAACCCATATGTGGACGCCGAATACACAGCCTGTGGTTCCGTCTTTGCAATATAGGCCAGTTTTTCAATTTCTTTTACCCACTCCCTGACCTTTTCTCTATGTATTGGTTCTTGAACTCTTCCGTGCCGATCACCGCCCCAAGGGAACGCTGTCCGTTCTTTGTTACGACCACTTCACTACCGCTGAGAGCTTGTACAGCACTTTCATACTACTACTACTACTACTATTACTTTTTTTTTCTTTGATTTTTATTTTATACAGTACTAAAGTAGATAAGCCCTCCGCCAATCACTGCGCTCCCTTTTACTTGCTTGCACAGCCAGCTGATTTTGACAGCTCACGGCTGCAACGTGCCACGCCCCGCCCACCAGCCAATCAGCGGCCTCCATTATCGGAGCGCGAAGCTGGACTTCTTACTCCACCTCAAAAGTCACTCTCTTTCTCTTCCCGAAGAGTTCCTTCTGATTATCCACTAAGCAATACCTCGGTGCCAGCCCTGTACTCCCGTAAGCCACCAAAAGAGGTTTATAATCAACTTCCTGGAACTTACTATGAAGAGAAGAGAGAGGAGGTGAATGAAGCAAAAAGTCAGTGTGAACGTGCATCCAAGCGAGCCCACCAGCCAATCGTAGCGTGGGAGAGCGGGGGGCAGGACTATAAAGGGAGGGGGGGAGCGTACCACTCCAGACGAACAAGAAGACTCCACGAGCCAGCACACAGGTACCAAGACCCACACCACGCCCTCAACTCCCTCTGTCCCGCCCATTAAGCAGACAGAAATCTCCTCCTGACACAATATATACCGTCAAATCAACAACAGCAACCAGCAACTCCAACACCAAGCTCAAGGGAAAACTGAAGATGTCTCCATATATTAACATCTTCGAGCAAAACCTAGAAGAGGACGAGACTCCAACAACATCAAAGGAGACGGAGGAAGCCCTCTCACCACCACCAGCTCTCCCCTCCACCAAGCTTACACCATCCAGACCATCTGAAGAGACTCTCAGGACCACTCCTCCCCCTCCTGTTCGGACCCCACAAGTTGTGAAGAAGAAGAAGAGGAATGTGAAACCTGCAGGAGATACAACACCCAAGTCACAGAAGATACAACCAGTACGTTTCTTCAACATGATTGAATTCGTCGAAGACCTCGAACAACTTCCATCTGAAATATTGAAGCAAAAATACCCTTTAACAGATATAGATTTTGCATTAACTCCTAAACATTTCACAAGATATAAACAACTAGCTCAACTATGTATGACTATAGACCAAGAATAGACAAATACAAATAAAGTAATAAACATCCCTAGCAATAGCAAGGTGGTCTGCCCACTAACTTTTCTCTCCCACTGTATTTCATCTTTCCTACTTCCTCTTCCCCCCACCCACTCTGTGGTGCCTCTTTCCCCCCCTTAAAAAAAAAAAAAAAAAAAAAAAAAAAAAAAAAAAAAAACTCCAGACGAGGACACAAAACAGCACTCATCACAAAAGACATCAAAAAAGCATTTGACACTGTATGGCACGTGTGCCTGAAGTACAAAATCTGCGAAAACTTCAATTTCCCCTTACCAATTAAAAAACTTCTCTGCAACTTCTTAGATAACAGATCAGCCAAAATTAAATTTCCAAATTTCTATTCAGACTCATTTCCACTCCATGCAGGCGTTCCTCAGAGCTCCGTGCTCGCACCTACACTGTACATTCTCTACACTAATGACATGCCAGATCCAATCAATAATGACTCTCTCACAATTTCCTACGCTGACGACGTGACGCAACTTGTTAGGGCAACTACCATAGACGGTTTGACGAACAAAGCCAAGAGAGAGCTTGACCGAACAGCACAATGGGAACAGAAATGGCGGATTCAGGCTCATCCTCGAAAATCCTTTATCACCTACATATCCACTGGTTACCTACGTCCTAGACCACTATTCCTCAACTCCCGCGCACCTCCTCCCGATCGCATCCCAGTAACTGTCTCACCCACTAACAAAGTACTCGGCCTAACCTTTGATAAAAAACTTCTCTTTCATCGTCATGCAAATCAGATTATCCCCATTGCTTCAAAATCACTTCAATCACTTTTCCGTTTTCAAAATGCCTCCATCAAAACTAAAACCCATTTGTACAAAGCCCTAATTAGATCGCTACTTTCATATGCCCCACTGACCAGCACTCTTTTGGCAAACTCCCACAAAATTAAACTTCAAAGAATTCAGAACAGAGCACTGAGGTGGATCCATGGAACTCGGTGGTATGAGTTCCAAACATCGGAACACTTGCATGAACTCTCCCGCATCCCTCCACTTAATGTCTACAACAACTTTCTGGCTAATAAACAACTTGAAAAACTTGAGACCTTTAATAACTTTGTCCAAATTTTTAATAATATCACTCAACCCATCCGTCCCTGGTCGAACCTCTTGCATCCAATCAACAGAGAGGCTCCCAATCCCCTATTCACATAATAACTTTGTTACACCACAAACTCACACTCAATTTTCACCATTCCTTTTACTCACCTACCAGCCAAAATTTCTAATTCTTTCACAAATACACAATAAAAACTAAAGTAAATTAAGCTCTTCATAAGACAGTGTAATCTACTCTAGACTCGGCAGTTGACAACCATGCCTTGCTGCCCCACTTTAGACCCTTACCATCCAAAATTGCCAGACCATCATTAAAACATTCTCCATTACCAAATTTTATATTCAAATTCACCCAGACTCATCTGATTCGTCCAGACTGGTAGAGGCGGTGGGGCATGCCGGCTCGTCCACAGCCCAGCCTCCATGCCACTCTTGACCGATCAGAGCTTCTGAATCTCACTTCACCAAAATTAACTTTTACCACCCAAAATTAATTATCTTTTGCCTTACCACCCATTTTTATCTCCAAGCCTTCTTGACGTGCCATACTGAGGCTCTCGGAAAATGTGTCTCAATACCAACAGTGCCTCCCCTAAACCCCCAAACTAAAATCAACAACTCACGCAAGTTGGGACAAGCCCCGACACTCTTTATCCTCCTACTTTTTCACTTTCTCTCTTACTACACCAATAAAAACTTCCCTTCTTTCACCCTCACCCACCTTTTCTATATTCATTCATTCATTGTTGCAAACTTCCCTTCTTTCACCCTCACCCACCTTTTCTATATTCATTTGATTGATTGATTGTTGCAAAGACATTCGCTGGTCGGACGGCACTGGGCTCAGTTCTCCCAACCTATTTACTCTCTCTCACTTGGGCACTCACGGGAATTCGGCTCCATCCTCCCAGCCCTCGCCTTTTTGTTCCAGCAGGCACACCCCAGGCCTATCATCAGCTCTTCCCTACTAAGGCAGATACACCCTCAGTATCTGGCCACCTGTCATCGCATCGCAGGCTTGCATACCGCTACAGCCAAGCGATTCAAGAGGACGACAGATAGTAGAGGGAGAGCAAAGATTTCCAGTTGAGATAAAGAAAGAGAGAGACTGCAGAACTAACCCGGTGGCCACCACTTATAAAAAAAAATGTGTCCTTCTAGGACAAGACTAAAGGAAAACAAATTTAGACTCACCTGAATATATAAAGATGATGATGTGTTGTTAATTAGTTATATTTGTTAGCAACGGCGCCATGCCGAAAGAGTTATTATGTAGGATCTGATAGGAGAGATTAAAGATTAAAAGAGTAAAAGTAAAGAGGGGAGGGAAAGAATACTTTTGTTAATAAATGAGGCAACCAGTAAGTTAAAGAGGGAAACAGTTGTTTAGTTGCCTAATAGATTAGCTATAGCTAGGAAAGGACACTAGTCCAAATGAAAGGACACTAGTCCAAATGAAAGGACACTAGTCCATGTGAATCATTCATTAAGTTGTGAAAAAGGAAACTGTGAAGCAGGACACTATTCAAATGTGAATACCGTTATTATTAAGCCTAAAAGAGCTATTCCGTGTATGCGTCTGGGGCACGGTTAATCTTTTGTTAGAACGATTATTGATTAAGGTGAAAGGTACCGTAGCGTGTTTGTAACGCGGTTACTTGAGGGTAAATTCGGAAGGGGTCATTGAGATCAAGATTGTAAACTCATATGGTGAAGTAACTGGGTGACGGAACCCAATAGTGTCATTGAGGTAAATGTTGTTACCCTATATTGTAAGGAACGGCCGGGGTGACGGAACCCAATAGTGTTATTGAGGTAAAGATTGTAAACCTATATTGTAAGGAACGGCCGGGGTGACGGAACCCAATAGTGTTATTGAGGTAAATGTTGTTACCCTATATTGTAAGGAACGGCCGGGGTGACGGAACCCAATAGTGTTATTGAGGTAAAGATTGTAAACCTATATTGTAAGGAACGGCCGGGGTGACGGAACCCAATAGTGTCATTGAGGTAAATGTTGTTACCCTATATTGTAAGGAACGGCCGGGGTGACGGAACCCAATAGTGTTATTGAGGTCAAGATTGTAAACCTATATTGTGAGGTAACTGGGTGGCGGAACCCATATTATATGTGAGAGAGACCTTGTAATCTCTTTCGGTAATTTGTACGATTTCATGTTATTGTGGAGGTACTTGTGTAGTAACGACGGTTGTGTCAAAGGAGTAAATAGATTCTATGTATTGAGGAGATAGATTATATATGTTATAGCCTTGGGATTGAGAAAGGATACAGAAGGCTCTGTAAACGTGGGAGAACCTAAAGAGTAGAGGAAAGAATAACACTTTTGTTTTAGTTAGGCAAAGAGCAAATGGTTCATTAGGCCCTGGTCTCAATAAAAGACACAGCAGGGTTTTGATTTAATTACTTAGGATTAATCACTAATAACGGGTCGTCGGATCGAAGCCGACTTGAGTCAATACCTGAATAGCGGGGATTCAGTTAGGGAGTAACGGGAACTTTAGGGGTCCAAAGTACAACCCAGCATGAATCGACGTAATATTCAATCTGCGTCTTGAACTCATCTCGGCCCGAGCCAAGAACCTATTATTAGAGTAGTTAGAAAGTCTGTTAAATAAAATATACGAACTTCTAAATGACTGTCGAATTATCCCCCGTAGTAGTAGTAGCATAACAGGTTTAAAATTAAATACTACAAGTACATTCATTATATTTACAAACATCAGATATTACTCTATTTCTACTAGTCTACTATACTACTACTCTACACCATGCAACTTCAATCTAGTCGCCTCTCTATGCGACCCTCTGCCACCGCTGCCTCGTAGTCCACGTCTGCCACTGTCACTTGTGGTGCAGACAGTCTTGTTCCCCGCAGGCATAGTAGTGTTGACTACTACTACTAATAATAATAATAATAATAATAATACAAATAATAATAATATTAATAATAATTAAAGTTGCAAGCAACGTTGTCCGGGGTTCGAGGGGTTTTGCAAGCAGGGTATTGTGTTGGATACAAACGTTGTGTCACAGATATCAAAAGATCATTTAACTTATCGGGCATGGAGCTACAAAAGGAACAGATTGTGCAAACAAATAAGAACGAGAGAGGGAGAGATTGCCTGTATAAGGGATCTGCCTCTATTCATTTAGTAACCGAGTTGTAGATATGTGGAATAGGCTACTGAGTGCTATAATGGGATCAAGAACAATAGAGCTTCAACTTGAAATTAGATAGAACAAGATTGGTTGGGTGTGAAAGGGATCTGCCATGTGTAGGTCAATCGGCTCTCTGCAGACTACCGTTTTCTTATTTTGTTTATGTTCTCATTTGTGAGGGTGAGAGAGTATGGCAAGAGAGAATAGGATGTCATAAACGTAAGGAAGATGGCGATAAATATGAGAGAGAGAGAGAGAGAGCGCGGGATGGGTTGGGTGTGAAAGGGATCTGACATATATATTTTGAATTTGTGTTTATCTTCCCTATCTTTAATATCTTGCATTTGTCAATGTTAAAATTCATATACCAATTTACTGACCATTCGTGTAAGGTATCTCAATCCCTTTGGCGGCACTCAATGCCGCTATCTGAATCTATTTTTCTCCCCATTTTGGTATCATCTGCGAATGTACTTAACCTACTAGTTATACCTAAATCAAGGTAATTTATGTATATAACAAACAACAGAGGGCCTAATACAGATCCCTGGTGGACGCTACTTTTGACTGCACCCCATTCTGACTTAATACCATTTATGCTGATTCTCTGCTTCCTGCCAATTAGCCATGACCTAATCCACCCCAACAACGATCCACCTATTCCATGTGCCTCAACCTTTCTCATCAATCTCTCATGAGGAACTGTGTCGAAAGCTTTACTGAAATCTAAATATATTATATATGACTTATCATTACATCGGAACTACTGTACATTTGCAAGCTTCCAAGCTTCTGGAGCTAAGCCTGTTTCTAATGACTTGTTAAATGGAAATGTTAACGGGTAACTTAACTCATCTCTGCATTCTTTTAAGGGGAGGTTTTTAGTTAGTTCCCTAGACCTCCATCAAGCTTAAAATGTCACCCTCTAGGCCCCCTTTCAAGATAAATGTGTAAATTTTTCGGGAGAAAAAATTTCCGGCCAAAGGCCGGTTCCTCTTAAATTACAGGCTCGCTATCGCTCGCCAGGAAAACATCAAACACCTAAATTGTATGAAAGGTCTTAAACTTGACAGAAATAGGGAGAAAGTTCTTAATTATGGTGCGAATGTCGTAAAATATCAAAAGCAATGGGGCTAAACATGAGGGAGAAAGGGGTCCAGAAAAAAATCCCTCACGTGGATATCTCCCCTTAATACTCTAGGATAAATCTCATCAGGACCACGCGATTTCTGAGGTTTCAATCTGTCAATTTCCTTGAGAAAGTCAATTCTACTTATAGTAACAGTACTTAACATATTTTCTATACTATCGCTATATACCTTAGGGACTTTTAGAAACTGTACCAAAATTTCATAGTGAAAACGGAAAGAAAGTGACTAATTAATGTACTGCACATTTCTAAATAATTTTATATAATTCTCCTATCGAAGTCTTAAGGGGACCTATTGCATCTCTAACTTTAGATTTATATAGTTGGTAACAAGCTTTAGGGTTATTTTTTGAGTCGTTGGCTATCCTAATTTCATAATTTCTTTTTGCTTTCCTAATTTCCTTTTTGACCTCTCTTGCTAGAGTCTGATAGTAATGGTGGTAGATTGTAGGCACCAATCGAACAGGACCATACCCAGGAGAGGCTGTAGGCATTTGATAAGGAGTCGCTGGAACTCCGGTTTTATTTGCTTGACCTCTCTTACTGATTCTCTTTGTGCCTCACTTACACTGAGAGTAGTCCAGCATGCTCTCACACACACCTCCTCCTCCTATCTACTCCACTGCACTTAATACACCACAGTCTCTCCTTCCACAAGATACAAAACAAAAAATATGATGATAAACATACACTAAGCCTCGGAGTCCCCATGGGCGGGGGGGGGGGGGGGGGGATAAATGCCCTCACACCCACCCGACCTTCCCCTGACGACCCCTCTAAATGCTCTGAACCACGGCCTGTCACTCTTACTATCAACTTTTGCAATATTCGCAGCCTTTCCTCTAATTTTCACTCTTTTGAACACCATCTCTCCTTCTCCAAACCTGATATTCTTTTCCTCACTGAAACCCAGGTGTCTGAGGCAACTGCCAGCAGCCCCTTCTCTGTATCCTCCTACTTTTTCTATCCTAGTTTCAAAGCCAAAGGCGGATGTTGAGCATACGTGCACAACAAACTCACTTGCTCGCCTGTTCCCGATTTCGACTCCTCTGAATTCTCAACTTTATGGCTCATACTATCCTGTCATTCTCATTCCAAATATTTCTGTGCTGTCTATCTTTCCTCTAACTCTACCGACTTTCCCAAAGTTTTTGACTATCTAAACTCTAAAGTGGAACACATTCTATCAATCTCTCCCTTCTCGGAAATCTCCATCATAGGAGATTTCAACGTTCACCACCGCAAATGGCTCTCCTCTCTTACTACTGACCAACCTGGTGAACAGGCCTTTGTCTTTTCTATCCTAAATGACCTAGAGCAGCTGATCCAGCAACCCACCCGTATCCCGGATCGCTTAGGAGATCGGCCCAACATGCTTTACTTATTTCTGACTTCTAACCCTTCTTCTTATACTGTCAATCTTTTTTCTCCTTTTGGCTCCTCAAACCATAAACTTATCTCTTGTTACCTGTCCCATCTCTCCAGTACGGCCATCCGATCCTCCCAGCCGGCGGGTTTTGTAGCATCTTTGGCGCTGCTGACTGGGAGGCTCTTCGGCAGTACTTCTTTGATTTCCCATGGAATGACTTCTGCTTCCGTGGCCGAGGACCCTCGGAGAGTTCTGAATGCATTACTGAGGTAATCCTCTCGGGCATGCAAACGTACATTCCATTTTATTTATCTCTGTCTAATGCAAACAAATCTTGGTTTACCCACGTTTGTTCTACTGCTATCCGCAACAAGGAGGAAGCATTCAAACAGTACCGATGCCTTAAAACTCAAGAATCTCATTCTTCCTATGTTTCTGCCCGGAATGAAGCCAAGTCTGTTCTTCGACTTGCCAAGGACTTTTTCATCAATAATAAATGCACTGAACTGTCAACTCTAGCTCTTCCCAAGCTTTCTGGAATCTAGCCAAAAACCTCTCCAACAATTTTTCTTCCTCATCTTTCCCTCCCATTTTCCACGCTGATGGCACAACCATCACTTCTTCCTCTGACAAAGCTGATTTCCTCGCTCAAACTTTTTCTAGAAACTCCACTTTGGATGATTCCGGTGCTATTCTTTCTTCTCCACCCCCCTCTCTCCTACTTATGCCTAACATCCTAATATCTTCTAAAGATCTACTTTCTACCCTCTCTGGGCATAATACTAAGAAGGCGTATGGTCCGGACGGTGTTCCTCCTGTTGTACTCAAAACTGTGCATCTGTGCTGACTCCCTGCCTAGGCAAACTGTTTCGTCTATGTCTCTCCTCTAACGTCTTCCCTTCATGCTGGAAGTTTGCTCACATTCACCTGTCCCAAAGAAGGGTGACCGCTCTCAACCCTCCAACTATCGTCCAATTGCTCTCCTCTCTTGTATCTATAAAGTTTTTGAAACTATTCTTGCTTTCAAATTTCTTACGCATTTCTCTTCTCATAATCTGCTCTCAGATCGCCACTATGGTTTCCTTAACCCGTACTGTACCCAGCAGTCCCAAGCAATGTGGCAAAAATAGCAGGAGAGACCACCTATCCACCTCCAAAAATGAGGCAACACTGGTTCTTGTCACTCTTCAGTGGGTCTCATATAAGCTTAGGAGTGTTGCCAACACGGGAGCAGTGCTCAAAAGATCGTGGTAACTGGTACAGGGTTGTACAGGCAGTTACAAGGAAAGTACATTACTGATGGATATATACGTCGCTGGGACTGGGGAGTTACTTATCTACTGACGTATATATACGGTGCTGGGATTTGAGGGGTTAAGGGTCACTCTACTGGTGATCTTCTTTCATATCTTACTAACTCTTGGTCATCCTACCTTCGGGACTTCGGTGAGACTTTTTCTATTGCACTAGACATATCGAAGGCCTTCGATAGAGTCTGGCACAAATCTCTAATTTCTAAACTACCCTCCTTCGGATTCTATCCCTCCATCTGTGCCTTTGTGTCTAATTTTCTTTCCGGCCGTTCCATAGCTGCAGTTGTGGACGGCCATCGCTCACTTCCTCAAACTTTTGCTAGAAACTCCACCTTGGAACTCCGGTGTTCCTCAGGGCTCTGTCCTATCTCCTATTCTCTTTCTAATTTTCACAAATGATCTTCGCAACTGGTTCCATAGGGATTGGGCCCATACGGGATTGGAACCTAACCTAACCTAACCTAAGTGGGCCCAATCCCGTATGGGCCCAATCCCGTAGTCACCTTCGCAACTGTACCTCAAGTCCCATCAATTCATAGCAGAAGACACTACTCAATTAGTTTTCCAGAACGCCCCAGCCAGCAATCCTTCAAAGACAAAGTAATGAAGCCATAGAACACTTATCCTCTGATCTAACTACTATTTCTATTTGGGGCAGAGAAAACCTTGTTACCTTTAATGCTTCCAAAACCCAATTTCTCCATCCATCTATCCATCTGGAACTCCCAGAGGAGTATCCCTTATTCTTCAATAATACAAAAATCAATCCTCATCTTCTCTCAATATTTTTGTTGTCTCTTTTTCTTAAGCTCTCACTTGGAAGGACCATATTACCAGTCTTGCTATGGCATCCTCCAAGAAGCTGGGTGTGCTCAACCGCCTCAAGGGGTTCTTTACCCCTGTGCAGCTTCTTGCTCTGTACAGGGGCACAGTGCGTCCTTGTTTTGAGTATTGTTCACATGTGTGAGGAGGATCCTGTCACACCACACTTCTAGACAAAGTAGAAAGGAAAGCCTTTTGTATCCCTGATTCCCGCCCACTCACCAACTCTCTGCAAACTCTCTCTCTTCGCCGCAATGTTTCATCTCTCTCACTATTTTATTGCTACTACAATAATCAGTGCTCCTCAGAGCTCTCCCAGTGTATACCACCTCCTCTACATAGGGCACGTGGTACCCATCTTGCAACAATCCCATCCCTACTCTGTGCAACTCTCTAACCCAAGAGTGAAATGTTACTCTCAGTCTTTCTTCTATTCAACAGCTGAGTTCTGGAGTTCTCTCCCAGAATCTTCCCAGTCTTTCCCTCCTCCTATGACTTAAATTGCTTCAAACTATGTGTGTCCAGACATTTTGCCTCAAACGTTCCTTAATGTTGGCCCTGTCACTCTTCCATCTATGGGGGAGGCACTCGCTACACGCAGTTCTGCCTTTTGTCTCCCTCACTCACATAGAAAAAAGAAAAAAAGGTTTTGCATAATTTGTCTATATAGCCTCTTCCTCTCTTTTTTCCTAGAAGATCTATTAGTTTATTATTTATCAGTTATGGTTGGTTCTGTGTCGATCTATATCTTCTTTTGGGGCTATATTTATTTTGAACATTGTGGAGTGATGCAATGAAATGTTCATATTTATCTGTCAAA
>CM064533.1:44122690-44213947 GCA_032716605.1 Paralithodes platypus | reverse complement strand
AGAGCCATGATACCAAGACTGACCACAAGACTAGCACCGTCCCGTTTAAGAAGGGGCCGGGCCCTTCCCAGTACCAAGGGAAGCCCAAAGGGGAGTTGGAGTGTTATCATTGTCATAAAAAGGGGCACTTTGCAAGAGTCTGTCCTAGCAAACCACCTACAGCAGCTGTGTCTTTGGCCTGCAACATTGGTGTGTCTCCGAAGTCAGCTGAGTTTGCCCGGGGCAGTTCGTCAGAGGCTGAGGCACAGCCAATGCAGAAGCACCTGGGAGGCTCGAACCCTGCTCAGGATGTTTTTTGCGACCAATAGAGGGCGGGGTTGCGTGATGTGGGCGGGGCGCAAGCATGGAGTAGAGGTCTTGCGTGATACAGGTGCTTCCCAGACTCTGATGAAAAACTTGACTGGCTACCCTATAAACGCGGCTCGGGTGGTAGTGGTGCAGGGTATTAATGTAACTCGGTCATACCCGCTGGTGCGGTTGGAGTTGGAGGTGGATGGTGTGGCACGTGAATTGGATGTCGGGATTGTGGAGAAACTGCCAGTGGAGGGCGTCGACCTTCTTCTCGGCAACGACTTTGCAATGCCCGCTTCTGAGGTTCTACCCTTAGTCGTTGCCGAGAGGCCGGCCGACGTGAGTAGGGAAGAGCAAGAGTGGGTCGAGCGGTGCCAGACACTACCCATGGCGTGTGTTGTCACCCGAGCTCGGGCAGCTAAAGTGTCACAGCCTAGTCCTCCGTCTTCAGACCAGCGGAGGAACGATCAACAAGAGGAGGTTAAAGCTGGAGTTGGTTTTAAGAGTTTTGACCCGTCGGCTCTCCTGGGTGATTCAGTATTAGCACCATTACTTAATTCTGGAGTAGCCCCTGGGCCTGTCATCGAGAGTGACGGGGCTGGGCATGACGAGACTCCACGACAGCAACGTTATGTACATCGAGAGAGACAGAGGGAGCAGCCCAGTATCGGGGAAGGTCATGCATTGCTCCGGGAGCAGTTAGATCGCTTGGCACCCTCAGATATTCGTCGGTTGCAACTAGAGGACCCTGAGCTCCAAACGTGTGCTAATGGAGCTGTAGAACTCGACGAGGACGGCGATGCACAGCCAGGAGATTTTTTTTTTTTAGAAGGCATCCTCTATAGGCGTTTTCAAGACCCTAAACGTAGTTGGCAAGAGGGGTCCGGAGTATTGGACCAGTTGGTGGTGCCACGGGAGTGCAGAGATAGCCTACTGAGGTTGGCGCATGACATACCACTGGCAGGACATCTAGGGGTGAGAAAAACGGTGGCGGCTTTAGAAAAATTGTTTTGGTGGCCGGGGTTGAAGGGGCAGGTGGTAACCTGGATAGCAAGGTGTCATACGTGCCAGAGGGTTGGAAAACCTAACCAAACAATTCCGAGAGCCCCGTTGCACCCCCTTCCTGTCAGTGGACCGCCCTTCAGTAAGGTCTTCATTGATATGGTCGGAACCCTAACCCCCCTACTAGTGCCGGTAATAAATTTCTATTAACTATCATGGATGTGGCCACTCGTTATCCTGATGCATATCCAATGAGAATGGCTCGGCGAAAACTGTTGTCCGGAACCTGCTCTTGTATTTCTCGCGGTTATGGTTACCCGCAAGAGGTGCAATCGGACCAAGGTTCTAATTTTACATCTAATCTGTTCAAACAAACTATGATTCAGCATGGCATCAGCACTGTCGTCTCTTCTGCGTATCACCCGGAGAGTGAAGGGGTGTTGGAGAGGTGGCACGCCACGCTGAAAAGCATGCTTCAATGTTACTGCGCAGAGAACGGAAAGGATTGGGACCTTGGTCTGCCGTATGTTTTGTTCGCGGCAAGAGAAGTACCTGGAGAGAGTCTCGGTTTCAGTTCGAATGAGCTTGTTTTCGGGCATCCGGTGAGGGGCCCTCTCCACATGGTGAAGGAGATTTGGGAGGGTACCGCTAAGCCATGTTCTATGTTGAGATACGTCCTCGAGAGCAGAGAGAGAATGCTTAGAAGGCTGGAGCTGGCCGGGCGTAATTTGGTGAGTTCGCAGGCCCGTATGAAGGACAGGTACGATACTAAGGCGAAACTCTGGGAGTTTCAGGTAGGTCAAGAGGTGTTGGTCCTGATGCCTTTGTCAGGTCATCCTCTGGCTGCCAAGTACGCTGGGCCTTATCGGGTGGTGTCAAAGATCTCCGATCTAGATTACCTCGTTGCCACTCCAGACCGGAAGAAGCGTAACCAACTATGCCACATTAATTTGTTGAAGGAGTATGTGAGGCGCCCACCTGAGTCACTAGCTGTCCCTGTGTTGACCTGCTGCGGTCATGGTGGAGAAGGAGAGGGGGGCAGCAATGATCAGGTGGATGATAACTGGGATTGTCATGTCTCGGCTGATCAGTGGGCGGGGAATTCGAGCCAATGTGCGCATGATGCTCCTGGCGCACCTGCCGGAGGAACAGTAGGTGGCAGTGCAGCGCCTGTTCGATTCATACCCCACTGTATTTGCCGAGCAGCCAGGCCTCACTACTCAGGCGGTGCATGACGTCGATTGTAGGAGAGCACCCCCCCTTCAAGTCGATACCTTATCGGGTGCCACTCATTAAAACTCCCAGCGCTCAGGGATGAGCTGGAGTATATGCTGGCGAGCGGCTTGCTCGACAAGGGGACAGTACGGTCGACTTCTCCTGTCACTCTCGAGCCCAAACCTGCTGGAAAAGTTCGGTTCTGCATTGACTATAGGCGGTTTGAACGGGTTGACCCCCACCAATGCATATCCTCTTCCCCGGGTGGATGACAGTGTGGATAAGATCGTGAAAGCAAGGTACTTGACCAAGGTAGACCTCGTCAAAGGCTACTGGCAAGTACCACTGTCTGAGCGGGCTAAAGAGGTGTGCGGGTTTGTGGTGGATGGCAGTACTTACCGTTGCAACGTGATGCCATATGGTCTGAAAAATGCACCGGCCACTTTCCAGAGCTTAATGAACGACATCGTAGCAGACATCCCAAACTGTACTGTCTACCTTGATGACGTGATAATTTATGACAACGATTTCCAAAGTCACTGTGAGCACATAGAAGCCTTATTTAGTCAACTTAGTTAAGCAGGCTTGGTGGTTAATCTGGGCAAGTGTGACTTTGTGCAAGCCACGGTGCAGTATCTGGGGTTTGTGGTTGGGTTAGGGCAGGTGAGCCCGCCCCAACAGAAGATACAGGCTATCGACTTGTTCCCCAGGCCGACCACCAAGCGGCAGATCATGAGATTTTTGGGCATGATTGGGTATTACCGCCGCTTTATAAGAGGCTATTCTACTGTGTTAGCTCCTTTGACAGATCTACTAGCTAAAGATAAAAAGTTCCGCTGGGCACCTGAGTGTGAGCAGGCGTTTCGAGTAGTTAAACACCTTTTATGCACTCACCCTATCCTCAGGGCCCCGGACTTTGAACGACCATTTCAGTTGGCGACTGATGCCAGCGGAGTAGGGGCTGGTGCCGTACTTTTGCAGACAGACGAGGAAGGTCTTGAGCATCCAGTCAGTTTCTTTTCAAAGAAATTTAATTCAGCACAGAAAAACTATTCGGTTGTTGAAAAGGAACTGCTGGCAATCGTGTTAGCGCTCAGACACTTTGAGGTCTATGTTCCTGCCTATGGGCCAGTCGTGGTAGTGTATACCGACCACCACCCGCTTAAATTCCTCAATCAATTCCACAACCGGAATATGAGGCTGACCAGATGGTCGCTCATGTTGCAAGAGTACAACTTAGACATTCGCCATATTGCCGGTTGTGAGAATGTGATTGCGGACTGTTTGTCGCGGGTGGAGGATCCGGGGTAGGCTACCACAGTATGTTGGTATAGCCTCCTGTCTTGGCTCGCGGTGTATTTTTGCGCTGGTGCTTGGTGGCTCGCATGTGTAGCATCAACATAGGGTCGCAGGGCAGGAGTTGTTGGCTTTGATTAGAAGAAAATTAGGCTACATCTATAGTAGCCGCCAAAAACAACATTAAAATAAAATATGAAAAATTAAATAAAAACTCTTTCTTTTAATAATTAATTTTAAGATAATATTGTAGCTGAGTACTGAGTGCAGATGTTTTCCCTCAGTAGGCTGTGCTTCTTAAAGCTCGCTCTGGGAGCACAATGTTATGAATTAATGTATTATATTTGGGAAGGGTGATAAGATTTTTTGTATATAAACATTTTGTTGTATTTTTTTTTTTTAGGAGACTGCGCTTGCATTCCATGAGTGGCAGAGTGGTTAGGAGTGGCAGATTCTAGCGACATTCTGCCTGTTCAGATATGGGCTCATGGTTGAGTGTCCCATATCTTGGGGGGGTGTGACGCCTCCCGGCGTTAGCAGAATGGTTGCGTGGGACATTGCAGCTCGCTAGCGCTCGCCAGGATAGGGGGATAGGCTACAGTTGTCCTAGAATGATCTGCTTTATTTCATTAGTGTCGTGTTGCCACAGACAGTCTAGAAATGATCTTTGTTTTGGTCTGTGACCGCGCCTTATATTTTATATTCGCTATAATATAAATGTTGCTTGTGTGGGAGGCGAGCGAGAGAGGGTGAGGGGGTACACCCGGCAGCGAGGTGAGCTATGACGCGGCTCGCTTGGGCGCTGACGGCGTTGGCGGCCGGGTGGTCAACTAGTCCCTTCCCGTCGCTGCCTCATGTTCTTTACCAGCTCAGAGCTTGCCTGACACGCGTATCGCCTACATCCTTTGCAATTCTGTCCCCCATACTCGCCACTTTGCATACTATTTCTCTCTCTCGACTTCTCCTTTCTCATTCTCCAATCTTTATTAAACTCAACATCCCTTCTGGTTTCAGCATAGACGTTCACCGTCGACCAGTCGTATTGTACGCGAAGCTCTCAGATATTTCCATGTATTAGGTTAAGGAGGTATTATGCTTTATTGAGGTTTTGAGAGACGGACTTTTCCGTATATGTCCTCTCTCGGGAAGGTTGTAGACCGGTATATGTCTCCCTGGCAAGGTGTTGAGTGATTCTTCTTGGTTATCTAAAGCTAGACTAGGGGTAAGGTTACTGTGTCGTTGTCTCCGATGTGTGCAGTGTTAGCTAAGCCCTGCACGACATCGACAGGTACTGTGGGAACCGAAGTTGTTTTCGGGTGGGTTTACTTTGCGAGTACAGCGCTGTGGTGTGAGAGGGCCATAGCCTATCCCTCACAACATAGTGCTGCCTCTTTGTGTTGACTTCTGAGGGATCGCCAGGATAGAGCTAGGTACTAGAGACCTAGATTTATCAAGAGAGCATCCCCGTCATATAACGCAATCTTCATTATACCACCCTCGGACAACGTTAGGCTACGAGCCGCATGCTCGCCCATTGTTGCCCTGCCTTGATACCCAAGCTAGACTTTATTAACTGAGCAGACACTGGGTAGAGAGAAGCCCCATTATTATATGTATGCAGCATTATAATTCACTGCACTTTTGAGCCGAGGTTGTTGTTGAGTTGCACAACCCTAGTAGGCTGTTGCGTTGTGTCACGAAGCATTTCTTTAGTTGTCGAGCATTACTACCTTTGCGCAGTCTTTATTATTCGCCTGCCTATTATTACTATATGTCCTAGCATTTATTGTGACCCGTATTCTGCATTATAATTGTTCAAGATTCTTTACGAACATCTTCCCAGCATCAGACTTATTTCAGAAGGTTCCAGTTGATGTTGCAGGACTAGCATTGCACTTTCTTTAATACAGGAGTGCCAGTTATTTGAGTATCTACCGTAACGTTAATTAATCACGTTAACTATCTTTTCTTTGTGTAACATAATCGAGTAATCTTTTACTGTTTGAGAATAGGCTGTTTCATTGAGCGTCAGCCTAGTGTGTGTGCACCAGTTACCGAGTCATAGGATACCTCGTTGTCCAGGCACGACTCAGGGCGGTAATGGTGTTTTGTTTTCCAGTGTTTAAGGCAGGGGTTGGATCTAGTGTTACCGTTGTTGCATTTTGCCATTATCTAGTCCAATATTGAAGAGCCCTGTGTCTTTGAGAACCTGGATCGTAACATTCCCGTTACTCCCTAACTGAATCCCCGCTATTCAGGTATTAACTCAAGTGGCTTCGATCCGACGACCCGTTATTAGTGATTAATCCTAAGTAATTAAATCAAAACCCTGCTGTGTCTTTTATTGAGACCAGGGCCTAATGAACCATTTCCTCTTTGCCTAACTAAAACAAAAGTGTTATTCTTTCCTCTACTCTTTAGGTTCTCCCACGTTTACAGAGCCTTCTGTATCCTTTCTCAATCCCAAGGCTATAACATATATAATCTATCTCCTCAATACATAGAATCTATTTACTCCTTTGACACAACCGTCGTTACTACACAAGTACCTCCACAATAACATGAAATCGTACAAATTACCGAAAGAGATTACAAGGTCTCTCTCACATATAATATGGGTTCCACCACCCAGTTACCTCACAATATAGGTTTACAATCTTTACCTCAATAACACTACAGTAGTAGTAGTAGTATGAAAGTGCTGTAGAAGCTCTCAGCGGTAGTGAAGTGGTCGTAACAAAGAACGGACAGCGTTCCCTTGGGGCGGTGATCGGCACGGAAGAGTTCAAGAACCAATACATAGAGGAAAGGTCAGGGAGTGGGTAAAAGAAATTGAAAAACTGGCCTATATTGCAAAGACGGAACCACAGGCTGCGTATTCGGCGTCCACATATGGGGTCAAACATCGCTGGACCTACTTGATGCGAACCGTTTCAAAAGTGAGTGCATTACTTCAACCGCTGGAAGATACCATCAGAGACAAACTCATCCCAGCGTGGGTAAAGTCGTACACCCCGAGTGATACAGAGAGGGAGTTGCTCACACTGCCTTCTAGGTTGGGAGGGCTGGGAATCATCAACCCGGTGAGGAGGGCGACAACGGAATACCTGAACTCGGTAAAGATAACAGGATCTCTCACTGACCGTATCGTAGCACAAGATTTTGACGGTGAAGTGGACCAGGCGGACATCTACAACATCAGAAAGACCATCATGTCAGAGAGGCAAAACTCACAGAAAAATTACCTGGCACAATTGATGGGACAACTTTCCCGGAGACTAACAAGAACAATACAAATAGCACAAGAAACGGGTGCTTCAAATTGGCTGACAACACTACCAATCAAGGCAAAAGACTTCAATCTCAACAAACAAGAATTTAATGATGCTATTGCACTGAGGTATGGTTGGCCGATTGAAGGACTGCCCGATCGATGCGTTTGTGGAATCAACAACGATGCAGACCACTGCATGACATGTAAGAAGGGAGGATTCATCAGCATCAGGCACAATGAATTATTATGTTACCTCCACCAACCGACTTTACTCCTAAACTCAATTAATGAAATCGACAAATACATGTGGCAGTCCAGGGATTCAAACCTAGGATGCTCAAGGAGCTGTTCGAGATGTGGTGCACGAACCATGACTCATTCCCTTGGATTGAGAGATCTTGCAGCACAGGACGGTCAACACATCCAATGATGCACGAGTGGACGATAGTGCAAGAGGTTTTTGGACAAGTGAACAGCGAGCGTTCTTTGACTTAAACATATTTGACCCAATGGCCCATAGCTACAGCGAGCTGTCTCTGGATGCTGCACACAAGAGGAATGAACAAGAGAAGGTCAGGGCATATGGGGAAAGGATCTTAAATATCGAACAAGGCAGCTTTAACCCACTAGTCTTCACCACATCTGGAGGGATGGGACCCAGAGAGGAGAGAGGTTTTATTTGATGGGATTGTATAATTGAGACATGTACAAATGTTACACAACTATCATAATTACATTATCTCAAAAGGGCAAAGGTGCATATGCAATCTTCACCCTATGTCTAGCTTCTTAAACTATTTCTAAAAAAGTACAGTACACTATAAGATAAATTATACATAAACATTGATGATATTTTATTAAATCTAAGTACATTGACTGCATGCATTAATATATTAACACAAATCTAAAACACATGACTAATACATATAGATAGAGAGAGCGAGAGCAAAAGTGAGCGAGAGAGAGCCAGAGCAAGAGAGAGGAGGGCGTCACCACTACCTGGCCAAACCAGTAACATGTAAACAAAGTTGACCGTACCCAGACTAAGGTAGTACAGCTGTTTCTATCTGCACCTGACTTTTTCCATCATACAGCCTTCATAGCTCAGGGGCTAGAGCGCTGGTCTAGTAAACCAGAGGCCGGGAGTTCGATTCTCCCTGAAGGCATGTGAATGTATTTTGTGTATTTCAATGATAGTAGATATATTTTAAGTACTGTCAAGAGCATAAATGGTGATGTACCTAGTTGAAGCATTATCGAAAGTAAACAAAACAATATAATGCCATATTACAACCCAAATTCTTCAGAATTTGGCTTTACATAAAGATTCAAATTGATGTAACATCATACATGGTCACACCTGTATAATTACGAATAACCGGCAGTATTATTCCTATGAAGGTAAGTACAATGCCTGAGGGTGGTAATCTATCTTATTTTTGTATTATATTTTTATCATCATCATAATCTCAATAATCATACTAATAATAATATTGTTTAGTATTAACAATATTAATCTCTATTTATATTAATATTTTGTATTATTATTTCCATTATTAGGGGCTCGAGCCCTGCGGGGAACCCCTATTCTATCTATCTATCTATTGCCTGACGCCGTGATCCCCGAAAGGGTGGCCACGAACGAACCGCCCCCATGCACCTCTGTCAGTCGACGCTCCACCCCCCAACCAGCACCGCCTTCGTTCATGTACTTCCACACTCCATCCTTCCACCTCTCATTCGGTCTACCTCTCCCTCTCTGTCCCTCCACCTCGCTCTCGTACACCCTCTTAGTCCTTCTCTCTCTTTCCATACGTTCCATATGGCCGAACCATCTCAAGTTGTTCCTTTTCACACTTTCCAGCACATCTACCTCCACACCACACCTCCTTCTTACTTCCTCATTAGTCTGTCTATCCCTCCATGTAACTCCGCACGCACTCCTTAAGTAATTAATTTCCACTGCTCTCACTCTTGGTCTGAGTCTCTCAACCAACGTCCATGCTTCGCTTCCGTAAGTCAGTGTCGGGATTACCACACTGTCATGCAAGGACTTCTTCACTTCCATACAGACCACCCTATTTCTTGTTACTGCTTTTAGCGTTCCTACAACCCTCTTCCCCTGTTGTACCCTCTCCCGAACTTCTTCATCCATAGTCCCATCTTTACTCAACACACTGCCCAGATACTTAAAAGTGTTGATGATCTCCATAGCCTGACTGTTCAGCTTCACCTCGCACTCTGTGACTTCACCCCTTTCGAAGACCATAACCTTGCTCTTCCCCGCATTTACCTTCAAATTCCGTTTTTCGCACACTGTTCCAAACTCATTTACCAGACCCTGAAACTCCCATTCATTATCACTCATCAGAACTGTATCATCCGCAAACAGCAGTATAGGTAGCTTCCACTCAATTCCCTCCCTTTTCAGCAATACACCAACATCCACTGCTCTTGATAGTATTTATTTCATGACTCCATCCATATATACAGTAAACAACCACACACTCCTGTTTCAAACCAATATTCAGGTCAAAGAACTCGCTCTGCTCACTCTCCACACGTACTGCTGCCTTTGCACCCTCATACATGCTCTTCACTGCTTTCAGCAACTTGCCCTCTACTCTGTATATTCTAAGTACTTTCCACAAACCTTCTCTATCCACTCTGTCATAGGCCTTCTCCAAGTCCATAAAGGCAACATACACCTTTTGTTTCTTCTCCAGATATTTCTCCACAACACAATTCAGGGTAAAAATCTGATCTACACATCCTCTTCCCTTCCTAAAACCTCCCTGCTTGTCGCCTATCCATTTCTCCGTTCTCACTCTCACTCTCTCAATCACTACCCTACTGTATACCTTCCCTACTACGCTTAGAAGACATATTCCTCGGTGGTTTCCACACACTCCTCTTTCCCCTTTGCCCTTATATAGGGGGACTATTATGCCAGTCTTCCAGTCATTGGGTGCACTCCCCTTTTCCCATGCTAGTTTGCACATTTTCCATACCCATTCTATCACTATCTCACCACCATACCTCAACATTTCAATATTACAATAGGAACCCCTATTGTAATAATTAAATCTTCTTATTCTTCCAAATTATTTGTCCACGCTGTTTTTTATGCATTAACTCCAGAACCGCTTTCTGGATCGGGATCAAACTTTCACACAAAGTGCGGTTTTGTATTGGGCAACTTTTGATATGCTAAACATCCGAAATGGTGGCCAAACAGGTCCGTGGCAGCCGATTTCCCGAAAATTTTGAAACCTAAATACCGTCTCTCCCACTCATAGGAAATGATTGGGCTTTGGCATATGAACTCCAATACTAATGCTCCGCAAATGTTATGGACAAGGTTTTGCTTTGCACGTGGGTTTTTTTCAGCAATCTTGGAAAAACCTCGAAATACACTTAAAAATCCACATCTTGAAAACTACGCTGATGATCAAAGCCATGTTTGCGTAGGTGGGTGAGACTCGCAATTCCGAACGTTTTGGTACCAAAAGAATAGAAATTGGTGGAATAGTTTGGCCGCAACATTGGAAACTGTCTATTCTTAAATGACTTTAAAACCGTATTCGGCACCCTCACAACGTTTTCAGTCTTCAGTCATTAGGCATCCTCGCATCCCCTAGTTTTGCTTAATAACATAATGGATAAATCATTCAGATCCATAATTTTTTTTAAATTGAACTCTCTCAAAATAGTTCGAGTCCTTACGAATTCCACCAATTATTTAACCAACCTACCTATACATACATACCCTACCAAATAATAATGATAATTAAAATTTATTTTTGGTGAATAGCAGAGTATTGGCTAAGGTTTTTAACAATTCCTTCCTTTGCCAAATGCTTACTTTAATAACAATATTATGGACCTTCAAAATCTTGAAATTTTTTTGTGTGGTGTGACTTACCTTCCCTCCTCCCTCATGCAGCAAGCAACGTATTCACCCCTCAAGAGTATTGCATTCTTCCATAATATTATAATATTATATAGTCCGGTTTTTACACGCAATAACTCCGGAACCGCTTGTCGGATCGGGACCAAACATTGACACAAGGTGCATTTTTGCATTGGGCAACTCTTGATATGATATCCAAAATGGTGGCCAGACACGCCCGTGGCAGCCTTTCACACCCAACACATCTCGTCCTATCTAATTTTATGTTGAACTCTATTGTTCTTGATCCCACTATAGCACTCGGTAGCCTATTCCACATATCTACAACTCTGTTACTAAACGAATAGAGGCAGATCCCTTACACACCCAGTCTCTCTCTCGCTTGTTTGTTTTCACACCGGTACAAATGAGGCAGATCCCTTACACATGCAACTAAGATGAACATGGGAATATGCAGAGAGACAAGTAGCCCAAAGAAGGCAGATCCCTCACATCCCACTAACTCACTTGAACACCTCTAAAATCCCCTCTAACTCTGCGTCTCTCTAACGAATGTAAGGCTAATTTCTTCAACCTTTTTTCATATGGAAGATTTCTAGTAGTATGGATATTTTTTTTCATTTTACGCTGTATTTTAATTGTTTTCATTTTACGCATTTTACGCTGCCCCCACACCCGCCCGACCTTCCCCTGACGACCCCTCTAAATGCTCTGAACCACGGCCTGTCACTCTTACTATCAACTTTTGCAATATTCGCAGCCTTTCCTTTAATTTTCACTCTGTTGAACACCATCTCTCCTCCTCCAAACCTGATCTTTTTTTCCTCACTGAAACCCAGGTGTCTGAGGCAACTGCCAGCAGCCCCTTCTCTGTATCCTCCTACTTTTTCTATCCTAGTTTCAAAGCCAAAGGCGGATGTTGAGCATACGTGCACAACAAACTCACTTGCTCTCCTATTCCCGATTTCGGCTCTGAATTCTCAACTTTATGGCTCGTACTATCCTGTCATTCTCATTCTAAATATTTCTGTGCTGTCTATCTTTCCTCTAACTCTACCGACTTTCCCAAAGTTTTTGACTATCTAAACTCTAAAGTGGAACACATTCTATCAATCTCTCCCTTCTCGGAAATCTCCATCTTAGGAGATTTCAACGTTCACCACTGCAAATGGCTCTCCTCTCTTACTACTGACCAACCAGGTGAACAGGCCTTTGTCTTTTCTATCCTAAATGACCTAGAGCAGCTGGTCTAGCAATCCACCCGTATCCCGGATCGCTTAGGAGATCGGCCCAACATTCTTTACTTATTTCTGACTTCTAACCCTTCTTCTTATACTGTCAATCTTTTCTCTCCTTTGGGCTCCTACGACCATAAACTTATCTCTTGTTACCTGTCCCATCTCTCCATTTCGGCCATCCGATCCTCCCAGCCGGCGGGTTTTGTAGCATCTTTGGCGCTGCTGACTGGGAGGCTCTTCGGCAGTACTTCTTTGATTTCCCATGGAATGACTTCTGCTTCCGTGGCCGAGGACCCTCGGAGAGTTCTGAACGCATTACTGAGGTAATCCTCTTGGGCATGCAAGCGTACATTCCATTTTATTTCTCTCTGTCTAATGCAAACAAATCTTGGTTTACCCACGTTTGTTCTACTGCTATCCGCAACAAGGAGGAAACATTCAAACAGTACCGATGCCTTAAAACTCAAGAATCTCATTCTTCCTATGTTTCTGCCCGGAATCAAGCCAAGTCTGTTCTTCGACTTGCCAAGCACTTTTTCATCAATAATAAATGCACTGAACTTTCCCAAGTTTTCTGGAATCTAGTCAAAAACCTCTCTAACAATTTTTCTTCCTCATCTTTCCCTCCCCTTTTCCACTCTGATGGCACAACCATCACTTCTTCCTCTGACAAAGCTGATTTCCTCGCTCAAACTTTTTCTAGAAACTCCACTTTGGATGATTCCGGTGCTATTCCTTCTTCTCCACCCCCCTCTCTCCTACTTATGCCTAACATCCTAATATCTTCTAAAGATCTACTTTCTACCCTCTCTGGGCATAATACTAAGAAGGCTTATGGTCCGGACGGTGTTCCTCCTGTTGTACTCAAAACTGTGCATCCGTGCTGACTCCCTGCCTAGGCAAACTGTTTCGTCTATGTCTTTCCTCTAACGTCTTCCCTTCATGCTGGAAGTTTGCTCTCATTCACCTGTCCCAAAGAAGGGTGACCGCTCTCAACCCTCCAACTATCGTCCAATTGCTCTCATCTCTTGTATCTATAAAGTTTTTGAAACTATTCTTGCTTTCAAATTTCTTACGCATTTCTCTTCTCATAATCTGCTCTCAGATCGCCACTATGGTTTCCTTAACCCGTACTGTACCCAGCAGTCCCAAGCAATGTGGCAAAAATAGCAGGAGAGACCACCTATCCACCTCCAAAGCTGAGGCAACACTGGCTCTTGTCACTCTTCAGTGGGTCTCATATAAGCTGAGAAGTGTTGCCAACACGGGAGCAGTGCTCAAAAGATCGTGGTAACTGGTACAGGGTTGTACAGGCAGTTACAAGGAAAGTACATTACTGATGGATATATACGTCGCTGGGACTGGGGAGTTACTTATCTACTGACGTATATATACGGTGCTGGGATTTGAGGGGTTAAGGGTCACTCTACTGGTGATCTTCTTTCATATCTTACTAACTCTTGGTCATCCTACTTTCAGGACTTCGGTGAGACTTTTTCTATTGCACTAGACATATCGAAGGCCTTCGATAGAGTCTGGCACAAATCTTTAATTTCTAAACTACCCTCCTTCGGATTCTATCCCTCCATCTGTGCCTTTGTGTCTAATTTTCTTTCCGGCCGTTCCATAGCTGCAGTTGTGGACGGCCATCGCTCACTTCCTCAAACTTTTGCTAGAAACTCCACCTTGGAACTCCGGTGTTCCTCAGGGCTCTGTCCTATCTCCTATTATCTTTCTAATTTTCATAAATGATCTTCGCAACTGGTTCCATAGGGATTGGGCCCATACGGGATTGGAACCTAACCTAACCTAACCTAAGTGGGCCCAATCCCGTATGGGCCAAATCCCGTGGTCACCTTCGCAACTGTACCTCAAGTCCCATCCATTCATAGCAGAAGACACTACTCAATTAGTTTTCCAGAACACCCCAGCCAGCAATCCTTCAAAGACAAAGTAATGAAGCCATTGAACACTTATCCTCTGATCTAACTACTATTTCTATTTGGGGCAGAGAAAACCTTGTTACCTTTAATGCTTCCAAAACCCAATTTCTCCATCCATCTACCCATCTGGAACTCCCAGAGGATTATCCCTTATTCTTCAATAATACAAAAATCAATCCTCATCTTCTCTCAATATTTTTGTTGTCTCTTTTTCTTAAGCTCTCACTTGGAAGGACCATATTACCAGTCTTGCTATGGCAGCCTCCAAGAAGCTGGGTGTGCTCAACCGCCTCAAGGGGTTCTTTACCCCTGTGCAGCTTCTTGCTCTGTACAGGGGCACAGTGCGTCCTTATTTTGAGTATTGTTCACATGTGTGAGGAGGATCCTGTCACACCACACTTCTAGACAAATTAGAAAGGAAAGCCTTTCGTATCCCTGATTCCCGCCCACTCACCAACTCTCTGCAAACTCTCTCTCTTCGCCGCAATGTTTCATCTCTCTCACTATTTTATTGCTACTACAATAATCAGTGCTCCTCAGAGCTCTCCCAGTGTATACCACCTCCTCTACATAGGGCACGTGGTACCCATCTTGCAACAATCCCATCCCTACTCTGTGCAACTCTCTAACCCAAGAGTGAAATGTTACTCTCAGTCTTTCTTCTATTCAACAGCTGAGCTCTGGAGCTCTCTCCCAGAATCTTCCCAGTCTTTCCCTCCTCCTATGACTTAAATTGCTTCAAACTATGTGTGTCCAGACATTTTGCCTCAAACGTTCCTTAATTTTGGCCCTGTCACTCTTTCATCTATGGGGAAGGCACTCGCTACACGCAGTTCTGCCTTTTGTCTCCCTCACTCACATAGAAAAAAGAAAAAAAGAAAAAAAGGTTTTGCATAATTTGTCTATATAGCCTATTCCTCTCTTTTTTCCTAGAAGATCTATTAGTTTATTATTTATCAGTTATGGTTGGTTCTGTGTCGATCTATATCTTCTTTTGGGGATATTTATTTTGAACATTGTGGAGTGATGCAATGAAATGTTCATATTTATCTGTCAAATTTGACTCTGGCTTATCCTTTTATTAAGACGGGTATCTGAGAGGGGGTGCGTACATTAGAACACTTGAATCCACTAAATTGTTTAACCATAGGGTCCACCCATAAGGCTCTTCATAGCCCAATATAATCGGCTTTTTTTAAATGTGGCATATATATATATATATATATAAATTTAGTGTAAGTATATCTCACAAATACAAGTGATCCACTAAATGACGGGCCTCGAACCACGAACAGTCAGTACGAGAACATAAGAATATAAGCATTCGAAAATCTGCATAAGGCTGACCGGCCTGTGCCACACAAGGCAGATTCCATTCAAACCCAACCCATTAATTGATACTGGACTATCTAATTTGGGCTTGAATTTGTCTACCGTTCCTGAGCTAATCACTGCACTAGACAATCTAGTTCACACATTGTCAACTCTGTTCTCAAAGCAGTGCTTACTTATATCTTTTCTAAAATGGAACTTATCACCGTGGTGCCCATGCTTTAATCAAGTACACCACGGTGTGAAAACAAAAAATATTTATAACTATTCCCATGCAACTGGGTTGAGTTAATTAAATATATGTCCCGCCCCGCCAAGCAGTAGAGTTATTAAGAGAATCGACACGAACCAACGATACTCAGGACGAGAGTTCATGTTTTAGTTAACTGCACCATGACGTGATAGAGAATAGTTAACATTTTACAATTTATATCAAGGAGATGGAGAAACTATACTTGAAAAGAGGATTGAGATAGAGAGAGAGAGCTACATAGAGCTACATAGATACACAGACCACAAGGTCCTTACTAGGCAGTCTGGCCTTACAAACTATATATGTATATATATATATATATATATATATATATATATATATATATATATATATATATATATACCGGTACATACATATACACACATACACACACACACACACACATACATGCACACATACATAGATATATATACAGTATATATATGCATACTGTACAGTGCACACACATACACATACATAATTTTTTTTTTTTTTTTTTTTTCATAAAAATCCCTCTGCAGATAGAGGTCAAGCCTTCCCTTGAAAGCGTTTATTGTGTCGCTCTCCACCACTCTCGCTGGTAGCTTATTCCACTCTGGCGCCACACTGTAGGTGAAGAAACTCTTTGTGACATCTAGGTTTGCCTTTTTGGTTTTCAATTTCATTCCATTTCCGCGAGTTTGATTAGTATTGTTTAATGTGAATAGTGCATTTACATCGACTTTGTCGAAACCTTTTAGTATCTTAAAGCACTCAATAAGCTGACCCCTCAACCTCCTCTTTTTTAATGAGAACAGGTTCAATCGTTTAAGTCTTTCTTCATATGGTTTATTTCTTAATGAGGGTATCATCTTCGTCGCTCTACGCTGTACTGACTCGAGTCTTACAATGTCCTTGATCAGATAAGGTGACCAGAACTGCACACCATATTCAAGGTGGGGCCTCACCATACTTTTGAACAGTGGCACTATTACGTTTTGTTTATATGTAAATTTTCGTTTAATAAAGCCCAGTGCTATGTTTGCCTTATTTGCAGCTGCTATACATTGGTCGGAAGTTTTTAGGTTTTCAGATATTAGTACCCCTAGGTCTTTTACTACCGTTGCGGTTTTTATTTATTTGCCATTCATTTCGTATTTGTATTTCATATTTCTGCTACCAACCTGCAGCACCTGGCATTTATCGACATTGAAGGGCATCTGCCATTTTTCCGACCACTCTGATATCTTGTTTAAATCAGATTGCAACGCATTTCTATCATCTTCGTTCAGGACTGTATTTCCTATTTTTGTATCGTCGGCGAATTTGGAAATGGTGTTGTTTACCCCTACATCAATATCGTTAATGTAAATGAGAAACAGGACCGGTCCAAGGACTGAACCCTGTGGAACTCCACTAAGGATTTTTTCCATGATTTTTCCTACAATTGAAGTTAGACTAATTGGTCTGTAATTACTCGCTTTGGCCTTGCTACCCTTCTTGTATATCGGCGTAATGTTCGCATCTTTCCAATCACTATGTACAATCCCCTGTAGTAATGATAAGTTAAATAGTTGTGTCAGGGGTTTTGCTATTTCGTCCTTAACATTCTTAATTATTTTCGGGTGGAGCATGTCGGGTCCCGGGGTCTTAGCTACATTTAAATTACTCAATTTGCTTTGTACTTCGCTAACACTGATGGTGAAATCTCCTATCACATGAGTTGAGGTGTTATTTTCAAGGGTATGATCGATAATTTCTTCTGTGAAAACTGAGCCAAAATATTTGTTGAGCAGATTTGCCGTGTTTGTGTCACCTGTTATTGTCTGGCCATCTTCTATTAGCGGTCCGATTCCGCTTTTGATCTGTTTATTTTTATTTACGTAACTGTAGAATGTTTTGGGGTTTGTGGCACTTTCTCTGGCAATAGTCATTTCGTAATTTTGTTTGTTCGCCCTAATTTTTTTTCTTTTTCACTTCCCTTCTACTATTTCTGTACAAGTTTTTAATTACTTCAGTGTTTGTGTTATTTTTTACAAGTGTGTGGAGTTGATTCCTTTTCCTTATTGCCTTGCCAATGTTTCTACTGTACCAAGGGGGCATACTTGATTTCGTATTACGTTTTGGTTTCATGGGTACAAATTGTTTATGCGCTTCTGTAATTGTAGACTTAAAATGTCCCCATAGTTCATTTACTTCGTTTATATTTATGAGGTTTGAGTGTATGTTTGATAGCGATTCCTTAAGTCCGTCATAATTTGCGTTTTTTAAGTCCGAAACCATTCTTGTTGTTTTTACTGAGGAATATTTGCTTATAACGTTGATTCTTAAGATTTTATGATCGGACGTTGCCAGATGTTCACCTACATCCAGGTTTGATAATAGATTCTCTTGGGTAGTGATTACGAGGTTTAATATATTCCTGTCTCGCGTCGGCTGTTTTACGTGTTGAGTCAAAAAATTGTCCTGGATGAAGCTTGTCATTAGGCGTGACTCAGCATTTTTTCCGGTCAGGGTATTCCAGTCAATTAGGGGGAGGTTATAGTCACCTAGTAAAACTGTTTCGTTGGAATCAAGGGTTTTCTCTAGTATTTCATAAAAAATTGTATCATCGGCAACAGTTAGTCTCGGTGGTCGGTACGCTGTAGTGATATTTAAGTTCATGTTTTTTGTATTTATTTTGACGCACACTATTTCTGCATTACTTTCGGGGAGAGTCACCTCAACTGGGTTTAAGTAGGTTGCAACGTACATTGCAACCCCCCCTCTTTGTTTTCCATTGTTACGGTATTTATGCATTTTTTTATATGGCTCTATGTGATATTCATGAAGTAGATCTTTATTTTTAAGGTTCAGATGTGTTTCCGTTTTACAAATAGTCAACTTTCTCATTTAATAACAGACATTTGAGTTAGTCTATTTTGTTTCTTATTGAGCAGGCATTTATGGATATTATTTTTATATCATTTCTCTCAGCATGTGCTGGATTTGTTTTTCTTATTGGTGGGGATGGGTTTGGGGTTGTGACTTGAAGCCGCGGCGGGTTGTCAAATTCATTCAGTTGGTTGGGTTGGCTTGGATGGGGTTGGGTGGGGTTGTTTAGTTTGTTTTGTGGTTCAGGTAGGTACATTTTCGCAACTTGTGGGCCATTGGAGTTGACGGTTTCGTTTAAATGGTTGTGATGGACTTGGAAGGGTTGGGCGGGATTATTTATTTCTCTTAACTGTTCGGGTGGAGTTTGATTGGGTGGGGTTGTGGAAGGGCTTTTCCGGGGGTAGCGATGTCAATACTCAGAGGAGTCTATTAGCATAGTTATCTCTCGGTCCTGACTGGCGTTGTTTTCATGGGCAATGTAGGTTGCTTGATTTAGGGTGTCACTCATGGGCTGAACGCCTTTTTCTGATAAATGAATGCCATCTCCGCTGTACAGGGACGAGTTCCCTACAAAGGTGGTCCAATTGTCCACATACAGTACCTTCTCTTGTTCGCACATGACCTTGACTGCGTTGTTAATTTCTATGGCTCTATTTTGTCCGTATGAGCTTGTTTTAATCCGGGGTATGACGCCGCTTACCACACATTTCGTGGTCTTCCTTTTCATGACTTTAATTAGGTTCTCGAAATCTTTTTCTATGGTCTTAATTGGGGCCTTACCTCCGTCAAAGCAGTCATTTGAGCCAACATTGACGACTACACAGGTGCCCTCTGGTATGGCGGAGTTAGTTATGACCTTCAAGATATGTTCGACTTTACCGCCTGGAATGACCTTTACTGACCTTTTTCCTCTGTTCTTGGTGGCAAAGGCAGCCCCTTGACCTCGCATGAGACTGTCACCATAGACTAGGGTGAGTTTCTCCTTCCCGCTGACTCCGTGATTTGATGGTTTCGTTGTTTTCCTGTCAGGAATTTTCTTGCCTTTCGAGCTTGCTTTCACGTGGTCAGTTACCTCGTGTGCAAATCTGTTTTTGATAGGGTTACCTGGTGTCGCTTTTCCATTCCCATTCACGTAGTCAGTTACCTCGTGTTCATTGTTTTCGGCGAGAACAGCAAATCTGTTTTTGATAGGGATACCTGGTGTCGCTTTCCCATTCCCTTGGGATTTGTTCTTATTACGCCCTGTAGTTCTTGTTACAGGAGGGGCATTTAATTCTGATCGGTGCCATGATTTGGGGTTAGTGAGGGAGAATTTGCAAAAACGAAAGGTACAAAATGTTGGAGTGGTCACTTCCCTTAAAATTTGTTCCGATGTTGATGATGCAGGTTGCAAGGTGTTGGTGGGGGGTGAGGGTAGTTTCTGTTACGTCGGCACTTTAAACAGAAATTTGGGACGGATTTTGGGGGTGGTCCTAGGGCCCTTAATTTATACCCCTATTTCCCCTCATAAACCGGGGTTTGAAGGGGGGGTGGGGGGGGGGGACGAACTAGGGATGAGAAAGAAAAAAAGAGATATTGGGGGGGGGAAAATGAATTGGGATGAGAGAAAAGAGAAAGAGAGAGAGAGGGGGGGGAGAGAGTGAGTGAGAATGAGAGAGAACGAAAGGGAGAGGGTGATGGAGCGAGAGAGAGAGAGAGAGAGATATATATGCGCGACAGAGAGAGAGAGAGCGAGAGAGAGTGTACGAAAGGGAGAGAGATGGAGAGAGAGAGAGAGAGAGATATGCGCGAGAGAGAGAGAGAAGGGCGGGGGTGAGTGAGAAAATGGAAGTGAGAGAGAGAGAGAGAGAGAGAGAGAGAGAGAGAGAGAGAGGATTAGTTTATTGAGGGGCTGTATTCACCCTGGTGGGGCACTCCTCGTAAAACGGAAGTCGTTGGAGGGGAGAGAGGCGGTGCCTTTAGTTGGGGGTGGGGGGGGGAGGGGAGGGGGAGATGGGAGGAGAGAGAGAGAGAGAGAGAGAATTAGTTTATTGGGGGGCTGTATTCACCCAGGTGGGGGGCGAGAGAGAGAGAGAGAGAGAGAGAAGGGCGGGGGTGAGAGTGAGAAAATGGAAGTGAGAGAATGAGAGAGAGAACGAAGAGAGAGAGAGAGAGAGAGGAGATAGTTATTGAGGGGCTGTATTCACCCTGGTGGGGCACTCCTCGTAAAACGGAAGTCGTTGGAGGGGAGAGAGGCGGTGCCTTTAGTTGGGGTTGGGGGGGGGGGGGAGGGGGAGTTGGGAGGAGAGAGAGAGAGAGAATTAGTTTATTGGGGAGCTGTATTCACCCAGGTGGGGGGCGAGAGAGAGAGAGAGAGAGGGGTGAGGAGAGAAAGGAGGGGTGAGGAGGGAGAGGAAGGGTGAGGAGAGAGAGAGAGAGAGAGAGAGAGAGAGATTAGTTTATTGAGGGGCTGTATTCACCCTGGTGGGGCACTCCTCGTAAAACGGAAGTCGTTGGAGGGAGAGCGGTGCCTTTTTGGGGTTGAGGGGGGGGGGGGGGAGTTGGGAGGAGAGGGAGAGAGAGAGAGAGATGAGAGTGATAGAGTGAGAGGGAGTTATTGAAAACTAGGAATTACAATGGATAGGCAGCTGGGAGTTGGTGTGGGACAAATCAAAGGAGTTATTTAGACAAGGAGGAGATATTTAAGCTTATAGAGAGGGATTTTTCTATAGCTTGAGTGTGGCAGACCAAGATTTTTGCAAGAAGGATTTAGATAATGGGATGTGGGGATTGTAATTCGGGATATTCTATATAGTGAGAGTTAGTGAGAGAGACAAATGTGTGTATAAGAGAGATTTGTATGTTAAAAATAGGTTAGGTAGTTTATGGTAAGAGAGTTATTTAGATGATTGAAAGAGACCGAAGGGTGTGAGTAGAGAGAGAGAGAGAGAGAGAGAGAGAGAGAGAGAGAGAGAGAGAGAGAGAGAGAGAGAGAGAGAGAGAGAGAGATGACTAGGGGGGGGGGGGGGGGGGGAATAAACTAGTTTAGACTAAGACACGGAAATTATGGAGACACTAAAACAAGAGAAATAGGAACATTTATGTCCACGATATCCAAATTGAAAATTGGAAAAAATCTGAGAGAGAGAGAGAGAGAGAGAGAGTGCAAATGATTAGGTTGAGGGCCACGCAACAACCGTCTAGTCTAGTCCCGAGCGTAGACAAAGTTGACCGTACCCCGACTCAAGGTCCATAGATCTATGGACCTTGCCTAGACTGAGGTAGTACTGTATTTCCCTGCACCTGACCATTTACTTCATGCAGCCTTCATAGCTCAGTGGTAGAGCGCTGGTCTAGTAAACCAGAGGCCGGGAGTTCGATCCTCCCTGAAGGCATGTGAATGTATTTTGTGTATTGCAATTATTGTATATATACTGTAAGTACAGTTAATTGCATAAATGGCGATGCACCTATGTGAAGCAGTATGGAACGCTTCTTTACAACCCAAAAAACTATCATCCATGCTCTGCAGTCGGGAAAGCTGCCTCTAATATCTTCAGATATCCTTAATAAGAATGGAAGTGGGTTCTGGGTAATGTAATAATATAGAGAACAGAATATACGGTTTCTTTGGTTTTCCTCAGGGGCTACTCATTTATTTTATAGAGAGTTTACCCTAACAATATCCATTTTGAAGCACATTTGTCCCATCTACATTTAGATAATAATAGAACATTAGAACATCAATAATATTCTAACGCCTGACGACTAAGGCCAAATGACACGGAATTATAGCCAGAATGGGTTAGAACATTATGGGTTAGAACAACATGGGTTAAATGTTAACAGAAGTAAAAGATTATTGAGGTAGTGAATATCATGAAATACATGATATGGTCAGTACAAAAGAAAGGGGACATTAGTCTTGCATATATTAGAAGTGTAAAGTAAGAGAGGATATGATACAGATGCTTAAGTTGTAAGTGGAAAACGGACTGCTGCTCCGTGATTAGCATGCACAAGTTTGGTAGATATGTGAAATAGGCTACCGATTGCTACAGTAGGATCAATAACGACAGAAAGCTTAGAAACATAATTAGATAGGCACATGGCTGTGATGTGCTGATTGCCAATGGGATCCACCGTGAATGGACCAGTCCATGGTATAAAGACTAATATTAGTCTTTATACCATGGACCAGTCCTCTGAAAAAATCCCTCTTTTATGATTTTTGTTTATGTTAATGTTTATGTAGGCCTAGTGGAATCAGGACGCGTATTTGGCAGTTTATTCAGACTAGCATTATATTATTATATTCAGAGTAGAAAAGGAGACTATTTTATTCAGAGTAGAAAGGGAATATGAACGTCAAAGGGTAAAATTACATAGTATGTGTCCCTATAATTCCTACAGAACCTCCTTAAGTTGTATAAACCCTCCTATGAAAAGCCCGATTAAACTGCCAAAATTAGTCAATCCTAATGGGATTGATGCGTATACAGTATATTTATTGATTCTCATGATAAACTGGTCTCTCTATTGACCAATGATAGTTTAGGTAAGGTATTATTTATTATATTCGCAAACAAGTTATATGCATTCACTAAGGGGGGAGGGAAGTAATAGGGGAAGATCTATCCTATATTGCACAGATAGTGACGGGCGAAGTGGCTAGGGTGAGTTACTAAACCGAACGTGGTTGGTTTTTAGGTAAACAACCGTTGGTATAGACAGTAGTGGTTAATGTGCATATTATATCAAGGCATGCTAGCTTAATAGTATTTGAACAATATAAGTAAGGAGTTAACTAGTAAGTTAGGGGTATTAGTGGATGAGTAATGAAATTAAGAAGTTATATAATGCTCGGTTGACATGAAATTAGCCAAGAGTCATTTGATGGAAAGTATTACTCTGTATGATGACTATTCTATATATTTTATGCACAATATCGACTAGGACTAACTCACATGCCGTGTGTTCCTAGGCCTCCAACAGCGCAGTCTTCGACCCATGCGTGGTTGAGCTGAAAGTTTTCTTGTCTGAGAAAACAACTCTTGGTTGGGGAGAGTTATCCTGACCAGGATTCGAACCCACTCACTCCAGGTATGTTTGGGAGAGTTGGGCACCGTTACCACTCGGCCATGAGCGGATAAAGGAAGCCACATTTATTCTTATTTGAAGAACCCCCGCCAACTCGGCTAAGTGACACAATTTTAATCGTCCTGGTAATATTATGGAGCCTCTCTGACATTATCAAAACAACTCGTGCCCAATAGTCAATGCCCTGGTCAATAAATAGTCGAGCGAAATCAAGCCTAGTTTGTTTGTGCATCTTGGTTAGCTTTGGCTTGACAGCTGGTGATCTTTGTTTATATCCCATCTCCTTCAATCTCTTGCGTATTGTTTCTGTAGAAGCTTGAAATTGCAAATGTTGCTTAGCTTCGTCGGCATTGGAGAATGGATGGTTATACATATACTGTTTAATTTCTTGGTCCTGTTATGACGTGGTTTTCCGCTTAGCTCCACTTCTATGTCGATCTGTCAGTTGCCCTTCTTCCCACCTTTTCTTAGCACCGGTAAACATTCAGACACCCCACTCTCGCTCATCCCAACCATACTACCACGTTCAACAACCTTAGCATCCTGATGAGCCATGACTTTCTGAATGGATGACTAGGTGTGATGTGGGCAAGAGAATATTGAGGGATTTTCTGATCACCTCAGTTTCCAATAATTACAGTTTTACGGTTTTTTATTTATGTTTTTATTTTTATTTTGTGCCTGGGCCCTATGTCCGGGCTCGTGCAACTAGATTCACAAGCTATCTTAATGGTCTTGCCATGAGCCGTGTTAATTTTTCTATTACACAGTTTTCAAGGTGTTTTGTGCCGGCCATGGTTGACTTGTAGAATAAGTTGCCAAATTACCTAGTCAATTCAGCCCATATCCCCATCTTTAAGTCTAGAGTTAATGCTTTTTTGCAGCATTAATTCAAATTTTTAAGTTTATTTTATTCTATTTGGGTATATTATATTTATACTTGATATCCTCCACTGCATAATATGTTATCTGTGTTTAATATGTGTATATGTACAGTATACAGTATATGTTTTTATTTTTTCCTAAGTTGCCGTAGTCTCTCTCCAGTGCCTCCGGGTGTTTTGTGTGGATTCATCTTGATGGTGTTTCTGCACCCTGGTTGGAGACTTCGGTATCTCATATAATAATAATAAAAAAGTACTGTCAAGAGCATAAATGGTGATTCACCTATCGAAAGTAAACAAGACAATATAATGCCATATTACAGCCCAAATTCTTCAGAATTTGGCTTTACAAAAAGATTCAAATTGATGTAACATTATACATGGTCACACCTGTACAATTACGAATAACCGGCAGTATTATTCCTATGAAGGTAAATACAATGCCTCAGGGTGTTAATATATCCTATTTTTGTATCATCATCATAATCACAATAATCATGATAATAATAATAATGTTTAGTATTAACAATATTAATCTCTATTTAAATTAATGTTTTGTATTATTATTTCCATTATTATTATTATTATTAGTAGTAGTAGTAGTAGTAGTCAGCACTACTATGCCTGCGGGGAACAAGACTGTCTGCACCACAAGTGACAGTGGCAGACGTGGACTACGAGGCAGCGGTGGCAGAGGGTCGCATAGAGAGGCGACTAGATTGAAGTTGCATGGTGTAGAGTAGTAGTATAGTAGACTAGTAGAAATAGAGTAATATCTGATGTTTGTAAATATAATGAATGTACTTGTAGTATTTAATTTTAAACCTGTTATGCTACTACTACTACGGGGATAATTCGACAGTCATTTAGAAGTTCGTATATTTTATTTAACAGACTTTCTAACTACTCTAAAAATAGGTTCTTGGCTCGGGCCGAGATGAGTTCAAGACGCAGATTGAATATTACGTCGATTCATGCTGGGTTGTACTTTGGACCCCTAAAGTTCCTGTGACGCCTCCCGGCGTTAGCAGAATGGTTGCGTGGGACATTGCAGCTCGCTAGCGCTCGCCAGGATGGGGGGATAGGCTACAGTTGTCCTAGAATGATATGCTTTATTTCATTAGTGTCGTGTTGCCACAGACAGTCTAGAAATGATCTTTGTTTTGGTCTGTGACCGCGCCTTATATTTTATATTCGCTATAATATATATGTTGCTTGTGTGGGAGGCGAGCGAGAGAGGGTGAGGGGGTACACCCGGCAGCGAGGTGAGCTATGACGCGGCTCGCTTGGGCGCTGACGGCGTTGGCGGCCGGGTGGTCAACTAGTCCCTTCCCGTCGCTGCCTCATGTTCTTTACCAGCTCAGAGCTTGCCTGACACGCGTATCGCCTACATCCTTTGCAATTCTGTCCCCCATACTCGCCACTTTGCATACTATTTCTCTCTCTCGACTTCTCCTTTCTCATTCTCCAATCTTTATTAAACTCAACATCCCTTCTGGTTTCAGCATAGACGTTCACCATCGACCAGTCGTATTGTACGCGAAGCTCTCAGATATTTCCATGTATTAGGTTAAGGAGGTATTATGCTTTATTGAGGTTTTGAGAGACGGACTTTTCCGTATGTGTCCTCTCTCGGGAAGGTTGTAGACCGGTATATGTCTCCCTGGCAAGGTGTTGAGTGATTCTTCTTGGTTATCTAAAGCTAGACTAGGGGTAAGGTTGCTGTGTCGTTGTCTCCGATGTGTGCAGTGTTAGCTAAGCCCTGCATGACTTCGACAGGTACTGTGGGAGCCTAAGTTGTCTTCGGGTGGGTTTACTTTGCGAGCACAGCGCTGTGGTGTGAGAGGGCCATAGCCTATCCCTCACAACATAGTGCTGCCTCTTTGTGTTGACTTCTGAGGGATCGCCAGGATAGAGCTAGGTACTAGAGACCTAGATTTATCAAGAGAGCATCCCCGTCATATAACGTAATCTTCATTATACCACCCTCGGACAACGTTAGGCTACGAGCCGCATGCTCGCCCATTGTTGCCCTGCCTTGATACCCCAGCTAGACTTTATTAACTGAGCAGACACTGGTTAGAGATAAGCCCCATTATTATATGTATGCAGCATTATCATTCACTGCACTTTTGAGCCGAGGTTGTTGTTGAGTTGCACAACCCTAGTAGGCTGTTGCATTGTGTCACGAAGCATTTCTTTAGTTGTCGAGCATTACTACCTTTGCGCAGTCTTTATTATTCGCCTGCCTATTATTACTATATGTCCTAGCATTTATTGTGACCCGTATTCTGCATTATAATTGTTCAAGATTCTTTACGAACATCTTCCCAGCATCAGACTTATTTCAGAAGGTTCCAGTTGATGTTGCAGGACTAGCATTGCACTTTCTTTAATACAGGAGTGCCAGTTATTTGAGTATCTACCGTAACGTTAATTAATCACGTTAACTATCTTTTCTTTGTGTAACATAATCGAGTAATCTTTTACTGTTTGAGAATAGGCTGTTTCATTGAGCGTCAGCCTAGTGTGTGTGCACCAGTTACCAAGTCATAGGATACCTCGTTGTCCAGGCACGACTCAGGGCGGTAATGGTGTTTTGTTTTCCAGTGTTTAAGGCAGGGGTTGGATCTAGTGTTACCGTTGTTGCATTTTGCCATTATCTAGTCCAATGTTGAAGAGCCCTGTGTCTTTGAGAACCTGGATCGTAACAAATGGCGACCTAGCTCAGGATCTTGTGAACTAAGAGATAATTGCAGGATTGTTGTGGTCATTTTGTTTTATTGAGGAATATAGTGGGCACGTTAAATTTTTTTTGGCAAAGTAGTATAGCACTTTAGAGTCTTCAGACATTTTTGGCAAGTGAATAGTGCTACATAGGAGCTTGGGTACTTCTTTTTTTTTTATAAACGTGAGAATTTTTGGTGGACACAATGGGAGACGAATCAGATCATACTGAGAGTTCAGGGAATGATGCAGGCTCTGATGGGCAGATGCCAGGGGGGTTAGTAACTAGTCAGGAGGCCGCAAAGAAGTTTTTGGAGGTGCCTATAACAGCTGATCGACTAGAGGGAATTAGCAAGTATGGTCTACAGTGTTTGGCTCCCCTCATGGGGCTTAAGGTGGCTCATGGCATCAAGAAGAACGATTTGAGGGCTTGCGTACTCGGGGCGGCTAGTGAGGTCCAGGGTGGAGAGGGTGCTCGGGGACTTCTGCTCGAGCCCCCCCTCCACTCTACTCCCATCGGGACCTCTAGGACACCGGAGTTTAGCACGTTCCCGCAGGTTGATAGTCAGTGGCAGCGTGGTGTTGGATCGCTGGGTGGGCCTCCAATTATTGCAACTCCTCCTCCTCAAGGTTTGCCTCCAGACATGCTTTTCCAACTTGAGATGGCTAAGATTCAGCAGCAACAGCGAGAAACTGAAGCTCACGAGAGAAGAGCTGAACGAGAAGCTGGAGTTCGTGAGCGAGAAGCTGAGCTTAAGTACCAGTCTGAGCAGTACTGTGCAGATATTGAGGTTGAGAAGTCTCGGGTGGAGACGACAGGGTAGCGGATCGGTTCTGGGAATCGAGGTCATGATCAGTCTTTGTCGCACTTGCTCAAGTTAGTCCCTGTGTTTGACGAGTCGGGTGTCACCGAATTTTTCATGAGATTCGAGAAGAAGTGCCAGGAACACCAGTGGCCTGGGGAGAAGTGGGCAGCCCTTGTTTCCTCTAGACTTGTGGGCAAGGGACTCAGGGCTTATGATGCATTGCCTATAGAGTCTTGTATTATCTATGAGGAACTCAAGGAGGCTGTCCTGAGAGCATACAAACTACAACCAGAGACGTACAGGTTGAAGTTCCGGGGTGTTACCAAGGGTTGGGAGAGCACCTTTTTGGAACATGCCCGGGAGCTGTCCGATGCTTTTGGGAATTGGCTGAGGTCGGAGAAAGCTACTACGTTTGACGACATTAAACAGTTGGTGCTTTTAGAGCAGTTTTTCAAATGCACGGGCGGCGACCTGACGTTAAACCTGAAAGAAAAGCAACCAAAAACCCTACAGGAGGCAGCTGAGATGGCTGACCTCCGGCTATCACTAATTCGTGGGTGCGGGTCTGCCCAGCGTAGTGAGGCAGGTAACAAGGGGCGTGATGCCCCACCCCCCCGAGTTAGTGGTATACCTTATGCAAACAAGTACAAGAGCCATGATACCAAGACTGACCACAAGACTAGCACCGTCCCGTTTAAGAAGGGGCCGGGCCCTTCCCAGTACCAAGGGAAGCCCAAAGGGGAGTTGGAGTGTTATCATTGTCATAAAAAGGGGCACTTTGCAAGAGTCTGTCCTAGCAAACCACCTACAGCAGCTGTGTCTTTGGCCTGCAACATTGGTGTGTCTCCGAAGTCATCTGAGTTTGCCCGGGGCAGTTCGTCAGAGGCTGAGGCACAGCCAATGCAGAAGCACCTGGGAGGCTCGAACCCTGCTCAGGATGTTTTTTGCGACCAATAGAGGGCGGGGTTGCGTGATGTGGGCGGGGCGCAAGCATGGAGTAGAGGTCTTGCGTGATACAGGTGCTTCCCAGACTCTGATGAAAAACTTGACTGGCTACCCTATAAACGCGGCTCGGGTGGTAGTGGTGCAGGGTATTAATGTAACTCGGTCATACCCGCTGGTGCGGTTGGAGTTGGAGGTGGATGGTGTGGCACGTGAATTGGATGTCGGGATTGTGGAGAAACTGCCAGTGGAGGGCGTCGACCTTCTTCTCGGCAACGACTTTGCAATGCCCGCTTCTGAGGTTCTACCCTTAGTCGTTGCCGAGAGGCCGGCCGACGTGAGTAGGGAAGAGCAAGAGTGGGTCGAGCGGTGCCAGACACTACCCATGGCGTGTGTTGTCACCCGAGCTCGGGCAGCTAAAGTGTCACAGCCTAGTCCTCCGTCTTCAGACCAGCGGAGGAACGATCAACAAGAGGAGGTTAAAGCTGGAGTTGGTTTTAAGAGTTTTGACTCGGCGGCTCTCCTGGGTGATTCAGTATTAGCACCATTACTTAATTCTGGAGTAGCCCCTGGGCCTGTCATCGAGAGTGACGGGGCTGGGCATGACGAGACTCCACGACAGCAACGTTATGTACATCGAGAGAGACAGAGGGAGCAGCCCAGTATCGGGGAAGGTCATGCATTGCTCCGGGAGCAGTTAGATCGCTTGGCACCCTCAGATATTCGTCGGTTGCAACTAGAGGACCCTGAGCTCCAAACGTGTGCTAATGGAGCTGTAGAACTCGACGAGGACGGCGATGCACAGCCAGGAGATTTTTTTTTTTTTAGAAGGCATCCTCTATAGGCGTTTTCAAGACCCTAAACGTAGTTGGCAAGAGGGGTCCGGAGTATTGGACCAGTTGGTGGTGCCACGGGAGTGCAGAGATAGCCTACTGAGGTTGGCGCATGACATACCACTGGCAGGACATCTAGGGGTGAGAAAAACGGTGGCGGCTTTAGAAAAATTGTTTTGGTGGCCGGGGTTGAAGGGGCAGGTGGTAACCTGGATAGCAAGGTGTCATACGTGCCAGAGGGTTGGAAAACCTAACCAAACAATTCCGAGAGCCCCGTTGCACCCCATTCCTGTCAGTGGACCGCCCTTCAGTAAGGTCATCATTGATATGGTCGGAACCCTACCCCCTACTAGTGCTGGTAATAAATTTCTATTAACTATCATGGATGTGGCCACTCGTTATCCTGATGCATATCCAATGAGAAATGGCACGGCGAAAACTGTTGTCCGGAACCTGCTCTTGTATTTCTCGCGGTATGGTTACCCGCAAGAGGTGCAATCGGACCAAGGTTCTAATTTTACATCTAATCTGTTCAAACAAACTATGATTCAGCATGGCATCAGCACTGTCGTCTCTTCTGCGTATCACCCGGAGAGTGAAGGGGTGTTGGAGAGGTGGCACGCCACGCTGAAAAGCATGCTTCAATGTTACTGCGCAGAGAACGGAAAGGATTGGGACCTTGGTCTGCCGTATGTTTTGTTCGCGGCAAGAGAAGTACCTGGAGAGAGTCTCGGTTTCAGTTCGAATGAGCTTGTTTTCGGGCATCCGGTGAGGGGCCCTCTCCACATGGTGAAGGAGATTTGGGAGGGTACCGCTAAGCCATGTTCTATGTTGAGATACGTCCTCGAGAGCAGAGAGAGAATGCTTAGAAGTCTGGAGCTGGCCGGGCGTAATTTGGTGAGTTCGCAGGCCCGTATGAAGGACAGGTACGATACTAAGGCGAAACTCCGGGAGTTTCAGGTAGGTCAAGAGGTGTTGGTCCTGATGCCTTTGTCAGGTCATCCTCTGGCTGCCAAGTACGCTGGGCCTTATCGGGTGGTGTCAAAGATCTCCGATCTAGATTACCTCGTTGCCACTCCAGACCGGAAGAAGCGTAACCAACTATGCCACATTAATTTGTTGAAGGAGTATGTGAGGCGCCCACCTGAGTCACTAGCTGTCCCTGTGTTGACCTGCTGCGGTCATGGTGGAGAAGGAGAGGGGGGCAGCAATGATCAGGTGGATGATAACTGGGATTGTCATGTCTCGGCTGATCAGTGGGCGGGGAATTCGAGCCAATGTGCGCATGATGCTCTGGCGCACCTGCCGGAGGAACAGTAGGTGGCAGTGCAGCGCCTGTTCGATTCATACCCCACTGTATTTGCCGAGCAGCCAGGCCTCACTACTCAGGCGGTGCATGACGTCGATGTAGGAGAGCACCCCCCCTTCAAGTCGATACCTTATCGGGTGCCACTCATTAAACTCCCAGCGCTCAGGGATGAGCTGGAGTATATGCTGGCGAGAGGCTTGATCGAGAAGGGGGCAGTACGGTGGACTTCTCCTGTCACTCTGCAGCCAAAACCTGATGGAAAAGTTCGGTTCTGCATTGACTATAGGCGGTTGAACGGGTTGACCCCCACCAATGCATATCCTCTTCCCCGGGTGGATGACAGTGTGGATAAGATCGTGAAAGCAAGGTACTTGACCAAGGTAGACCTCGTCAAAGGCTACTGGCAAGTACCACTGTCTGAGCGGGCTAAAGAGGTGTGCGGGTTTGTGGTGGATGGCAGTACTTACCGTTGCAACGTGATGCCATATGGTCTGAAAAATGCACCGGCCACTTTCCAGAGCTTAATGAACGACATCGTAGCAGACATCCCAAACTGTACTGTCTACCTTGATGACGTGATAATTTATGACAACGATTTCCAAAGTCACTGTGAGCACATAGAAGCCTTATTTAGTCAACTTAGTAAAGCAGGCTTGGTGGTTAATCTGGGCAAGTGTGACTTTGTGCAAGCCACGGTGCAGTATCTGGGGTTTGTGGTTGGGTTAGGGCAGGTGAGCCCGCCCCAACAGAAGATACAGGCTATCGACTTGTTCCCCAGGCCGACCACCAAGCGGCAGATCATGAGATTTTTGGGCATGATTGGGTATTACCGCCGCTTTATAAGAGGCTATTCTACTGTGTTAGCTCCTTTGACAGATCTACTAGCTAAAGATAAAAAGTTCCGCTGGGCACCTGAGTGTGAGCAGGCGTTTCGAGTAGTTAAACACCTTTTATGCACTCACCCTATCCTCAGGGCCCCGGACTTTGAACGACCATTTCAGTTGGCGACTGATGCCAGCGGAGTAGGGGCTGGTGCCGTACTTTTGCAGACAGACGAGGAAGGTCTTGAGCATCCAGTCAGTTTCTTTTCAAAGAAATTTAATTCAGCACAGAAAAACTATTCGGTTGTTGAAAAGGAACTGCTGGCAATCGTGTTAGCGCTCAGACACTTTGAGGTCTATGTTCCTGCCTATGGGCCAGTCGTGGTAGTGTATACCGACCACCACCCGCTTAAATTCCTCAATCAATTCCACAACCGGAATATGAGGCTGACCAGATGGTCGCTCATGTTGCAAGAGTACAACTTAGACATTCGCCATATTGCCGGTTGTGAGAATGTGATTGCGGACTGTTTGTCGCGGGTGGAGGATCCGGGGTAGGCTACCACAGTATGTTGGTATAGCCTCCTGTCTTGGCTCGCGGTGTATTTTTGCGCTGGTGCTTGGTGGCTCGCATGTGTAGCATCAACATAGGGTCGCAGGGCAGGAGTTGTTGGCTTTGATTAGAAGAAAATTAGGCTACATCTATAGTAGCCGCCAAAAACAACATTAAATAAAATATGAAAAATTAAATAAAAACTCTTTCTTTTAATAATTAATTTTAAGATAATATTGTAGCTGAGTACTGAGTGCAGATGTTTTCCCTCAGTAGGCTGTGCTTCTTAAAGCTCGCTCTGGGAGCACAATGTTATGAATTAATGTATTATATTTGGGAAGGGTGATAAGATTTTTTGTATATAAACATTTTGTTGTATTTTTTTTTTTTAGGAGACTGCGCTTGCATTCCATGAGTGGCAGAGTGGTTAGGAGTGGCAGATTCTAGCGACATTCTGCCTGTTCAGATATGGGCTCATGGTTGAGTGTCCCATATCTTGGGGGGGGTGTGACGCCTCCCGGCGTTAGCAGAATGGTTGCGTGGGACATTGCAGCTCGCTAGCGCTCGCCAGGATGGGGGGATAGGCTACAGTTGTCCTAGAATGATCTGCTTTATTTCATTAGTGTCGTGTTGCCACAGACAGTCTAGAAATGATCTTTGTTTTGGTCTGTGACCGCGCCTTATATTTTATATTCGCTATAATATAAATGTTGCTTGTGTGGGAGGCGAGCGAGAGAGGGTGAGGGGGTACACCCGGCAGCGAGGTGAGCTATGACGCGGCTCGCTTGGGCGCTGACGGCGTTGGCGGCCGGGTGGTCAACTAGTCCCTTCCCGTCGCTGCCTCATGTTCTTTACCAGCTCAGAGCTTGCCTGACACGCGTATCGCCTACATCCTTTGCAATTCTGTCCCCCATACTCGCCACTTTGCATACTATTTCTCTCTCTCGACTTCTCCTTTCTCATTCTCCAATCTTTATTAAACTCAACATCCCTTCTGGTTTCAGCATAGACGTTCACCGTCGACCAGTCGTATTGTACGCGAAGCTCTCAGATATTTCCATGTATTAGGTTAAGGAGGTATTATGCTTTATTGAGGTTTTGAGAGACGGACTTTTCCGTATGTGTCCTCTCTCGGGAAGGTTGTAGACCGGTATATGTCTCCCTGGCAAGGTGTTGAGTGATTCTTCTTGGTTATCTAAAGCTAGACTAGGGGTAAGGTTACTGTGTCGTTGTCTCCGATGTGTGCAGTGTTAGCTAAGCCCTGCACGACATCGACAGGTACTGTGGGAACCGAAGTTGTTTTCGGGTGGGTTTACTTTGCGAGCACAGCGCTGTGGTGTGAGAGGGCCATAGCCTATCCCTCACAACATAGTGCTGCCTCTTTGTGTTGACTTCTGAGGGATCGCCAGGATAGAGCTAGGTACTAGAGACCTAGATTTATCAAGAGAGCATCCCCGTCATATAACGCAATCTTCATTATACCACCCTCGGACAACGTTAGGCTACGAGCCGCATGCTCGCCCATTGTTGCCCTGCCTTGATACCCCAGCTAGACTTTATTAACTGAGCAGACACTGGGTAGAGATAAGCCCCATTATTATATGTATGCAGCATTATAATTCACTGCACTTTTGAGCCGAGGTTGTTGTTGAGTTGCACAACCCTAGTAGGCTGTTGCGTTGTGTCACGAAGCATTTCTTTAGTTGTCGAGCATTACTACCTTTGCGCAGTCTTTATTATTCGCCTGCCTATTATTACTATATGTCCTAGCATTTATTGTGACCCGTATTCTGCATTATAATTGTTCAAGATTCTTTACGAACATCTTCCCAGCATCAGACTTATTTCAGAAGGTTCCAGTTGATGTTGCAGGACTAGCATTGCACTTTCTTTAATACAGGAGTGCCAGTTATTTGAGTATCTACCGTAACGTTAATTAATCACGTTAACTATCTTTTCTTTGTGTAACATAATCGAGTAATCTTTTACTGTTTGAGAATAGGCTGTTTCATTGAGCGTCAGCCTAGTGTGTGTGCACCAGTTACCGAGTCATAGGATACCTCGTTGTCCAGGCACGACTCAGGGCGGTAATGGTGTTTTGTTTTCCAGTGTTTAAGGCAGGGGTTGGATCTAGTGTTACCGTTGTTGCATTTTGCCATTATCTAGTCCAATATTGAAGAGCCCTGTGTCTTTGAGAACCTGGATCGTAACATTCCCGTTACTCCCTAACTGAATCCCCGCTATTCAGGTATTAACTCAAGTGGCTTCGATCCGACGACCCGTTATTAGTGATTAATCCTAAGTAATTAAATCAAAACCCTGCTGTGTCTTTTATTGAGACCAGGGCCTAATGAACCATTTGCTCTTTGCCTAACTAAAACAAAAGTGTTATTCTTTCCTCTACTCTTTAGGTTCTCCCACGTTTACAGAGCCTTCTGTATCCTTTCTCAATCCCAAGGCTATAACATATATAATCTATCTCCTCAATACATAGAATCTATTTACTCCTTTGACACAACCGTCGTTACTACACAAGTACCTCCACAATAACATGAAATCGTACAAATTACCGAAAGAGATTACAAGGTCTCTCTCACATATAATATGGGTTCCGCCACCCAGTTACCTCACAATATAGGTTTACAATCTTTACCTCAATAACACTACAGTAGTAGTAGTAGTATGAAAGTGCTGTAGAAGCTCTCAGCGGTAGTGAAGTGGTCGTAACAAAGAACGGACAGCGTTCCCTTGGGGCGGTGATCGGCACGGAAGAGTTCAAGAACCAATACATAGAGGAAAGGTCAGGGAGTGGGTAAAAGAAATTGAAAAACTGGCCTATATTGCAAAGACGGAACCACAGGCTGCGTATTCGGCGTCCACATATGGGGTCAAACATCGCTGGACCTACTTGATGCGAACCGTTCCAAAAGTGAGTGCATTACTTCAACCGCTGGAAGATACCATCAGAGACAAACTCATCCCAGCGTGGGTAAAGTCGTACACCCCGAGTGATACAGAGAGGGAGTTGCTCGCACTGCCTTCTAGGTTGGGAGGGCTGGGAATCATCAACCCGGTGAGGAGGGCGACAACGGAATACCTGAACTCGGTAAAGATAACAGGATCTCTCACTGACCGTATCGTAGCACAAGATTTTGACGGTGAAGTGGACCAGGCGGACATCTACAACATCAGAAAGACCATCATGTCAGAGAGGCAAAACTCACAGAAAAATTACCTGGCACAATTGATGGGACAACTTTCCCGGAGACTAACAAGAACAATACAAATAGCACAAGAAACGGGTGCTTCAAATTGGCTGGCAACACTACCAATCAAGGCAAAAGACTTCAATCTCAACAAACAAGAATTTAATGATGCTATTGCACTGAGGTATGGTTGGCCGATTGAAGGACTGCCCGATCGATGCGTTTGTGGAATCAACAACGATGCAGACCACTGCATGACATGTAAGAAGGGAGGATTCATCAGCATCAGGCACAATGAATTATTATGTTACCTCCACCAACCGACTTTACTCCTAAACTCAATTAATGAAATCGACAAATACATGTGGCAGTCCAGGGATTCAAACCTAGGATGCTCAAGGAGGTGTGTCGAGATGTGGTGCACGAACCATGACTCATTCCCTTGGATTGAGAGATCTTGCAGCACAGGACGGTCAACACATCCAATGATGCACGAGTGGACGATAGTGCAAGAGGTTTTTGGACAAGTGAACAGCGAGCGTTCTTTGACTTAAACATATTTGACCCAATGGCCCATAGCTACAGCGAGCTGTCTCTGGATGCTGCACACAAGAGGAATGAACAAGAGAAGGTCAGGGCATATGGGGAAAGGATCTTAAATATCGAACAAGGCAGCTTTAACCCACTAGTCTTCACCACATCTGGAGGGATGGGACCCAGAGAGGAGAGAGGTTTTATTTGATGGGATTGTATAATTGAGACATGTACAAATGTTACACAACTATCATAATTACATTATCTCAAAAGGGCAAAGGTGCATACGCAATCTTCACCCTATGTCTAGCTTCTTAAACTATTTCTAAAAAAGTACAGTACACTATAAGATAAATTATACATAAACATTGATGATATTTTATTAAATCTAAGTACATTGACTGCATGCATTAATATATTAACACAAATCTAAAACACATGACTAATACATATAGATAGAGAGAGCGAGAGCAAAAGTGAGCGAGAGAGAGCCAGAGCAAGAGAGAGGAGGGCGTCACCACTACCTGGCCAAACCAGTAACATGTAAACAAAGTTGACCGTACCCAGACTAAGGTAGTACAGCTGTTTCTATCTGCACCTGACTTTTTCCATCATACAGCCTTCATAGCTCAGGGGCTAGAGCGCTGGTCTAGTAAACCAGAGGCCGGGAGTTCGATTCTCCCTGAAGGCATGTGAATGTATTTTGTGTATTTCAATGATAGTAGATATATTTTAAGTACTGTCAAGAGCATAAATGGTGATGTACCTAGTTGAAGCATTATCGAAAGTAAACAAGACAATATAATGCCATATTACAACCCAAATTCTTCAGAATTTGGCTTTACATAAAGATTCAAATTGATGTAACATCATACATGGTCACACCTGTACAATTACGAAAAACCGGCAGTATTATTCCTATGAAGGTAAGTACAATGCCTGAGGGTGGTAATCTATCTTATTTTTGTATTATATTTTTATCATCATCATAATCTCAATAATCATACTAATAATAATATTGTTTAGTATTAACAATATTAATCTCTATTTATATTAATATTTTGTATTATTATTTCCATTATTAGGGGCTCGAGCCCTGCGGGGAACCCCTATTCTATCTATCTATCTATTGCCTGACGCCGTGATCCCCGAAGGGGTGGCCACGAACGAACCGCCCCCATGCACCTCTGTCAGTCGACGCCCCTCCCCCCAACCAGCACCGCCTTCGTTCATGTACTTCCACACTCCATCCTTCCACCTCTCATTCGGTCTACCTCTCCCTCTCTGTCCCTCCACCTCGCTCTCGTACACCCTCTTAGTCCTTCTCTCTCTTTCCATACGTTCCATATGGCCGAACCATCTCAAGTTGTTCCTTTTCACACTTTCCAGCACATCTACCTCCACACCACACCTCCTTCTTACTTCCTCATTAGTCTGTCTATCCCTCCATGTAACTCCGCACGCACTCCTTAAGTAATTAATATCCACTGCTCTCACTCTTGGTCTGAGTCTCTCAACCAACGTCCATGCTTCGCTTCCGTAAGTCAGTGTCGGGATTACCACACTGTCATGCAAGGACTTCTTCACTTCCATACAGACCACCCTATTTCTTGTTACTGCTTTTAGCGTTCCTACAACCCTCTTCCCCTGTTGTACCCTCTCCCGAACTTCTTCATCCATAGTCCCATCTTTACTCAACACACTGCCCAGATACTTAACACCTTACGAGCGGCCTATGCGGTTTATTTATATGTACCGCCCAGCGGGGTGTTTTTAGCCAAAATAGGGCTGTTTACGTGATCATTTTCATGCCTAAATAAGACCCAGAACGTAAAACAAGTACCTATCCCTGAAAGGGCATAAACAGAGCTTTCGAATGACACCATAACGATCCTTTTATGATGGCTAGTTTTCTTGCAATAACCGTGCAACGCGAGTGCAAAAAGCATGTAATTAGCCACTTTCCCGATACAATTCCTTATATAGCGAGTGAGAGAGGGAGGAGGGAGCTGGGATTCGTGTCAGTATGTTCGCCGCGGTGGTCTGGAGCAGTCATACGCTCGCTACTCTCCTGCCACCACTTGTCTCTCTCTCTCAGCAACATTACGTGCTGAAATTGCCACTCGACCTATGTCGAGCGCCGCCACATAGTCCAGCTTTATTAAATACGACTTATGTGGTGAGCCGCTAATTAAGGGTTAAAAGTGTTGATGATCTCCATAGCCTGACCGTTCAGCTTCACCTCGCACTCTGTGACTTCACCCCTTTCGAAGACCATAACCTTGCTCTTCCCCGCATTTACCTTCAAATTCCGTTTTTCGCACACTGTTCCAAACTCATTTACCAGACCCTGAAACTCCCATTCATTATCACTCATCAGAACTGTATCATCCGCAAACAGCAGTATAGGTAGCTTCCACTCAATTCCCTCCCTTTTCAGCAATACACCAACATCCACTGCTCTTGATAGTATTTATTTCATGACTCCATCCATATATACAGTAAACAACCACACACTCCTGTTACAAACCAATATTCAGGTCAAAGAACTCGCTCTGCTCACTCTCCACACGTACTGCTGCCTTTGCACCCTCATACATGCTCTTCACTGCTTTCAGCAACTTGCCCTCTACTCCGTATATTCTAAGTACTTTCCACAAACCTTCTCTATCCACTCTGTCATAGGCCTTCTCCAAGTCCATAAAGGCAACATACACCTTTTGTTTCTTCTCCAGATATTTCTCCACAACACAATTCAGGGTAAAAATCTGATCTACACATCCTCTTCCCTTCCTAAAACCTCCCTGCTTGTCGCCTATCCATTTCTCCGTTCTCACTCTCACTCTCTCAATCACTACCCTACTGTATACCTTCCCTACTACGCTTAGAAGACATATTCCTCGGTGGTTACCACACACTCCTCTTTCCCCTTTGCCCTTATATAGGGGGACTATTATGCCAGTCTTCCAGTCATTGGGTGCACTCCCCTTCTCCCATGCTAGTTTGCACATTTTCCATACCCATTCTATCACTATCTCACCACCATACCTCAACATTTCAATATTACAATAGGAACCCCTATTGTAATAATTAAATCTTCTTATTCTTCCAAATTATTTGTCCACGCTGTTTTTTACGCATTAACTCCAGAACCGCTTTTTGGATCGGGATCAAACTTTCACACAAGGTGCGGTTTTGTATTGGGCAACTTTTTATATGCTAAACATCCGAAATGGTGGCCAAACAGGTCCGTGGCAGCCGATTTCCCGAAAATTTTGAAACCTAAATACCGTCTCTCCCACTCATAGGAAATGATTGGGCTTTGGCATATGAACTCCAATACTAATGCTCCGCAAATGTTATGGACAAGGTTTTGCTTTGCACGTGGGGTTTTTTCAGCAATCTTGGAAAAACCTCGAAATTCACTTAAAAATCCACATCTTGAAAACTACGCTGATGATCAAAGCAATGTTTGCGTAGGTGGGTGAGACTCGCAATTCCGAACGTTTTGGTACCAAAAGAATAGAAATTGGTGGAATAGTTTGGCCGCAACATTGGAAACTGTCTATTCTTAAATTACTTTAAAACCGTATTCGGCACCCACACAACGTTTTCAGTCTTCAGTCATTAGGCATCCTCGCATCCCCTAGTTTTGCTTAACACCTTACGAGCGGCCTATGCGGTTTATTTATATGTACCGCCCAGCGGGGTGTTTTTAGCCAAAATAGGGCTGTTTACGTGATCATTTTCATGCCTAAATAAGACCCAGAACGTAAAACAAGTACCTATCCCTGAAAGGGCATAAACAGAGCTTTCGAATGACACCATAACGATCCTTTTATGATGGCTAGTTTTCTTGCAATAACCGTGCAACGCGAGTGCAAAAAGCATGTAATTCGGTACTTTCCCCATATAATTCAGTATGTAGCGAGTGAGAGAGGGAGGAGGGAGCTGAGATTCGTGTCAGTAGGTTCGCCGCGGTGGTCTGGAGCAGTCATACGCTCGCTAGTCTCCTGCCACCACTTGTCTCTCTCTCTCAGCAACATTACGTGCTGAAATTGCCACTCGACCTATGTCGAGCGCCGCCACATAGTCCAGCTTTATTAAATACGACTTATGTGGTGAGCCGCTAATTAAGGGTTAATAACATAATGGATAAATCATTCAGATCCATACATTTTTAAAAATTGAACTCTCTCAAAATAGTTCGAGTCCTTACGAATTCCACCAATTATTTAACCAACCTACCTATACATACATACCCTACCAAATAATAATGATAATTAAAATTTATTTTTGGTGAATAGCAGAGTATTGGCTAAGGTTTTTAACAATTCCTTCCTTTGCCAAATGCTTACTTTAATAACAATATTATGGACCTTCAAAATCTTGAAATCTTTTGGTGTGGTGTGACTTACCTTCCCTCCTCCCTCATGCAGCAAGCAACGTCTTCACCCCTCAAGAGTATTGCATTCTTCCATAATATTATAATATTATATAGTCCGGTTTTTACACGCAATAACTCCGGAACCGCTTGTCGGATCGGGACCAAACATTGACACAAGGTGCATTTTTGCATTGGGCAACTCTTGATATGATATCCAAAATGGTGGCCAGACACGCCCGTGGCAGCCTCTCACACCCAACACATCTCGTCCTATCTAATTTTATGTTGAACTCTATTGTTCTTGATCCCACTATAGCACTCGGTAGCCTATTCCACATATCTACAACTCTGTTACTAAACGAATAGAGGCAGATCCCTTACACACCCAGTCTCTCTCTCGCTCGTTTGTTTGCACACCGGTACAAATGAGGCAGATCCCTTACACATGCAACTAAGATGAACATGGGAATATGCAGAGAGACAAGTAGCCCAAAGAAGGCAGATCCCTCACATCCCACTAACTCACTTGAACACCTCTAATATCCCCTCTAACTCTGCGTCTCTCTAACGAATGTAAGGCTAATTTCTTCAACCTTTTTTCATATGGAAGATTTCTAGTAGTATGGATATTTTTTTTCATTTTACGCTGTATTTTAATTTTTTTCATTTTACGCATTTTACGCTGCCCCCACACCCGCCCGACCTTCGCCTGACGACCCCTCTAAATGCTCTGAACCACGGCCTGTCACTCTTACTATCAACTTTTGCAATAATCGCAGCCTTTCCTTTAATTTTCACTCTGTTGAACACCATCTCTCCTCCTCCAAACCTGATCTTTTTTTCCTCACTGAAACCCAGGTGTCTGAGGCAACTGCCAGCAGCCCCTTCTCTGTATCCTCCTACTTTTTCTATCCTAGTTTCAAAGCCAAAGGCCGATGTTGAGCATACGTGCACAACAAACTCACTTGCTCTCCTATTCCCGATTTCGACTCTGAATTCTCAACTTTATGGCTCGTACTATCCTGTCATTCTCATTCTAAATATTTCTGTGCTGTCTATCTTTCCTCTAACTCTACCGACTTTCCCAAAGTTTTTTTACTATCTAAACTCTAAAGTGGAACACATTCTATCAATCTCTCCCTTCTCGGAAATCTCCATCTTAGGAGATTTCAACGTTCACCACTGCAAATGGCTCTCCTCTCTTACTACTGACCAACCAGGTGAACAGGCCTTTGTCTTTTCTATCCTAAATGACCTAGAGCAGCTGGTCTAGCAACCCACCCGTATCCCGGATCGCTTAGGAGATCGGCCCAACATTCTTTACTTATTTCTGACTTCTAACCCTTCTTCTTATACTGTCAATCTTTTCTCTCCTTTGGGCTCCTCCGACCATAAACTTATCTCTTGTTACCTGTCCCATCTCTCCAGTACGGCCATCCGATCCTCCCAGCCGGCGGGTTTTGTAGCATCTTTGGCGCTGCTGACTGGGAGGCTCTTCGGCAGTACTTCTTTGATTTCCCATGGAATGACTTCTGCTTCCGTGGCCGAGGACCCTCGGAGAGTTCTGAACGCATTACTGAGGTAATCCTCTCGGGCATGCAAGCGTACATTCCATTTTATTTCTCTCTGTCTAATGCAAACAAATCTTGGTTTACCCACGTTTGTTCTACTGCTATCCGCAACAAGGAGGAAGCATTCAAACAGTACCGATGCCTTAAAACTCAAGAATCTCATTCTTCCTATGTTTCTGCTCGGAATCAAGCCAAGTCTGTTCTTCGACTTGCCAAGCACTTTTTCATCAATAATAAATGCACTGAACTTTCCCAAGTTTTCTGGAATCTAGTCAAAAACCTCTCTAACAATTTTTCTTCCTCATCTTTCCCTCCCCTTTGCCACTCTGATGGCACAACCATCACTTCTTCCTCTGACAAAGCTGATTTCCTCGCTCAAACTTTTTCTAGAAACTCCACTTTGGATGATTCCGGTGCTATTCCTTCTTCTCCACCCCCTCTCTCCTACTTATGCCTAACATCCTAATATTTTCTAAAGATCTACTTTCTACCCTCTCTGGGCATAATACTAAGAAGGCTTATGTCCGGACGGTGTTCCTCCTGTTGTACTCAAAACTGTGCATCCGTGCTGACTCCCTGCCTAGGCAAACTGTTTCGTCTATGTCTCTCCTCTAACGTCTTCCCTTCATGCTGGAAGTTTGCTCTCATTCACCTGTCCCAAAGAAGGGTGACCGCTCTCAACCCTCCAACTATCGTCCAATTGCTCTCATCTCTTGTATCTATAAAGTTTTTGAAACTATTCTTGCTTTCAAATTTCTTACGCATTTCTCTTCTCATAATCTGCTCTCAGATCGCCACTATGGTTTCCTTAACCCGTACTGTACCCAGCAGTCCCAAGCAATGTGGCAAAAATAGCAGGAGAGACCACCTATCCACCTCCAAAGCTGAGGCAACACTGGCTCTTGTCACTCTTCAGTGGGTCTCATATAAGCTGAGAAGTGTTGCCAACACGGGAGCAGTGCTCAAAAGATCGTGGTAACTGGTACATGGTTGTACAGGCAGTTACAAGGAAAGTACATTACTGATGGATATATACGTCGCTGGGACTGGGGAGTTACTTATCTACTGACGTATATATACGGTGCTGGGATTTGAGGGGTTAAGGGTCACTCTACTGGTGATCTTCTTTCATATCTTACTAACTCTTGGTCATCCTACTTTCGGGACTTCGGTGAGACTTTTTCGATTGCACTAGACATATCGAAGGCCTTCGATAGAGTCTGGCACAAATCTTCAATTTCTAAACTACCCTTCTTCGGATTCTATCCCTCCATCTGTGCCTTTGTGTCTAATTTCCTTTCCGGCCGTGAGCGATGGCCGTCCACAACTGCAGCAGTTGTGGACGGCCATCGCTCACTTCCTCAAACTTTTGCTAGAAACTCCACCTTGGAACTCCGGTGTTCCTCAGGGCTCTGTCCTATCTCCTATTCTCTTCTAATTTTCATAAATGATCTTCGCAACTGATTCCATAGGGATTGGGCCCATACGGGATTGGAACCTAACCTAACCTAACCTAAGTGGGCCCAATCCCGTATGGGCCCAATCCCGTGGTCACCTTCGCAACTGTACCTCAAGTCCCATCCATTCATAGCAGAAGACACTACTCAATTAGTTTTCCAGAACACCCCAGCCAGCAATCCTTCAAAGACAAAGTAATGAAGCCATAGAACACTTATCCTCTGATCTAACTACTATTTCTATTTGGGGCAGAGAAAACCTTGTTACCTTTAATGCTTCCAAAACCCAATTTCTCCATCCATCTACCAATCTGGAACTCCCAGAGGAGTATCCCTTATTCTTCAATAATACAAAAATCATTCCTCATCTTCTCTCAATATTTTTGTTGTCTCTTTTTCTTAAGCTCTCACTTGGAAGGACCATATTACCAGTCTTGCTGGTAATAGAAGCTGGGTGTGCTCAACCGCCTCAAGGGGTTCTTTACCCCTGTGCAGCTTCTTGCTCTGTACAGGGGCACAGTGCGTCCTTGTTTTGAGTATTGTTCACATGTGTGAGGAGGATCCTGTCACACCACACTTCTAGACAAAGTAGAAAGGAAAGCCTTTCGTATCCCTGATTCCCGCCCACTCACCAACTCTCTGCAAACTCTCTCTCTTCGCCGCAATGTTTCATCTCTCTCACTATTTTATTGCTACTACAATAATCAGTGCTCCTCAGAGCTCTCCCAGTGTATACCACCTCCTCTACATAGGGCACGTGGTACCCATCTTGCAACAATCCCATTCCTACTCTGTGCAACTCTCTAACCCAAGAGTGAAATGTTACTCTGTCTTTCTTCTATTCAACAGCTGAGCTCTGGAGCTCTCTCCCAGAATCTTCCCAGTCTTTCCCTCCTCCTATGACTTAAATTGCTTCAAACTATGTGTGTCCAGACATTTTGCCTCAAACGTTCCTTAATTTTGGCCCTGTCACTCTTTCATCTATGGGGGAGGCACTCGCTACACGCAGTTCTGCCTTTTGTCTCCCTCACTCACATAGAAAAAAAAAAAAAAAAAAAAGGTTGTGCATAATTTGTCTATATAGCGAATTCCTCTCTTTTTTCCTAGAAGATCTATTAGTTTATTATTTATCAGTTATGGTTGGTTCTGTGTCGATCTATATCTTCTTTTGGGGATATATTTATTTTGAACATTGTGGAGTGATGCAATGAAATGTTCATATTTATCTGTCAAATTTGACTCTGGCTTATCCTTTTATTAAGACGGGTATCTGAGAGGGGGTGCGTACATTAGAACACTTGAATCCACTAAATTGTTTAACCATAGGGTCCACCCATAAGGCTCTTCATAGCCCAATATAATCGGCTTTTTTTAAATGTGGCATATATATATATATATATATATATATATATATATATATATATATATATATATATATATATATATATATATATATATAAATTTAGTGTAAGTATATCTCACAAATACAAGTGATCCACTAAATGACGGGCCTCGAACCACGAACAGTCAGTACGAGAACATAAGAATATAAGCATTCGAAAATCTGCATAAGGCTGACCGGCCTGTGCCACACAAGGCAGATTCCATTCAAACCCAACCCATTAATTGATACTGGACTATCTAATTTGGGCTTGAATTTGTCTACCGTTCCTGAGCTAATCACTGCACTAGACAATCTAGTTCACACATTGTCAACTCTGTTCTCAAAGCAGTGCTTACTTATATCTTTTCTAAAATGGAACTTATCACCGTGGTGCCCATGCTTTAATCAAGTACACCACGGTGTGAAAACAAAAAATATTTATAACTATTCCCATGCAACTGGGTTGAGTTTATTAAATATATGTCCCGCCCCGCCAAGCAGTAGAGTTATTAAGAGAATCGACACGAACCAACGATACTCAGGACGAGAGTTCATGTTTTAGTTAACTGCACCATGACGTGATAGAGAATAGTTAACATTTTACAATTTATATCAAGGAGATGGAGAAACTATACTTGAAAAGAGGATTGAGATAGAGAGAGAGAGCTACATAGAGCTACATAGATACACAGACCACAAGGTCCTTACTAGGCAGTCTGGCCTTACAAACTATATATGTATATATATATATACCGGTACATACATATACACACACACACACACATACACATACATACATGCACACATACATACATATATATACAGTATAATTATATATACATACTGTACAGTGCACACACATACACATACATTTTTTTTTTTTTTTTTTCCATATCACCCCAGCCCTCTGCAGATAGAGGTCAAGCCTTCCCTTGAAAGCGTTTATTGTGTCGCTATCACCACTCTCGCTGGTAGTTTATTCCACTCTGGCGCCACACTGTAGGTGAAGAAACTCTTTGTGACATCTAGGTTTGCCTTTTTGGTTTTTAATTTCATTCCATTTCCGCGAGTTTGATTAGTATTGTTTAATGTGAATAGTGCATTTACATCGACTTTGTCGAAACCTTTTAGTATCTTAAAGCACTCAATAAGCTGACCCCTCAACCTCCTCTTTTTTAATGAGAACAGGTTCAATCGTTTAAGTCTTTCTTCATATGGTTTATTTCTTAATGAGGGTATCATCTTCGTCGCTCTACGCTGTACTGACTCGAGTCTTACAATGTCCTTGATCAGATTAGGTGACCAGAACTGCACACCATATTCAAGGTGGGGCCTCACCATACTTTTGAACAGTGGCACTATTACGTTTTCATGTTTATATGTAAATTTTCGTTTAATAAAGCCCAATGCTATGTTTGCCTTATTTGCAGCTGCTATACATTGGTCGGAAGTTTTTAGGTTTTCAGATATTAATACCCCTAGGTCTTTTACTACCGTTGCGGTTTTTATTTGTTTGCCATTCATTTCGTATTTGTATTTCATATTTCTGCTACCAACCTGCAGCACCTGGCATTTATCGACATTGAAGGGCATCTGCCATTTTTCCGACCACTCTGATATCTTGTTTAAATCAGATTGCAACGCATTTCTATCATCTTCGTTCAGGACTGTATTTCCTATTTTTGTATCGTCGGCGAATTTGGAAATGGTGTTGTTTACCCCTACATCAATATCGTTAATGTAAATGAGAAACAGGACCGGTCCAAGGACTGAACCCTGTGGAACTCCACTAGTGACAGGCTCCCACTCCGATTCCACTCCATTTATCACCACTCTCTGTCTTCTGTCTGTAAGCCAATTTTTTATCCAAGAATGAATTTCACCTTTGATACCTATCCTCTCCAGTTTAGCCAATAGTTTTCGGTGAGGCACCTTGTCGAAAGCTTTTTGAAAGTCCAAGAAGATTATATCTAGTGATTTCGTCATGTCGTTATATGTGAATAGTTTGTTATAAAATTCAATCAAATTTGTTAGGCATGACTTATTTGATCTAAAGCCGTGTTGACTATTTTTTATTAGGTTGTTTGATTCGAGGTAATCTACTATCTTATCTCTAAGGATTTTTTCCATGATTTTTCCTACAATTGAAGTTAGACTAATTGGTCTGTAATTACTCGCTTTGGCCTTGCTACCCTTCTTGTATATCGGCGTAATGTTCGCATCTTTCCAATCACTCTGTACAATCCCCTGTAGTAATGCTAAGTTAAATAGTTGTGTCAGGGGTTTTGCTATTTCGTCCTTAACATTCTTAATTATTTTCGGGTGGAGCATGTCGGGTCCCGGGGTCTTATTTACATTTAAATTACTCAATTTGCTTTGTACTTCGCTAACACTGATGGTGAAATCTCCTATCACATGAGTTGAGGTGTTATTTTCAAGGGTATGATCGATAAATTCTTCTGTGAAAACTGAGCCAAAATATTTGTTGAGCAGATTTGCCGTGTTTGTGTCACCTGTTATTGTCTGGCCATATTCTATTAGCGGTCCGAGTCCGCTTTTGATCTGTTTATTTTTATTTACGTAACTGTAGAATTGTTTGGGGTTTGTGGCACTTTCTCTGGCAATAGTCATTTCGTAATTTTGTTTGTTCGCCCTAATTATTTTGTTCACTTCCCTTCTACTATTTTTGTACAAGTTTTTAATTACTTCAGTGTTTGTGTTATTTTTTACAAGTTTGTGGAGTTGATTCCTTTTCCTTATTGCCTTGCCAATGTCTCTACTGTACCAAGGGGACATACTTGATTTCGTATTACGTTTTGGTTTCATGGGTACAAATTGTTTATGCGCTTCTGTAATTGTAGACTTAAAATGTCCCCATAGTTCATTTACTTCGTTTATATTTATGAGGTTTGAGTGTATGTTTGATAGCGATTCCTTAAGTCCGTCATAATTTGCGTTTTTGAAGTCCGAAACCATTCTTGTTGTTTTTACTGAGGAATATTTGCTTATAACGTTGATTCTTAAGATTTTATGATCGGACGTTGCCAGATGTTCACCTACATCCAGGTTTGATAATAGATTTTCTTGGGTAGTGATTACGAGGTCTAATATATTCCTGTCTCGCGTCGGCTGTTTTACGTGTTGAGTCAAAAAATTGTCCTGGATGAAGCTTGTCATTAGGCGTGACTCAGCATTTTTTCCGGTCAGGGTATTCCAGTCAATTAGGGGGAGGTTATAGTCACCTAGTAACACTGTTTCGTTGGAATCAAGGGTTTTCTCTAGTATTTCATAAAAAATTGTATCATCGGCAACAGTTAGTCTCGGTGGTCGGTACGCTGTAGTGATATTTAAGTTAATGTTTTTTGTATTTATTTTGACGCACACTATTTCTGCATTACTTTCGGGGAGAGTCACCTCAACTGGGTTTAAGTAGGTTGCAACGTACATTGCAACCCCCCCTCTTTGTTTTCCATTGTTACGGTATTTATGAATTGTTTTATATGGCTCTATGTGATATTCATGAAGTAGATCTTTATTTTTAAGGTTCAGATGTGTTTCCGTTATACAAATAACGTCAACTTTCTCATTTAATAACAGACATTTGAGTTCGTCTATTTTGTTTCTTATTGAGCAGGCATTTATGGATATTATTTTTATATCATTTCTCTCAGCATGTGCTGGATTTGTTTTTCTTATTGGTGGGGATGGGTTTGGGGTTGTGACTTGAAGCCGCGGCGGGTTGTCAAATTCATTCAGTTGGTTGGGTTGGCTTGGATGGGGTTGGGTGGGGTTGTTTAGTTTGTTTTGTGGTTCAGGTAGGTAAATTTTCGCAACTTGTGGGCCATTGGGGTTGACGGTTTCGTTTAAATGGTTGTGATGGACTTGGAAGGGTTGGGCGGGGTTATTTATTTCTCTTAACTGTTCGGGTGGAGTTTGATTGGGTGGGGTTGTGGAAGGGCTTTTCCGGGGGTAGCGATGTCAATACTCAGAGGAGTCTATTAGCATAGTTATCTCTCGGTCCTGACTGGCGTTGTTTTCATGGGCAATGTAGGTTGCTTGATTTAGGGTGTCACTCATGGGCTGAACGCCTTTTTCTGATAAATGAATGCCATCTCCGCTGTACAGGGACGAGTTCCCTACAAAGGTGGTCCAATTGTCCACATACAGTACCTTATCTTGTTCGCACATGACCTTGACTGCGTTGTTAATTTCTATGGCTCTATTTTGTCCGTATGAGCTTGTTTTAATCCGGGGTATGACGCCGCTTACCACACATTTCGTGGTCTTCCTTTTCATGACTTTAATTAGGTTCTCGAAATCTTTTTCTATGGTCTTAATTGGGGCCTTACCTCCGTCAAAGCAGTCATTTGAGCCAACATTGACGACTACACAGGTGCCCTCTGGTATGGCGGAGTTAGTTATGTCCTTCAAGATATGTTCGACTTTACCGCCTGGAATGACCTTTACTGACCTTTTTCCTCTGTTCTTGGTGGCAAAGGCAGCTCCTTGACCTCGCATGAGACTGTCACCATAGACTAGGGTGAGTTTCTCCTTCCCGCTGACTCCGTGATTTGATGGTTTCGTTGTTTTCCTGTCAGGAATTTTCTTGCCTTTCGAGCTTGCTTTCACGTGGTCAGTTACCTCGTGTGCAAATCTGTTTTTGATAGGGTTACCTGGTGTCGCTTTTCCTTTCCCATTCCCATTCACGTGGTCAGTTACCTCGTGTTCATTGTTTTCGGCGAGAACAGCAAATCTGTTTTTGATAGGGATACCTGGTGTCGCTTTCCCATTCCCTTGGAATTTGTTCTTATTACGCCTGTAGTTCTTGTTACAGGAGGGGCATTTAATTCTGATCGGTGCCATGATTTGGGGTTAGTGAGGGAGAATTTGCAAAAACGAAAGGTACAAAATGTTGGAGTGGTCACTTCCCTTAAAAGTTGTTCCGATGTTGATGATGCAGGTTGCAAGGTGTTGGTGGGGGGTGAGGGTAGTTTCTGTTACGTCGGCACTTTAAAAATAAATTTGGGACGGGTTTTGGGGGTGGGGGGGATGGTCCTAGGGCCCTTAAATTATACCCCTATTTCCCCTCATAAACCGGGGTTTGAAGTGGGGGGGGGGGGGGGGGACGAACTAGGGATGAGAGGAGAAGAAAGAAAGAGAGAGTGGGGGGGGGGGAAATGAATTGGGATGAGAGGAAAAGAGAAAGAGAGAGAGAGAGAGAGAGAGGGGGGGTGAGAGTGAGTGAGAATGAGAGAGAACGAAAGGGAGAGGGAGATGGAGGGAGGGAAAGAGAGAGAGAGATATATGAGGGAGAGAGAGAGATATGAGCGAGAGAGAGAGAGAGAGGGAACGAAAGGGAGAGAGAGAGAGAGAGAGAGAGAGAGAGAGAGAGATATGAGCGAGAGAGAGAGAGAGAGAGAAGGGCGGGGGTGAGAGTGAGAAAATGGAAGTGAGAGAATGAGAGAGAGAGAACGAAAGGGAGAGAGAGAGAGAGAGAGAGGATTAGTTTATTGAGGGGCTGTATTCACCCTGGTGGGGCACTCCTCGTAAAACGGAAGTCGTTGGAGGGGAGAGAGGCGGTGCCTTTAGTTGGGGTTGGGGGGGGGGGGGAGGGGGAGTTGGGAGGAGAGAGAGAGAGAGAGAGAGAGAATTAGTTTATTGGGGGGCTGTATTCACCCAGGTGGGGGGCGAGAGAGAGAGAGAGAGAGAGAGAGAGAGAGAGAGAGAGAGCGAGAGAGAGAGAGATAGAGAGAGAGAAGGGCAGGGGTGAGAGTGAGAAAATGGAAGTGAGAGAATGAGAGAGAGAGAACGAAAGGGAGAGAGAGAGAGAGAGGATTAGTTTATTGAGGGGCTGTATTCACCCTGGTGGGGCACTCCTCGTAAAACGGAAGTCGTTGGAGGGGAGAGAGGCGGTGCCTTTAGTTGGGGTTGTGGGGGGGGGGGGGGGGGAGGGGGAGTTGGGAGGAGAGAGAGAGAGAGAGAGAATTAGTTTATTGGGGGGCTGTATTCACCCAGGTGGGGGGCGAGAGAGAGAGAGAGAGAAGGGCGGGGGTGAGAGTGAGAGAGAGAATGAGAGAGAGAGAATGAGAGAGAGAGAATGAGAGAGAGAGAGAGAGAGAGAGAGAGAGAGAGAGAGAGAGAGAGAGAGAGAGAGGATTAGTTTATTGAGGGGCTGTATTCACCCTGGTGGGGCACTCCTCGTAAAACGGAAGTCGTTGGAGGGGAGAGAGGCGGTGCCTTTAGTTGGGGTTGGGGAGGGGGGGGGGGGGAGTTGGGAGGAGAGGGAGAGAGAGAGAGAGAGAGATGAGAGTGATAGAGTGAGAGGGAGTTATTGAAAACTAGGAATTACAATGGATAGGCAGCTGGGAGTTGGTGTGGGACAAATCAAAGGAGTTATTTAGACAAGGAGGAGATATTTAAGCTTATAGAGAGGGATTTTTCTATAGCTTGAGTGTGGCAGACCAAGATTTTTGCAAGAAGGATTTAGATAATGGGATGTGGGGATTGTAATTCGGGATGTTCTATATAGTGAGAGTTAGTGAGAGAGACAAATGTGTGTATAAGAGAGATTTGTATGTAAAAATAGGTTAGGTAGTTTATAGTAAGAGAGTTATTTAGATGATTTGAAAGAGACCGAAGGGTGTGAGTAGAGAGAGAGAGAGAGAGAGAGAGAGAGAGAGAGAGAGAGAGAGAGAGAGAGAGAGAGAGAGAGAGAGAGAGAGAGAGAGAGAGAGAGAGAGAGAGAGAGAGAGAGAGAGATGACTAGGGGGGGGGGGGGGGAATAAACTAGTATAGACTAAGACACGGAAATTATGGAGACACTAAAACAAGAGAAATAGGAACATTTATGTCCACGATATCCAAATTGAAAAAAATCTGAGAGAGAGAGAGAGAGAGTGCAAATGATTAGGTTGAGCTCCACGCAACAACCGTCTAGTCTAGTCCCGAGCGTAGACAAAGTTGACCGTACCCCGACTCAAGGTCCATAGATCTATGGACCTTGCCTAGACTGAGGTAGTACTGTATTTCCCTGCACCTGACCATTTACTTCATGCAGCCTTCATAGCTCAGTGGTAGAGCGCTGGTCTAGTAAACCAGAGGCCGGGAGTTCGATCCTCCCTGAAGGCATGTGAATGTATTTTGTGTATTGCAATTATTGTGTATATACTGTAAGTACAGTTAATTGCATAAATGGCGATGCACCTATGTGAAGCAGTATCGAACGCTTCTTTACAACCCAAAAACTATCAGCCATGCTCTGCAGTCGGGAAAGCTGCCTCTAATATCTGCAGATATCCTTAATAAGAATGGAAGTGGGTTCAGGGTAATGTAATAATATAAAGAACAGAATATACGGTTTCTTTGGTTTTCCTCAGGGGCTACTCATTTATTTTATAGAGAGTTTACCCTAACAATATCCATTTTGATGCACATTTGTCCCATCTAAATTTAGATAATAATAGAATATTAGAACATCAATAATATTCTAACGCCTGACGACTAAGGCCAAATGACACGGAATTATAGCCAGAATGGGTTAGAACACTATTGGTTAGAACAACATGGGTTAAATGTTAACAGAAGTAAAAGATTATTGAGGAAGTGAATATCATGAAATACATGATATGGTCAGTACAAAAGAAAGGGGACATTAGTCTTGCATATATTAGAAGTGTAAAATAAGAGACGATATGATACAGATGCTTAAGTTGTAAGTGGAAAACGTACTGCTGCTCCGTGATAAGCATGCACAAGTTTGGTAGATATGTGAAATAGGCTACCGATTGCTACAGTAGGATCAATAACGACAGAAAGCTTAGAAACATAATTAGATAGGCACATGGCTGTGATGTGCTGATTGCCAATGGGATCCACCGTGAATGGGCCAGTCCATGGTATAAAGACTAATATTAGTCTTTATACCATGGGCCAGTCCTCTGAAAAAATCCCTCTTTTATGATTTTTGTTTATGTTAATGTTTATGTAGGCCTAGTGGAATTAGGACGCGTATTTGGCAGTTTATTCAGACTTGCATTATACTATTATATTCAGAGTAGAAAAGGAAACTATTTTATTCAGAGTAGAAAGGGAATATGAACGTCAAAGGGTAAAATGACATAGTATGTGTCCCTATAATTCCTACAGAACCTCCTTAAGTTGTATAAACCCTCCTATGAAAAGCCCGATTAAACTGCCAAAATTAGTCAATCCTAATGGGATTGATGCGTATACAGTATATTTATTGATTCTCATGATAAACTGGTCTCTCTATTGACCAATGATAGTTTAGGTAAGGTATTATTTATTATATTCGCAAACAAGTTATATGCATTCACTAAGGGGGGAGGGAAGTAATAGGGGAAGATCTATCCTATATTGCACAGATAATGGCGGGCGAAGTGGCTAGGGTGAGTTACTAAACCGAACGTGGTTGGTTTTTAGGTAAACAACCGTTGGTATACACAGGAGTGGTTAATGTGCATATTATATCAAGGAATGCTAGCTTAATAGTATTTGAACAATATAAGTAAGGAGTTAACTAGTAAGTTAGGGGTATTAGTGGATGAGTAATGAAATTAAGAAGTTATATAATGCTCGCTTGACATGAAATTAGCCAAGAGTCATTTGATGGAAAGTATTACTCTGTATGATGACTATTCTATATATTTTATGCACAATATCGACTAGGACTAACTCACATGCCGTGTGTTCCTAGGCCTCCAACAGCGCAGTCTTCGACCCATGCGTGGTTGAGCTGAAAGTTTTCTTGTCTGAGAAAACAAATCTTGGTTGGGAGAGAGTTATCCTGACCAGGATTCGAACCCACTCACTCCAGGTATGTTTGGGAGAGTTGGGCACCGTTACCACTCGGCCATGAGCGGATAAAGGAAGCCACATTTATTCTTATTTGAAGAACCCCCGCCAACTCGGCTAAGTGACACAATTTTAATCGTCCTGGTAATATTATGGAACCTCTCTGACATTATCAAAACAACTCGTGCCCAATAGTCAATGCCCTGGTCAATAAATAGTCGAGCGAAATCAAGCCTAGTTTGTTTGTGCATCTTGGTTAGCTTTGGCTTGACAGCTGGTGATCTTTGTTTATATCCCATCTCCTTCAATCTCTTGCGTATTGTTTCTGTAGAAGCTTGAAATTGCAAATGTTGCTTAGCTTCGTCGGCATTGGAGAATGGATGGTTATACATATACTGTTTAATTTCTTGGTCATGTTATGACGTGGTTTTCCGCTTAGCTCCACTTCTATGTCGATCTGTCAGTTGCCCTTCTTCCCACCTTTTCTTAGCACCGGTAAACATTCAGACACCCCACTCTCGCTCATCCCAACCATACTACCACGTTCAACAACCTTAGCATCCTGATGAGCCATGACTTTCTGAATGGATGACTAGGTGTGATGTGGGCAAGAGAATATTGAGGGATTTTCTGATCACCTCAGTTTCCAATAATTACAGCTTCACGTTTTTTTATTTATTTTTTTATTTTTGTTTTGTGCCTGGGCCCTATGTCCGGGCTCGTGTAACTAGATTCACAAGCAATCTTAATGATCTTGCCATGAACCGTGTACATTTACTTAGGCTAGCCTAGGCCTAGGCTATATGAAAATTTGTGGGTGGTCTGCCAAAAAAGAATCACTAGGCCTATTAGGCTATGGGTAGGCTAGTATGGGGTGCATTTTTCAAATTTTCTGAACTCTTAGGCCTAGGCTAGGCTAAATTAAAACTCACAAAATCTGAGTAAAACCAGCACTAGAATTTTGTCTTGTCTTGTCTTGGGGCAACCTCAGGCGAATACTCGCCCGTTCCCCCATTCCGGCCCTACCGTAGTCGCGGAGATCCTACGTCACAATTAAATTAGTTTATAGTTAAGGTTAAAATTCACCACCGTGTCACTTTCATTCTAGGTCATTCGTAGAACCGTAACACTGTAAAGGCAACAACCCAATAGCAGGTCATCAGGTGGTGAACCAGAGACCTACAAACCACGGTACTAGGGCCAGAGCAATGTCTTGAAGCGAGGTGCCCTTATCAACCAACCCCAGACAATCCAGTAGGAGCTGTCGGAAGGAATCCATCTTTGAAGCCAGAAAGGGACGCCCATCCACATGCTCAGTGACGGGACGAGACGAGGCTTAGGAGGCATATGTAGAACGACCAGATGTAGGATGTGGAGGGGAAGGGGTACCGTACGACGATACATGGGATGCGGAGACAGCGGAGGGAAGAGCTCGTCAAAGTCATACGGTTCCTCAGGACCTCAACAATAACCGGAGGACGGCCGGTGCGGGCAATGGTCGATCGCCGTAGTTAATATAAGTTCGCGTCTATTTTGACGGCGATTTTTGTTGTAGTTAGGCTAGGCCTAGGCTATTTGCCCCTGCTGGCAATATATATGATGATGACAATATGTCATGGGGGGTGATTGACCCCCTCAACATATTATTGTATCCAACGATCTCTAACCTCTGTATCTCAAAAAGGGCTAGAGCAAATTGGCTGTAAATTTCCACATCTAGGCTATTCCTTGACAGATTTGCTCCATCCAATTAATATTTATTAGCATAAATTCAGCCTAGTTTAGCCTATAAAACAAAAACTAACATTTGTTTAGCCTAGGCCTACATATAAAAAGGAAAAACCCACTCGTACTGCAATTATAAGCATAAATATGAGTATCTAAGTTACAAAGCAAATGTTTTTGTATAGCCTAAAATAAACCATAATATTGTCATCTTTCAACTGTTGAGGTCATAAATATAAAAAAATCTAATACATTAGGAAAAAATGCGTTAAGAGTTGTGTTAGCGGGTCTATCGTCCCCTTTATTTACGTAGTCGCACGCTCGCAGTTACATTCGCGTCTAATTTGACTGTGGTTATTTGGCCCTGCTGGTGATATAGATGATGATGACAATAAGTCATAGGGGGATAAAGCCCCTTCAACCCATTATTGTATCTCACGGCCAGGCGTTGGTTAAATTGTTTTGTTACCGGCCGGCGGATTGAGGGTGGCTTTACCAAGTTTACCCCAGCAGTTAAATTAGAAGCGAATGTAGGCCTAACTGCGAGCGTGGGACTAGGCTATATAAACAAAGCTTTTGGTATGCCCACAACTACAACTCTTACCAAAACTGCAATTAGCCTATTTTTGTTTTGTTTTGTCAGAATAGGCTAAATCTCCTATCTCCTATTCTCTTTCTAATTTTTATAAATGATCTCCTTAACTGTACCTTAATTCCCATCCATTCATATGCAGACGACTCAACCTTACACTACTCCCTTAGTTTTTCAGAACGCCCCAGCCAGCAATCCCTCAACGACAAACGTAATGAAGCCATAGAACTCTTAAATTCTGATCTAAATACTATTTCCAATTGGGGCAGAGAAAACCTTGTTAACTTTAATGCTTCCAAAACCCAATTTCTCCATCTATCTACCCGCCAGGATCTCCCAGCGGACTATCCCTTATTCAACAATACAAAAATCAACCCTTCATCTTCTCTCAATATTCTTGGTGTCTCTTTTTCTTCTGCTCTCATTTGGAAGGACCATATAACCAGTCTTGCTAAGGCAGCCTCCCAGAAGCTGGGTGTGCTCAACCGCCTTAGGGGGTTCTTTTCCCTGCACAGCTTCTTGCTCTATACAGGGGCATAGTGCACCCTTGTATTGAGTATTGTTCACATGTGTGGGGAGGTCCTCTCACACCGCTCTCCTAGACAAAGTTGAAAGGAAGGCCTTTCGTATCATTAACTCCCGTCCACTCACCAACTCTCTGCAATCTCTCTCTCCGCCGCAATATTGCATCTCTCTCGCTATTCTATCGCTACTATAATAATCAGTGTTCCTCAGAGCTATCCCAGTGCATACCACTCCTTTACGTAGGGCACATGGTACCCGTCTTGCAACTCAATCCACCCTACTCTGTGCAACTCCAACCCAAGAGTGAAACATTACTCTCAAACTTTCTTCTACTCAACAGCTGAGCTCTGGAACTCTCTCCCAGAATCAGTCTTTCCCTCTTCCTATGACTTAAATTGCTTCAAACTCCGTGTGTCCAGGCATTTTGGCTCGAACGTCCCTTGATTTTGGCCCTGTCACTCTTTCAACTATGGGGGAGGCACTCGCTATAGGCAGTTATGCCTTTTGCCTCCCTCAATCACATAGAAAAAAAAAAAAAAAAAAAAATTGGTGAGGCTAGGCTAAATTATTTAGCTGCAATTAGCCTAGCCTATTTTTTTTTGTTCTTTCAGTCTAGGCTAAATTGTGGTAGGCTAGGTTAAATTCTTTAACATGTGTACTATTGTGTAGGCCTGTGCTTTCCAATAGAAGTAAAAATATGTAGCATAGCCTAATGCAATTTTACTAAAACCCAAGCCTATATAGCCCTATGCAGAGCTCAAAAGCAAAAAAAAAAAAAAAATATGTTGAACAGTGAAATAAAATTAAGCTAGGCCTAGGCCTGGTTTCTCATAGGCCTAATAACCTAATGAAGTATACTATAGCCTAACCTAATTTAAGTTATTTCACAAAATACTAATAGGCCTACCCCGCCCTCCTCATGCATTATTTTCCATTGTAAAATAAGTTTGTGATACACTACGAAAAAAAATTCAACATGGAATTTGAATGGAATAGAGAAGCTTAGCAACGAAAAGCCAATACTCCCCCCTCCCTGTGATTGTGCCAGCTTTTGTAAGCAGTGCAATAACTTAATGAAGGACAGAAAAGCTGCAGGATGCTCTGGCATTCTAGCTGAGATGATTAAGGTCTCAGGTGAGAAAGGAGTAGGTGTGTTCAATGAGCTAATTAACTTCATCATCAGAGAGGAAGTAATCTCTGATGAATGGCACAAAAGTACATTATATACTGTATACGAGCAAAGGGGACTCATTGGATAGGGAAAATTATAGGGGCCTGAAAATACTTGATCAAGTCATGAAGGTCTGTGAGAAAGTCTTTGAAGGTATGATATTGACGATATGCAGTTTGGTTTCATGCTAGGACACGGCACAATCCAAGTCATGAAGGTATTTGTACTTACTCTAGTTGTACTTACTCTAGTTGTATTGCGGGAGTGAGCATGCTCGTTATTTCCCGCCTCCTATATGTGTAGGTGTTATTATGTATCGTTGGAATGGCTGTGGATGTGTGTGTAGTCTGTATTTTTAGCCAATTGGCGACATCGGAAACGAAGGCTTAGGGTGGATCTGTATGGTACCATTCTCACTATAGACGGTACCGTCTCGCCCGAAGGCTTAGGTAGCCATCAGCTTAGGTGAACCATATGATACCCATCTCGCCTTGTACCATTTTTGCCAACCCCAGATGGGACGTCACAACTTCGTCCACTTATTCCCGGTACCTATTTACAGCTAGGTGAACTGAGGCTAACACATGAAAGGAGACAAGCCCAATTTGTCTCCGCCCGGCCGGGGATTGAACCCTGTGATAATGAATATGTATGAGGACTCACAAACGGCAGTGAGGGTGAAAGATGTACCGGTACGGAGTGATGAGTTTTCAGTTCGCGTCGGAGTCCACCAGGGCTCTGTGTTAATGAAGCCCTTTCCTCTTTTTTTTTTATGGTTCTGGAGGCACTATCTGGTGATTTCAGAGTTGGGCTCCCCTGGGAACTGCTATAAGGGTCCTGAAAATGCTTGACTAAGTCATGAACATCTGTGAAAGAGTCTTAGAAGGTATGATAAGGGAAAGATACCGTATGTACTGTATGTACTTAAAAGATAGGGATCTGATGTTGTGTTTGCAGACCGGGAGAAGGCCTTTGATAAGGTGGCCAGAGAAGTTGTGCAGTAGGCTAGGAGAAAACTTGGCGTTGAGGAGTGGCTGGTGCATGTGATAATGAAGATGTACGAGGACTCACGAACGGTAGTGAGGGTGAAAGGTGTACAGCTGAGTAAGGGACATATACAGTACTTCTTGTTGAGGATATAGGGTAGTGAAGCTGTGAAGCTTATGTCACCCTATCCGGGTGGAAAGGACCCCAGGGTGGAGAGGTTTCACAGGGAGGACGGGGACATCGTAGATTTCAGGGGAGGGCACCCATGCCCCGCAGTCGACGGAGATGCCCCGCCAACCTCAGGAACTTCTTCGTTAGCAGGAGGACCTTGGATTGACATATACAGTACGGTACTAGATATTTGGTAAGGGTTAGCTTTATATCCCATGTACTGGTTACTAGGGACATATACTAGGTGTTAGGTGGAGGTTAGTTTTGTATCCAAAGTACTGGGTACTAGGGACATATACTAGGTGTTACGTGAGGGTACTGAGTAATGAGTTTTCAGTTCGCGTCGGAGTCCAACAGGGATGTGTGTTAATTAAGCCCTCTCCTCTTTTTTATGGTTCTGGAGACACTATCTAGTGATTTCAGAGTTAGGCTCCCCTTGCAACTGCTATAAGAAGCCTGAAAATGCTTGGCCAAGTCATGACGGTCTGTGAATGTGAGAGAGTCTTTGAAGGTATGATAACTTCATAGTCAGGCAGCTGCAGGAAAGATATCTAAGAGGTGTTTTTCCGGTCCCGTCTCAAGACCACCGTCGCAAGATCTACCCGAAAAACTGTTTTTCTGGTCCCGTTGCAAGCCCACCTTTAGCAAGCGAGACACCAATATTTTCTTGCGACGGCAAGAGAGCTCCGGAGCTGGGTTGACGGCAAGCTGAAACATCTCACTCAACTTACTGTTTCTCCATTCTAATTTATTTCGGTATATTTGTTTATCCAAACATTATGTTATAATTTACTTGCCTATTATTAGGAAGTAGAGTAATAAGAGCCCACAGTAACGTATATCCAATTGTTGATAATAAATTAATGTGGAACAGTACGCTTGGTTAAATTTTGTCCACGAAACAACAACAAACCCCAGCTTTGACTAGGCCTAGGCTATGCTATTTACCGATTGTTTTTTCATATCAGAATTGCATTTATATAATCCTTATGATAATTAAATTGGCGGTGAATGTTATTCCGATGAAATAGAAGTTGTATAGCCTAGCCTGTATATTTGTAAGATGTGTGCTGGCTTGGAGCAAGCCTGTGTTGTTTTTCCTGTCCTGTGATGATCTTGCGATGGCTCGGTTGAGACGGTGGTCTTACGACGGGCCCGGAAAATCACGTCTCTACTGAAAGTAAGAAGTTGTGCAGTAGGCTAGGAGAAAATTTGGCGTAGAGGAGTGGCTGGTGCGTGTAATAATGAAGATGTATGAAAACTCACGAACAGTAGTGAGGGTGAAAGGTGTACCGAGTGAGGGACATATGCTAGGTGAAGGTTAGTTTTGTATCCCATGTACTGGGTACTAGGGACATATACTAGGTGTTATGTAAGGGTTAGTATTGTATCCCAAATACTAGGTACTAGGGACATATACTAGGTGTTACGTGAGGGTTAGCTTGGTATCCCACGTACTAGGGACATATACTAGGTGTTACGTGAGGGTTAGTTTTGTATCCAACGTACTGGGTCTAGGGGGCGGCAACCTCCACCCATAATACTAGGATAGGTTAGGTAAGGTTGTTAGGTTAGGCTAATGGGGATGGATGTAGTTTCCGAGTGTACGGTCGTCATATTTACATTTGTCGATCGCCGTTGTTAACCTGCCCTTCCCTACCTATCATGTGTTGATTGGTTGTCCATCTTGATCTAATTCTTCAGGCCAGCCCTATTAGAGTATTTTGGGGGAACTCAGTGGTGTGGTTAAACTATTTTTAATATATATTTGTTTAAATATGTAAGATATGCAATAAATTATGTAAAATATATTGTTTTTACTTTATACCTATACATATAATTGTCATTATTAAGGAAATTCCATTGACTATTTACATCGCTAGGCCTAGCTTCCTTATTTCTATTAATTTCCTCCAGTTCACAATGAAACCTATTGCTAATTTCCTTGTTCTTCAGCAGCCGCGGCGGTGTCGGCGTTGGACGCTTGGGATAATGTTCCTGTCTATTTTGAATGACATTCGATACAATAATATGTTGAAAGCCCCCCCTCACCCCCCCATGACATGTTATCATCATATATATTGCCAGTAGGGGGCAAACAACCAACAAAATTGCCGCAAAGCCCTTCCCTCAACATATTATTGTATCCAATGGCAGTCAAAATAGACGGGAACATGATCGCAAGTGTCCACCGCCGCCGCCGCCGTCATGTTTACATGGTCGATCGCCACAGTTTGGTTAGGCCTATTTGCCCCCCTCAACATATTATTGTATCCAACGGCATTCAAAATGGACGGGAACATGATGGCAAGCTTTCGTCGCCGCTCCACCGCCATGTTTACATGTGTTGATCGCCGTGGTTAAGTTCGCGTCTATTTTGACGGCGATTTTTTTCGGTTATTTGCCCCCTGCTGGCAATATATAAGATGATGACAATTTGTCATGAGGGGGGGCCTCAACAATGACCTCTAACCTCTGAATATCAAATGGGGCTAGAGCAAATTGGCTGCAAATTTCCACATCTAGGCTATTCCTTGACGGACTCTTCCCAAATGGTCGACATATTCAGGGTGTCAAACGACGCTGTTTTTATAATGATAACAGAAACTCCCCCCCCCCCAAAAAAAAAAAGGTAGGCTAGGCTAAATTGACACATTTTTGGTCTCCATATTTTCCATCTTGATTGTGTTTTTATTGCAGGAAATACTGTTTTAGACACCTAAATTCTCAAAAAAAAAATCTGGGGGGCATGCCCCCGGACCCCCCTAGAGCTCGCGCCTTCGCCGCGCTATAATGATAACAAAATAATAAACCATAATGATAACACAATTCATATTTTGTGGATTGACACCCTGGAGTCACATATTAGCTTGATCACTCTAGGCTTAGTTGTTTTTTAGTTACAGAGGTTATAGCCTAGGTCATGATTTCTTGCCTACTTACAGCGAATAGACTAGGCCTATTGTAGATTGGTAAAATATTTGCTTAATAGGCCTAGGCTATGCAATTGTCTCGATTTGACTAATTTTACCTAATTAGGCCTAAAGCAGCCTCAGTCTATTCCCAAACCCCAAACAGTATCCCATGTTAAGCCCTAGGCTAGGCCTAGGCCTAATCCCACTCTCAATCAAAATTCGAACTGATAAATTCGTACCTACCGGTAGCGCTGCCTAGGCTTAGTTAGGCTAGGCCTATATTTGTCTGAATAGAAATAGAAAATAGTTTAAAGGAAAGACCATCCTATATTATGTTCAAATAATATGTAATAGCACTGTGTATGGTTGTATTACATTTAAATAGTGATAGATGTGTATATTAATGGGATAAATACTCCGAAGTTCGCATCCGTTCAGAAAATGTTGTGCAACACTGTTGCCAGATACTAATCAATCCCATTATCATTATATCATAATGGATTTTACTCATTTGCATAATTTCAAATACCTAGGACATTAATATAATATTTTCCCATCTTTTTTGTAGTGATATTTGTCTGATTTAGTGGTATATTGGTGTCTGTCTAGGGTTATAATGCATTGTGAAAGTTACCTCTGCATCTCTGACTTGGCTTAAGTACCCCTGCTTTCTTTGAGTACTACACGGCAAGAGAAGCTTTCGGTTCTGTCATTACTGTTCAAGGTAAACAGCAACTGCTAAATTCGACATCATGTTCAAATAATATGTAATAGCATTGTCTATGGTTGTATTAGACAACAATCGTGATAGGTTTCTATTTTATGTGGATAAATAGTATTAAGCTCAATAAACTAAATACCGAAAGTTCACTAGAGTGGTTGTGGATACATTTGCTAGATATGAGGGAGGTAGGAAGGAAGGGCTAGGCAGTGTTGCCAGTTGTATCGCTAGATATTACCGCTAGACGTAGAGCTATTTACTTCAATTTAGAAGCCATTTTTTCATATCTAGAGAGCTTTACTAGGGATAATTTAAAAATTTCAGACATTCTAGTCATATTACATTGTAAAATTTGCAAAACAAACAAACCAAAACTCTTTAGAAATTGCAGCATTATTCTAACATTGTTTGACTATGTAGCAACATGCTAGCGACTTTTGAGAAAGGATCTAGCGGTATTTTGTGGAGACATACTGGGAGGGTGGGAGGGAGGTGGTGGTTGCAATGTTGCCAGTTGTAAAGCTACATATTACTGCTAAATGTAGAGGTATTTACTTCAATCTAGCAGCCATTTCTTTTATATCTAGAGACATTTACTAGGGATAATTTGAAATTTTCAGACATTCTAGTCATACTACATTGTAAAATTTGCAAAACAAACAAACCAAAACTCTTTAGAAATTGCAGCATTATCCTAACATTGTTTGGCTATGTAGCAACATGCTAGCGACTTTTGAGAAAGGATCTAGCGGTATTTCGTGGTAACACTTTAGGAGGGTTAAAATACGAGTCACACGGGCAATTGCCAAAACTTTAAAGGTCCATATCATTGTTATTAAACTAAGCATTTGGCAAAGGGAGGAATTGTTAAAAACCTTAGCTAATACTCTGTCATTCACCAAAAATAAATTTGAATTATCATTATTATTTGGTAGGGTAGGTATGTATAGGTAGGTTGGCTAAATAATTGCTGGAATTCGTAGGGACTCAAACTGTTTTGAGAGAGTTAACCCGTTGAGCCCCGGCTAGTTATAATATTTTGTTCACCCCAGTCCCAAGCCATTTTCACTTCTTTTTTTTTGTTTGCTAAAATGGAAGACAAGGATGAGAAATGAAAAAAAACAAAAAAAAAATCACCTCGGATATTTTTTTTTTGGGGGGAGAGGGGGGCGGGGGGGGGTTGGGGAGCCTCAAAAAAAATTGTTGAGCCAAAATGGAAGAGAATGGTGAGAAATGAAGAAAAAATAAAAAAAAACTCGCCTCGGTCATTTAGGGGGGGGGGGGTCGAAAGTTCGTCTCCCCCGCATGACCACCCGCCCGGGAGCACTAGGGTGAAAACTGAGTATGGCATTGTACGGCATACATCCTAAGGAGTGTCTCACATAAATCTCAAGCCTTTAGCTCCCATACGACCGGAGTAATGAAGGTTCAAAATGGCGGTGAACTAAGGGTGTAAAGTATCCCCACTAAGCCCACCACCACCGGCCGCGCGGCTGTCTTGGCCCGCTCACACCTACCGGCCCGGCTCCCACACACACTACGGTACCTCCCCCTTCTATTCTCCCGCCATTTCCTACCTTATGAGCCACGTAAATGATTTTAATATGCCGGACGCACGTGATGCGTCGCTGGGAGTTGGTGATAACAAACTGGGTCTCAATGGGTTAAATAAAAATAAAATTATAGATCTGAATAATAAAGAGATTATGTTATTAAGCAAAACTGGGTGATGCGTGGAAGCCTATAGACTGTAGACGGTAAATTTTGTGTGGGTAGCGAATTCGGTTTTAAAGTAATTTAAGAATAGACAGTTTTCAATGTGGCGGCCAAACTATTCCACCCATTTTTATTTTGTTTATATCAAAACGTTCGGAATCGCGAGCCTCACCCAACTACGCAAGCATGGCTTTGATCATCGGCGTAGTTTTTAAGATGTGGAATTTTAAGTAGAATTCGAGGTTTTTTCAAGATTGCCGGAAAAAAAAACACGTGCAAAAGCAAATCCTTCTCTATAAAATTTGAGGAGCATTAGTAGGGGAGTGCGTATGCCAAAGCCCAGTCGTTTCCTGTGAGTGGGAGAGACGGTATTTAGGCGTCAAGTTTTTCGGGAAATCGGCTGCCATGGACCTGTTTGGCCGCCATGCCGGATGTTTAACATATCAAAAGTTGCCCAATACAAAAACGCACCTCTTGTGAAAGTTTGATCCCGATCCAAAAAGCGGTTCTGGAGTTATTGCGTCGAAACCGGCGCGTAAGAAGAATTTGGATGAAATTCCAGGTTTAATGATTACAATAGGGGTTACCCGTAGGGGACGAACCCCTAATAATAATAATGGAAATAATAATACAAAACATTAATTTAAATAGAGATTAATATTGTTAATACTAAACATTATTATTATTATCATGATTATTGTGATTATGATGATACAAAAATAGGATATATTAACACCCTCAGGCATTGTATTTACCTTCATAGGAATAATACTGCCGGTTATTCGTAATTGTACAGGTGTGACCATGTATAATGTTACATAAATTTGAATCTTTATGTAAAGCCAAATTCTGAAGAATTTGGGCTGTAATATGGCATTATATTGTCTTGTTTACTTTCGATAGGTGAATCACCATTTATGCTCTTGACAGTACTTTTGTATTATTATTATATGAGATACCGAAGTCTCCAACCAGGGTGCAGAAACAACATCAAGATGAATCCACACAAAACACCCGGAGGCACTGGAGAGAGACTACGGCAACTTAGGAAAAAATAAAAACATATACTGTATACTGTACATATACACATATTAAACACAGATAACATATTATGCAGTGGAGGATATCAAGTATAAATATAATACAATCAAATAGAATAAAATAAACTTTAAAATTTGAATTAATGCTGCAAAAAAGCATTAACTCTAGACTTAAAAATGGATATATCAGCTGAATTGACTAGCTCATTTGGCAACTTATTCCACAAGTCAACCATGGCCGGCACAAAATACCGTGAAAACTGTGCAGTAGAAAAATGTACACGGCTCATGGCAAGATCATTAAGATTGCTTGTGAATCAAGTTACACGAGCCCGGACATAGGGCCCAGGCACAAAACAAAAATAAAAAAATAAATAAAAAAACGTGAAGCTGTAATTATTGGAAAATGAGGTGATCAGAAAATCCCTCAATACTCTCTTGCCCACATCGCACCTAGTCATCCATTCAGAAAGTCATGGCTCATCAGGCTGCTAAGGTTGCTGAACGTGGTAGTATGGTTGGGATGAGCGAGAGTGGGGTGTCTGAACGTTTACCGGTGCTAAGAAAAGGTGGGAAGAAGGGCAACTGACAGATCGACATAGAAGTGGAGCTAAGCGGAAAACCACGTCATAACATGACCAAGAAATTAAACAGTATATGTATAACCATCCATTCTCCAATGCCGACGAAGCTAAGCAACATTTGCAATTTCAAGCTTCTACAGAAACTATACACAAGAGATTGAAGGAGATGGGATATAAACAAAGATCACCAGCTGTCAAGCCAAAGCTAACCAAGAACAGTTAGGCTAGGCTACGCCACGTCGGACGTGCGTAGTTAGCTCCACATATTTCGTCAATTACACAACCCGCTCTAGTGCAATCAGCACTCAGCATACAAAATAGTCCACATAAGACACCCACCGAAGCACCCAACATAGAAGACTTGCCTAGGACATAGGACGGGAGTGATACAAGACATAAAAGTGAGAACTCGCCAGCCGCCAGCGAGAGGGAACTCGTTGCTGCCCACGCCCGCCGCACCCCTACTCTTCCAACTTCCTTAAACCAGGTAGTACACCACTGACCACAGCAGTAATGGGCAGGCCAAAGAACACAATATCTCAGCGAGGGAACCCTGTGACAGGTAAGACGGGCACTCGCTCTAGCACATATTCAGTTAGGAGTAAGATTACCGGCAGAGATATGTCCCCCACAAACAGTAGAAAAGACAGAGACATGTCCCCCACAAACGGTAAAAGCGACCACCCATGCGGCTCGTGCACCAAGAACATCAGTGATGAAGACGCAATAGAATGCGACAGATGCCTAGTCTGGACCCATGGGAATACCAGATGCAGTGGTCTCGCCATTTATGCATTTAACGTGATAGCCGAATACACCAAGAAAGGCGCAGCCTACATCTGCGCAGAATGCAGAAGCAAAGGGGATAGGGCTCCCGAACACAACCCCAAGCCCGACCAAGGTCCTACCACAGCCCATCTCCTAGAAGTGGTAGAAGGGTTGAGCCTAGCAGTGGCTAGCTTGACAGAAGAGGTAGCAAAACTGAAAAACACCCCTCCTCAGCCACAACACCCCCCAACTACAAACAGTTCCCCAAAACTACCCAAACCCACAAACAATCCGCCAAACATACCCAAACCAACCCGAAATCAAACAAATCCTGCACGAAGAGGCTATTGAAATCAGAGAACGAGAAAAAAGAGTCAAGTCAGTCATTGTTCGTGGACTAGGAAGCAACCCAATTAGCGTAACCACCAGCCTACGCAAGGTAGCAACTCATCTCCTCGGGACAAACAAGGCCCAACACATATCCCTGACCAACATTGTCACCATCAATGCAAACCTCGTTAGAGGCGACATCTTCGACGAGGCTGGGAGAAAGGAATTACTCTCTACTGCCAGATACCTCAAGACCTCTACAGATTTCCACCAGGTATACATCACCAGAGACCTGACCTTCAAACAGCGCCAAACTCTTAAAGAGAGGAGAAACGCCCAAAATGGTGCTACAAACCCATCCCCAGGGCCCCCCAACACAAACACAACAAGCACAACAACCCCAAGCCAAAACCAGCCCAACCCCCCTCCAACTGACCCTGCCTCTCCTACTCCCACAACACAACCAGCAGCACAAGCCCAGACAAATGTCGCAGCCAGCCACCCCCAGCCAACTGCACAAACAAGCCAAAACCAATAAAAAAACGAGCCCCCACCCGCCCCCCCGAACACCCCCCACCAGCTTCCTACTCAAAACTAAATATCTCCCTAACAAATGTAAACAGCCTCCCCAACAAAATCCCCCTCATAACCAAACTATGCCATGACTCAAACCCCGACATCCTCTGTATTTCAGAGACATGGCTAACCCCCACTATCGTCGATGCCCCCCTATCTATAAATGGCTTCACTCTAACTAGGAACGACTCACCCTCAGGGATTCCCAAACATGGAGTATGCATCTATACCAAAGACAGTATCAAAATATCATGCCCCACCAACCCAAACTTCATTAATACCATAGCAATATACCTCCATAAATACAACCTATACGTACTACTTACTTACCGCCCCCCATCTAACACGGTAAATGAAGACCTCGAGCTGATAAACTACATAGCCGACTTCAGCACAGGCAAGGAAGTAATAATCGTGGGCGACTTCAACCTCCCAACCATCCGCTGGTTAGAACCCGAACCTTCCCTGGGTGCATCAGCACATGACACCCACTTCCTCAACCTCTTTCAGGTACTAGGCCTTACCCAGTGGGTCCGAGAGCCCACATTCATCCCCTCCGGAAACATACTTGACCTAGTCCTAACTACAGAGGCAGACAGACTACTGTACATCACCACCAACCCCCCACTCCCCCACTGCGGCCACATTGTCATAACCCTCAACTACCTGTTCCAAGACTGGGACCCTCCCAACACCCCCCACAATACAACCATGATAAGAGACTGGGCCAAAGGAAACTACAACCAGATCCGAAACTGCCTGAGACAGATTGACTGGGACTATGAACTCCAAGCACGTGACTTAGACAACCTCAACTTCTTCCTTACCTCCACCCTCCTGGACCTAGTCACCCGACATGTCCCGCTAAAGGAACCCCAATGTTCCGGCCCCCCCTGGCTCAGAAAAATTCCCAAACACCTCACAAGACTCCGATCCAACCAATGGAAGCAGTACAAAGAAATGAGGAGAATCCATGGCGGACAGTCCCATCAAGCACAGCAATCCCTCTTCACCTTCAACTCCTCCAACGACCGACTGAGAGCAACAACAATCTCACTACAATCCGACTACGAAAACAACCTAGCCAGAAATCGCAGCCTCAAACCGAAACTATTTCACTCATATGTCAGGAATAAAAAAGTAAGCAGAACCCGGATAGGCCCACTAGTGATCAACGACACCCTCACCGACTCACCAGAAGCAATGACGGAATCCTTCGCCGAAGCCTTCTCCGGGGTGTACGAAATAATCCAGCCAGTGAACCCATTCCCCAACCAGATAGGAGCCGCCCCCCTCCCGACAGTCCCCATCAGGCACTCCGAAGTACTGAACCTCCTAAAGTCCCTAAAACCCGACAGCGCTATGGGGTCTGACCTCATCCATCCCCGCCTCCTGAAGGAATGCGCTGCAGAACTTGCCGTTCCCCTCACTGCACTCTTCACCCTCTCCCTAGCCACCGGGACAGTCCCACCAACCGGGAAGGAGTCTCACGTCTCGCCTATCTTCAAGGTTAAGGCCTTTGATATTGATATTGATATTGATTTGGTATTGATAAATACGCTCAATGTAATTTTTTTTTTCATTACATTGAGCGTATTTATCAATACCAAATCAATATCAATATCAAAGGCCTTAACCTTGGGATCTGTGATTTGGTATTGATAAATACGCTCAATGTAATGAAAAATCAAACCCGCTAAACTACCGCCCCATAAGCCTAACCTCAGTTGTATGCAAGACCATGGAACGACTGATCAGTAAATCTCTCTACAGCTTTCTGGATGACCATCTCCTGTTCGACAACAACCAGTTTGGCTTCAGGCCTTCCAGATCCGTGGTCGACCAACTACTACTGACATACAACTACATCACCACACAATATGACAAAGGTGAAACAGTAGACCTCATCCTGTTCGATTTCCAAAAAGCGTTTGATTAAGTCCACCACCAAACCCTGCTAAACAAACTGAGAGACATAGGAATATCGGGGAACCTCCTTAGCTGGATTAAGAGCTTCCTGCTCGACCGAAAAATGAAGGTGCGCATCAACGGAAAAACAAGCTCAGCAAGACCAGTACTCAGCGGGGTCCCCCAAGGCTCCGTCCTAGGCCCACTGCTGTTCCTCATCTTCATAAACCACATAGGATCACTACTAAGCTGCAAATACTTCATATTTGCAGATGACCTGAAAATATACCTCAGCTGCCCATCATCCTCATACCAAGCCCACGGTAGTATGGCAACCCTCCAAGAAAACATCGACCGGCTGCATGAAATTGCCTCTTCGTGGGGTCTAAGGTTTGCCACGGAAAAATGTGCTCACATGCGCTTCTCCCGCCACAAAACGAACCAGCCTACACAACCCATCTACTTCCTCCAAAACCTGCCCATCCAGCCATCAAACCTGCAGAAGGACCTTGGGGTATTCGTCCCAACAACCCTCAAATTTCACCACCATATCCGCCAGGCGGTAAACAAAGCGGGAGGAGTCGCCCAAAACCTGCTCAAGAGTACTGTAAACCGCTCCCCCCAATTCATGTTATCCCTCCTAAAGGTCGACCTAAGACCCATCCTCGACTTTGCGTCCCCACTCTGGAACCAAGACTACCTGACCGACAGCAGACTCACAGAGTCTGTCCAGAGAAGATGGACGAAGCAGATCTCCGGCCTTAGCGACTATCCATACGACGAGCGCCTACAAAGACTCAAACTCCACTCAGTCAGGGGCAGACTGATCAGGTACGACCAAATCTACTGCTACAAGATCTTCCATGGCCTCTCACCCATCAACCCCACCGACCTCTTCACCATGGCCCCTAGGACTGGCACCAGAGGCCACAGTTACAAAATCCAAGTACAGCACTGCTCCTCTGAAGCCAGAAGAAGATTTTTCTCCCACAGAGTCGTCAAGAGGTGGAACTCACTTTCAGAGGACACCGTTACTGCACCAAATCTCAGACTCTTCAAGCAACGCCTCCAAGCAGAAATACACGACTCCCTCCACGAATTTCACTAAAACACTAAAAAAACACACATCTAAAACACCTAACATACATCTCAAACAAACTAACACAACTAAAAAGCTAGTCTCCAACGAGGGCACAATATAAACTAACTATCTCTGCCGGACTCCCAGTAACTGCTAATAATTGTGTATCTAGTTAGAGTGCCCGTATTCATGTCTTGGGCCCCCACTGAACACAGCTGCTCCATGGACAGTGCGTGGCCCTACCTGGTAAGTATGCACAAACAAACTAGGATTGATTTCGCTCAACTATTTATTGACCAGGGCATTGACTATTGGGCACGAGTTGTTTTGATAATGTCAGAGAGGTTCCATAATATTACCAGGATGATTAAAATTGTGTCACTTAGCCGAGTTGGCGGGGGTTCTTCAAATAAGAATAAATGTGGCTTCCTTTATCCGCTCATGGCCGAGTGGTAACGGTGCCCGACTCTCCCAAACATACCTGGAGTGAGTGGGTTCGAATCCTGGTCAGTATAACTCTCTCCCAACCAAGAGTTGTTTTCTCAGACAAGAAAACTTTCAGCTCAACCACGCATGGGTCGAAGACTGCGCTGTTGGAGGCCTAGGAACACACGGCATGTGAGTTAGTCCTAGTCGATATTGTGCATAAAATATATAGAATAGTCATCATACAGAGTAATACTTTCCATCAAATGACTCTTGGCTAATTTCATGTCAACCGAGCATTATATAACTTCTTAATTTCATTACTCATCCACTAATACCCCTAACTTACTAGTTAACTCCTTACTTATATTGTTCAAATACTATTAAGCTAGCATGCCTTGATATAATATGCACATTAACCACTCCTGTCTATACCAACGGTTGTTTACCTAAAAACCAACCACGTTCGGTTTAGTAACTCACCCTAACCGCTTCGCCCGCCACTATCTGTGCAATATAGGATAGATCTTCCCCTATTACTTCCCTCCCCCCTTAGTGAATGCATATAACTTGTTTGCGAATATAATAAGTAATACCTTACCTAAACTATCATTGGTCAATAGAGAGACCAGTTTATCATGAGAATCAATAAATATATACTCATCAATCCCATTAGGATTGACTAATTTTGGCAGTTTAATCGAGCTTTTCATAAGAGGGTTTATACAACTTAAGGAGAATTATAGGGACACATACTATGTCATATTTACCCTTTGACTTTAATATTCCCTTTCTACTCTGAATAAAATAGTCTCCTTTTCTACTCTGAATATAATAGTATAATGCTAGTCTGAATAAATTGCCAAATACGCGTCCTGATTCCACTAGGCCTACATAAACATTAACATAAACAAAAATAATAAAAGAGGGATTTTTTCAGAGGACTGGCCCATGGTATAAAGACTAATATTAGTCTTTATACCATGGACTGGCCCATTCACGGTGGATCCCATTGGCAATCAGCACATCACAGCCATGTGCCTATCTAATTATGTTTCTAAGCTGTCTGTCGTTATTGATCCTACTGTAGCAATCGGTAGCCTATTTCACATATCTACCAAACTTGTGCATGCTTATCACGGAGCAGCAGTCCGTTTTCCACTTACAACTTAAGCATCTGTATCATATTCTCTCTTACTCTACACTTCTAATATATGCAAGACTAATGTCCCCTTTCTTTTGTACTGACCATATCATGTATTTCATGATATTCACTACCTCAATCATCTTTTATTTCTGTTAAAATGTAACATGTTCTAACCCATAATGTTCTAACCCATTCTGGCTATAATTCCGTGTCATTTGGCCTTAGTCGTCAGGCGTTAGAATATTATTGATGTTCTAATGTTCTATTATTCTGGATTGTTTTGCCATTCTTCTTTTTACCGTAAGTTCCAATCAATCTGTGGACACTGGACAGAAAAATTAAAAACATAATCCATGTGAAGCCTTACTAAGGCAGGGTGAAATTTTAAAATTACGTTTGTTGTTATTCACGCTTCTAGATATCTATCTAAAAACTCTGATTTCAAACAATGTTGCATTGTTTTTTTGGTTTCATATCACGACTGACGATGACTTCCAAATCTTTTGTAATGATTGAGTTACTTAATTCCATGTTATTTAGCCATCTAGATACCACTGATATTGCGTCTTGCCCCTGTCACCACTCAGATTGGTGAACAAATTATATATTTTTTCTTCTGAGATATAGCTGGTGGTTACTGGCTACCCTGGCTTTGAGTAAGGGAGATGGGTAATGAAATCGGACATCACAAGAATGCCTTGAGCTATTGAATCTCCTTATACGGGAGATATATGGCGCGTAATTATTGACGAAGTAAATATTGTTAAATTTATATCCTGAATTTTTTTGTCGATTTCCCAATTTTAACTATCCTCAGTAAACTGCATGTATTGCCCATTCGGGTAGTGTATACAATTATTTTTGGAGAGCATGAATTGTTATCAGGATCAACAATTCAACCTAATTTTAGTGTCAGTAGAAAAATGACCAATCTTTTTAGTTAGGCCTAAGTCAAGCTAGGTGGTTAATGTGAAAGATGAACAATTGAGGAACTAAAACTGACCATCGTGTAAGATCCCAACCTTCACTGCACCCAATATGATTGTATAGGCTACTGTTAATGTTAATTTTTTGTTTCCCACTAATTAGCCGTGGTCTAATTCACGTAATAATTATAGTTCGCCCTATTCCATGAGCTGCTTCTTTAATCAGCAATCATTCATGTGGATATTTATCGAAAACTTTACTGACATGTCAATATCTTTGAAGGTATTTTTTTGTCTTTGTTTATCGATTCGTATGCTTGGGAAAAGAAAGGTTAATAGATAGCGAGACTCTCGCAGCCAACACGGTTAAATTCCATTACAAGATTGATGATTAAGAGCTTAACAAATGTGACAGCAGCATACTCCTCTTAATTTGATGTTTGTAATTTAGTCAGTAGCCAGCCCTTATTCCCACAAGGGGTAGGGTTTATCAACAAGAAACACATGAAAGGAGGAAAAAAAAAGAGGTGGCAGGGGAAGAATCCATACAGCAGTTCGCACACAACCATTCGGAAACCTCAATCCCTTATTAGCCCCCCAAGATCATTGGCTTCACCTCAGATGCTATTGACGTCCAGACAAATTAAGTCTCTCAGTCATTTAGCTGTATAAAATTACAATTTTGTTATTAACATCGAATACATTTAAACGTTTAGGATAACTCATACAATATATACCCGGTGCCAGCGAACTTGGCGCTAATCCTGACCGCATAACATCTTATATAAAAAAAAAAAAAAAAAAAAAAATATATATATATATATATATATATATATATATATATATATATATATATATAAATACATAAATATGAGTAGATCAGGAAATAGATGTAGAGATTGACTACCCGTTTCTCGAATACTTTCAACACCAAGTATAGTTTTTAATAGGGGTTCTGATTAGAACAATCACTACCAAGTGTACAATAGATTATATAATACAATACATGCAACTCATTGTATTCATTTTAAGTTATGTATAGAAATGGATCTATAAAGTAGTTTGTCGCTCGTAAATATGTTTGTATTTAACGAAGAAAGAGAGAGAGAGAGAGCCTTCTATTATGATACAAACAAATAATGATAGCAATATTGTCATATGTAGCGCCCAGCGAGTACTGTGACTGTACAGTACGTGTGCCCTGGCTGTGGTAGCTCAGGTGGTGGTGGCGCCTGCCTAGACACCACGGGTCTCTGCTAGACACGGGCTTGGGACGGGAGCGCAAACTAGACAGGTGCCACGTACAGTACCTAATATTTTGTCGCATAATTTAGTTGGGCTACTGTACGTAGATTTAAGAAAATATCATAAATATTTATGTATAATTTATCTTATAGTGTACTGTACTTTTAATTAAATAGTTTAAGAAGCTAGACATAGGGTGAAGATTGCTTATGCACCTTTGTCCCTTTGAGATAATGTAATTATGAGAGTTGTGTAACATAATGTACATGTCTCAATAATACAATCACAGCAAATAAAACCTCTCTTCTCTCTCTTTGATCCCCGAGAAATGTCCTGGGATTGGTAAAGTATCAACCAGAATAATGTATAAATAATGTATAAATGATGACGTCATTAGATATTGGAAATTATACTGCCAGAGAAAGTTTTGTTTTTCCCCAGTGTACGTTAACACTTTTCTTCCTTTGATTCTGGATGCTAAAAAAAGGGGAGAGAGGGGGGGGGGTTTCAGGACGGAAACATGAGCCCCTTTTACTGCTATATATCCAGTGCCGTATTAACTTATGGCAGGGCCCCTAGGCTTCGAGCTTCATTGGGCAATTTGGGCCCCTCGACATCCCCCACTGTGCGTCAAAATTTCACATAGCCTAAATTGAACCATAATTTTTTGTTTTATTTCGTTTAACGCACCCTTAGCGTCTCTCGTATCAAAGAGAATTCCTATAAATTAATTTCAGTGACGCGCAGGGTGCGTTTGCCGTATCCATAGTGTTAACATTTAACACTAAAAGAAAACAAAGTTGCATGGGCCCCTGCTTTTGGTGGGCCCCTAGGCTTCAACCTAGTCAGCCTTATGGATAATACGGCACTGAATATATCGCAGGTATAACGTGAATATTGTTGTTGGTGCAATTTTGGGGGGTAGAACCAGCAAGAAGATACAATTACAGCACGTTCTGCGGCTGCTCAAAAATTATTACGTATTTTTTTGTTTTTTTTCCATGTGAGTGAAGGAGACAAAAGGCAGAACTGTCTCTGACAAGTGCCTCCCCCAGAGAATGAGTGACAGGCCAAAATGCCTGGACATACTGAGTTCGAAGCAATTTAAGTCATAGGAAGAGGGAAAGACTGATTCTGGGAAAGAGTTCCAGAGTTCAGCTGTTGAATAGAAGAAAAATTGAGAATAACGTTTCACTCTTGGATTGAAGAGTTGCACAGAGTAGGGGTGGGATTGTGTTGCAAGACGGGTGCTACGTGATCTACGAAGAGGAGGTGGTATACATTGAGTGAGCTCTCAAGAACACTGATTATTGTAATAGCGGTAGAATAGTGGGAGAGATGCAACATTGCGGCGAAGAGAGAGAGGGACTGCAGAGATTTGGTGAGTGGACGTGAGTTAATGAGACGGAAGGCTTTCTTTTCTATTTTGTCTAGAAGTGTTGTGTGAGAGGATCCTCCCCACACATGTGAACAAGAACCTACCGGTACTCAAAACTGACCACATCCTTGCCTAGGAGAATAAAGATATCTCAGGGGGGTCACTGTTTGCCCTCGAACAGACATAATAATAATAATAATAATAATTAAAGAAAATACAAATAAATACTAATACTAATACTAATAGTAGGATATAGACCTTGAGTAGGATCAGCGGCTGACGATTTTGAAGAATCACACCCTTCTGTCAAAATCTGTGTAATTTCAGTCGATATCCTGTAACCGCTACGAGAGAGAGAGAGAGAGAGAGTGAGAGTGAGTGAGAGAGAGCGAGAGAGAGAGATTCCTAAGACGAATTATTTAACACGTGCGGTGATTTTCAATAATGTTGATGTTTTATGAAATTTACGGGAATCCCCAGCTGTACATTATATATTACAGGCGAATTAGAAGTATACTTTGATAACAAAGTATTAAGAATATATTTATGTTATGGATAGACAGCATTTCTTCGTCTATTTTCAACAAACATATCTGCAGCATTTAGAATCCAATTAAAGCCGGTATCACGCGAGTGCTTTTTCACTCAACATTTATCCTCAACACTGGTCTGGCAGCTTAGGAGGTAAACCTTTAGTATTTTTCTGTTACATAAATTCATCTATCATCAGTCTAGTTTCCGATACCAGTTCAAAATACTTCAGAAACGTTGCCAGAATTGTTTTGATCATCGAATGTTGACTATATAAGCTCTCGTGTGATACCGGCTTAAGTGTGTCGGTTAACAAACTTTGAAGTAGGTGTGGGTGAACAAACTATATTGTTTAGGCAATACTATTTCAATATTTGGGTCAATAAACTTTACTGTTTGGGTGAACGGATTGCCAAGTATGGGCGAATAGACTTTCAGCGAATAGACACGTAGACGAAAACATTGTCAAACCAACTGAGAATATTATCAGTATCTTAGACTCCCTTTCGGAAACCCTTCGGTGATTGGCTATCCAACAGCAACCTAGGTAGGCCAGGAATCGTGAACACTAACCTCTGTAACTGAAAAAGGGTTAGAGCTAATGGGTTGTTAACGTTCACACCTATTCCCTGGCAGACCCTTCCCAAATGGTAGAAATATTAGCTCGATTACTCTTGTCGTTTGTGAATTATAGAGGTTAATGTTCAAGAGTTTTGGCCTACTTACTTGGAACAGGGTATACCATCGCCTGATGGGATGAACTAGACCACTCGGGAGAGCTGCATGGCTGTTAGGGGGTAGGGTTTGAGTAATTATTGGTCGATTTATTTATTTTTTTTTCAGCCTCCTCCCTAGACCTCCATTAAGCTTAAAATAGCATCCCCCAAATCTCCCTTCTAGATAATTTTGTACATTATTTGGTAGAAAAATGTTCCGGCCGAAGGCCAATCCCTCCTGAATTACAGGCTTGGTATCGCTCACCAGGAAAACAAATACGTCTAAATGGCACAAAAGGTCTTAATAGTGACAAATAAATCGGGCGAAAAATCGTAAAATCACCAAACTAATGGGCCGAACGTCTTAAAATCTGAAAACTAATAGGGCTAAACATGAGGGAGAAGGAGGACTAGAAAACAAATCCAGCTCCCCTAAAGCCCCGTTCTGAGAGAGTTGTCCACAGCTCTATAATGGTTCGTTCCAAGTATCAGAAATGTTGGAGAGGATCAAGGAAAAGGGTGGAGTTCCTGTGGTAAACAGTATCCTGCCAAGAAGAGGGGTAAGGAAGGAATGGTCCTCCAGGGCTATTGGTGTAAATAGCCGGCTGGAGAAGTATTGCAAGGCAAATACTATTCCATTCCTAGATAACTGGTCCCTCTTTTATGGTAAGGATGAACTGTATGCCCAGGATGGAGTACATCTCTCTCGACTAGGAGTTTCAACCTTGGCCAGCTCACTCGACAAGATTGTTGCGGGGTTTCGTTAAAAAAAAACTGGGTGTGTAAGTAAAATACTGTCTCCATATGGAGCAGGTACTTCATGTGACAAACCAGTGAGTAAAATAGAAATAATCAGTCAAGATAGTGCGGATATAGTGATGTGTAATAGTAGTATCGATAACACTACACATGTAACTGATAGTAAAGATGAGAATACTGATAGAGTAGAATTTCCGTCTAGAGCTATTAGTTCAACAGGAAATAATAAGTTAGCTAAACACAATAGAAAATTAGTTGCAAATAAAAGTAATAGGTTGAGGGTATATTATACAAATTGTAGGAGTTTATGTAACAAAATGAACGAACTTAGAGCACTCGTTAGCACAGAAAATATAGACATAATAGCGCTAACTGAAACGTGGATTAATACAGAATCTAGGCATTTTTTAGCAGAATTTGATATTCCAGGATATAGTTTGTTTAAATATGACCGAACAAGTAGGAGGGGCGGGGGTATAGCAGTGTTTGTCAGGAGTACATTAAAAAGCTGTATTAAATCAGGTATTAGACTAAATAACGATAATGAAAGTGTTTGGGTAGAGGTTAACGAAGGTAGTGAGACCATAGTTATTGGAGTTATATATAGACCGCCTAATAGGAGTAGAAATGGCGGAACATCGTTATGGGAGGAAATTAAAATAGCATCAAGGTTTAGCAATGTGTGCATTATGGGGGATTTTAATTTTCCGAACATTGATTGGCAGCACCAAATAGGCGACTCCGATTCAGTAGAGTTTATTGAGGTAGTACAAGATAGTTTTTTATTTCAATTCATAGATACGCCGACTAGAGGTATTAATATTCTTGATTTAGTTTTCAGTAACAATGAACATATGATAAATAATGTAGAGATTGGTGACCACCTGGGAAATAGCGATCATAAATCTATTTATTTTAATATACAATGGACAGGGAATGCTAAAGAGAATACGACACTTATCCCAGATTTCAGAAAAGCCGATTATGGTGGGCTAAGAAGAGACTTAAGGGTGGACCCTATTGCTAAGCAATTAAGTCAGGATATGCCAGAGTTAAACTTGCCACCTACATATAACCAGTTTATTGCTTCACTCCCCAATGCTCAAAATAAATATATCCCTAAAAGAAGATTTAGATCGACGCAGAACCAACCAAAATGGATGACTAATAAGCTAATAGATCTTATAGGAAAAAAGAAAGGAATATATCGAAAAATAAAGAAAGGCAAAAATCATGTACATATATACTATCAGACTCTATCAAGACAGGTCAAAAAGGAAATCAGGAAAGCAAAAAGAAATTATGAAATAAGGATAGCCAGTGACGCAAAAAATAACCCTAAAGCTTTTTACCAACTATACAAATATAAAGTTAGAGATGTAATAGGCCCCCTAAAAACTTCATTAGGAGAAATTACAGAAAATGATTTAGAAATGTGCAGTACATTAAATAGTCAGTTTCTTTCCGTTTTCACTAATGCCAATTTGGCACAGATTCCAGAAGTCAATATGGTGTATAGTGATAGTATAGAATATATGTTAAGTACAGTTAGTATAAGTAGAAATGATGTGCTTAAGGAAGTTGACCGACTGAAACCTCAAAAATCGCCTGGTCCTGACGAGGTATATGCTAGAGTATTAAATAAATGCAGAGATGAGTTAAGTAGCCCATTAGCATTTTTATTTAACAAGTCATTAGAAGCAGGTTTAGTTCCAGAAGCTTGGAAGCTTGCAAATGTAGTTCCGATCTTCAAAAAAGGTGATAAATCGATAGCATCCAATTACCGTCCCATTAGTCTCACATCAATCATAGGAAAGTTGCTAGAGTCTATTATTGCTAGGAAAATTAGAAGCCACTTAGTAAAATTTAACTTAATAAATTCTTCTCAGCATGGATTCACTCAGGGACGTTCTTGCCTTACTAATTTGCTTAGCTTTTTCTCAGAGGTATATGAAGCAGTAGATAGTGACAAGTCATATGATATTATATATTTAGATTTCAGTAAAGCTTTCGACAGAGTCCCTCATGAGAGATTGATGAAAAAGGTTGAGGCACATGGAATAGGAGGGTCGTTGTTGGGATGGATTAGGTCATGGCTAATTGGTAGGAAACAGAGAGTCGGCATAAATGGTACCAAGTCAGAGTGGGGAGCAGTCAAAAGTGGTGTCCCCCAGGGATCGGTATTAGGTCCCCTGTTGTTTCTTATATACATAAATGACCTAGATTTAGGTATAACTAGTAGGATAAGTAAATTCGCAGACGATACTAAAATGGGGAGATCAATTGATTCAGATAGCGATATAGAGTGCCTCCAAAGGGATCTAGATACCTTACATGAATGGTCAGTAAATTGGCAGATGAAGTTTAACATTGACAAATGCAAGGTATTAAAGATAGGGAAGATGCAAACAAATGTTAAATATAAACTAGCTAATTTAGAATTAGAATATTCAGACTGCGAGAAAGATCTAGGTGTGTTTGTTAGCAATGATTTGAAGCCTAGAAAACAGGGTATAAGCGTTCGTAATAAGGCAAACAGGATTCTCGGGTTCATCTCTAGGAGTGTGAGTAACAGAACTGCTGATGTTATCTTAAAACTTTACTTGTCATTAGTGAGACCCCATATGGATTATGCTGTCCAATTTTGGTGTCCTTATTACAGAATGGACATAGATTCATTGGAGAGAGTTCAGCGTAGAATGACAAAAATGATCCATAATATTAGAAATCTTCCGTATGAAGAAAGGTTGAAGAAATTAGGTTTACATTCGTTAGAGAGACGCAGAGTTAGAGGGGATATGATAGAGGTGTTCAAGTGGGTTAGTGGGATTAACAAAGGGGACATGACAAATGTACTAAAGCTCAGTGATAGCGAAAGAACTCTTACCAATGGTTTCAAATTAGATACATTTCGTTTCAGAAAAGATATAAGCAAATATTGGTTTGGTAACAGAGTTGTAGATGGGTAGAATGGACTACCAAGTGCTATAGTGGGACTACAAACGGTAGGGAGCTTTAAGATAAAATTGGATAAGCATATGGACGAGAAGGGTTGGGTGTGAAGGGGGATCAGCCGGGTTGGGCCAATCAGCGCTCTGCAGACCCCGTAATCCTGCGTTAATCTCTAACCGTTTTGGTAAGATAAAACTCAGGGTATTAGAGTGTTGAGCCTATAATTGGGCTTTGTAATTGGGGTTGTGTGGGACAGGGATCTGCCTTGCTTAGGCCAATCGGCTTTCTGCAGACTCCCATTTTATTATGTTCTTATGTTTGGCACATCCATCAGTGTCTTATACATTCACTGGCCTTTGGTTGAGACTAGCACACTGATATTTCTGAGAATTTGTTTATTTATCGTTTCTATGTGCATGAAAGAGACAAAGGGCCAAGCTACCTGTAATAAGTGCCCCCGTGCCCCCACCCCCACCCCACCCTCCCCCCAAGGTTGAGTGAGATACAAGGCGTATGAGATAAACGTTTCATCTTTATTTTTTCTATGTGAGTGAAGGAGACAAAAAGCAGAACTGCCTGTGACGAGTGCCCCCCTTCCCCCCCCCCCCCCCCAGAGTTGAAAGAGTGACAGGGCCAACATTAAGGGACGATCGAACCAATATGCCTGTACACACGGAGTTTTATGCAATTTAAGTCATAGGATAAGGGAAAGACTGATTCTGGGAGAGAGTTCCAGAGCTCCGCTGTTGAATAGAAGAAAGATTGAGCATAAAGTTTCATTCTTGGGTTGGAGAGTTGCACAAAGTAGGGGCGGAATTATGTTGTAAAACGGGTGCTACGTGCTCTACGATGATGGTTTATGTTTCTCAATTATCTTAGGTGGTCACGCCAATGTGATAATAATAGTGAAATATTACAATAATGCAATAACATTAGTAATACTAATAATGCTACTACTAATGATAATAATAATAATAATAATACAAATAATACATATAATAATATTTATAACAATAACAATATTATTATCAATTCAAATATTATAATAATTAATATTACTATGATTATGATTAAGCAGAACATACGAAGTTAGTGTAAACTAACACCCTCATGCCTTGTAGTGTCCTCCATGGGGTTAATAATACCTTTTATCCATAATTGTACAGTCGAGAGTAAATATTATAAGGTCACAGCAGTTCGAATCTTTGAACCTTTATAACCAAGTTTTAAAGCGTTGGGGCTGTGGAGAATTGTTATGTACTGTTTGCATTTGATACTACTTCAAATAGGTGAGTAACCATTTATGCAATTAACTGTACTTATAAATACAACAAATTATTGTAATACACAAAATACATTCACATGCCTTCAGGGAGGATCGAACTCCCGGCCTCTGGTTTACTAGACCAGCGCTCTACCACTGAGCTATGAAGGCTGTATGTAGGTTAAGGTCATACGCGGGTACATACAGTACTCGCTCAGTGTGGGCCCGGCCAACTTTGTGTACGCGTGGGACTTAGTTGGTCGTGGTCATTGTGGTGCACCCTTCTCCCCTCCCCCCTCCACCCTACCCACCAGCCCCCACCCCCTCTTTCTCTCTCTCTCCCACTCACTAGGATAAAAAAGCAACTTAGATAATTATCGTCGATATAATTGTCCCTTTTTCTCTATTTTTCGTGTCTCCCTACTTTTTCTTTTTTTTAGTTTTAGTCCTATGTTATCTTCTGTCCACTCCCCCCCCCCCCCTTTCCCACACACATCTCTCTCTCTCTCTCTCTCTCTCTCTCTCTCTCTCTCTCTCTCTCTCTCTCTCTCTCCGATTCGATATATACAGTAGATGGCAAGATCCAAATGCATTGTTTATGTAGTTTGTAACCACCAGTTGTTTTTATTGTATAGGCACGTGGCTCGCCGTTTCAGGAGGTGACAACCCCGAGTGAATTAAACCGAGAGGAAATCCCCGTGACAGATGGCTCAAATATGTGGCATGGTCGTATTGAAAACTACCTCGGATAAATCGAGTCGTGAATTGGGACCGTGCTGGAGGGATTTATAGGAATGAAGTCGAAGTGTGAGTGCAGCAATGTGCGACCAGTGATTTATTGATTGTACAACATACTGAATATATATATATATATATATATATATATATATATATACTGTATATATATATATATATATATATATATATATATATATATATATATATATATATATATATATACTGTATAATTTTACGTACGTGTATATGTGTGTTTGTGTGTGTGTCTCTGTGTGTATGTGTATGTGTGTGCGTGTGTGTGTAAATATAATCTTGTTGTTACTGTCCCTGGAGCCAGGCTGACCTACCGCGTGAGCGTTGGGCCGTATTTTCCAATGAGTTAACACGGGAACCGGGTGTGTGGAATGTTGCTCCTGACGTGTTTGTTTTCGTCCTCGCTCTCAGGGAAGATACAATTTTACCAAGAAATATTTGTAAAAAGTTTGGAGTTCCTTAGATAAATTTGGGAAACATCCTGAGAGAGTTTTGCAGATATACGCGGCTTGGGATATTTGTTGTGGGCAGTAATTTCACTTCACGGCACGATTTCTTGGAATAATTGCAGTTTTATTTGCTGCAAATCAATTTGTACTAGCACATTTATTTGATATTGTAATATTATATAATTTTTTGTCGGTTTTGCAAAACAGGACCTCTACAGAACTAGAATATAATGGAACCGGGAAACTTGCCTGGTACTTGATTTAATATACCTTATGTTGCGTGATCGTTTTTCTCGTTTGTTTAAAGAAAACAATAGTTTGTAAAAAACACTCGCTATTGTCATAATGAACATTATATATAGTTATAGTTTGCTTCCATTGTAACATGCAAGATACAGTAAAAAAAATCGTTAAACTTTAATCCTTATATTATTAGAAAGGCATATGCCACTCGATCATGCATAAATATATTCACAACTTCTCCATGCACATGAATGAAAATTGTTCAACCTCAGGAATCAATATTTTACGCTGTATAGTTTTCGGTTAATGTTTGTTAATGTTGGTTTTGTGTTTTTAGGTATTAATTTTAATTGCCAAATACCTGATTATATTTCTTAATTTCGGTCATATACTTATCAAAATACAGCGATGTGTTTTTTCCAATAACCAAACATTTCATCTTCCCCCTCCTCTGTTCAATTGTCCTCTTCAACTTCTTCCACATTGCTCACTATCTCTCTCTCTCTCTCTCGTTTTGCTTTATCTTACACTTACACCCGATTATCACATCAGAAAGACCTGTTGTACGCTGTTCTGATTCTTGTATATGTATAAGTTTACTGCCACAACCAAAAATGGACAGATAAACCAACTTTCTTACTTAAAAAGAAATTGTGAGGTAAAATAAATGTACAATGTGAAATGTTGATCTTATTTTGTTGTTGCTATTGTTGTGGTTGTTGTTACATTTTGTTTTTTTGTTTTTTTTTGAGGGAGAAGTACACTATAAAAGTTCCTACATAAACAGTATTTATATATATGGTTTGCTGATATCGGTTAGTAATGTTGATGCAATATAGACCTAATGAAATACAGTAAATTATACTTTGCTTCTTTTCAACTGACAACAAAGCAGCTCATTTCTCGATACTTAATGGAAAATATGAAATTACTATGTCTCTGCATCATATTAAGACCAAGTTTATATAATTACCACCATATTGCACTACAAAATCTTCCAAAATAACTAAGAAATTTTGATGGGAACTTTGCAATTTACCGTCAGTTGAAAATAAACAGATTATAGTACGCTATGCTGTTCTTTGCCGCAACACTCCTCCCCCTATCATTGCCCACTGGCGCTTATAATGGTTAAGGGGAGGAAGACCGTTTTTCTGGACCTCCTTCTCCCTCATGTTTAGCCCCACTAATTTTTAGATTATAAGACGTTTGGCCCATTAGTTTGACGATTTTAACACCTTCGCCCCATTTCCTCAATTTTAACACCTTTCGTGCCATTTAGGTGTCGATTTTTTTCCTGGCGAGCGAAAGCGAGCCTGCAACTTTAAGAGGAATTGGCCTTCGGCCGGGACATTTTGCTACCGAAAAATTTACAAATGTATCTTGAAGCTTGATGGAGATCTAGGGAGAAAACTAAAAAAATATATGAATAAATGAATTAATAGACCAAACAAGCGGTCAGTCTCCCCTTAACTTGGGTCAGGCTCTGTCTTGGGTGACTTATCTAGCCTAGTACACAGGGGCTACTATATATTATCCTGGATCCTCCTCTTCTTTCCTTCCTCTCTCCTTCTTCCTAGTTTCCTTTTCTTCCCTACTTTCCTGTGCGCCAAAAACATTATTTTGAGAAAGTTCCCCAAGTACCATAGTACCCTTCACTTAAAGTTCCCCAAGTACCATAGTACCCTTCACTTAAAGTTCCCCAAGTACCATAGTACCCTTCACTTAAAGTTCCCCAAGTACCATAGTACCCTTCACTTAATTTCCCCAAGTACCATAGTACCCTTCACTTAAAGTTCCCCAAGTACCATAGTACCCTTCACTTAAAGTTCCCCAAGTACCATAGTACCCTTCACTTAAAGTTCCCCAAGTACCATAGTACCCTTCACTTAAAGTTCCCCAAGTACCATAGTACCCTTCACTTAAAGTTCCCCAAGTACCATAGTACCCTTCACTTAAAGTTCCCCAAGTACCATAGTACCCTTCACTTAAAGTTCCCCAAGTACCATAGTACCCTTCACTTAAAGTTCCCCAAGTACCATAGTACCCTTCACTTAAAGTTCCCCAAGTACCATAGTACCCTTCACTTAAAGTTCCCCAAGTACCATAGTACCCTTCACTTAAAGTTCCCTAAGTACCATAGTACCCTTCACTTAAAGTTCCCCAAGTACCATAGTACCCTTCACTTAAAGTTCCCCAAGTACCATAGTACCCTTCACTTAATTTCCCTCCTTCCATTTTTTCCCCTGCTGCTCTCTCTTACTCTTGTAGTTTCTCCTTTATGTCTCCCAATGCTATCTTCTTAAATAATCTGCCCTCCTAGTACTCTTTGTTTTATTGCTCCCCTCCTCTTTTGCTTTACTCTCTCTACTTCCTTGCTCTCCTCTCTTCCTCCTCCTCCTCCTTCCCAACATCTTCATCTTCCTCCTTTTTCCAACCTCCCTACATCCTTCATCCTGTCTATTCTTCGTCAGCCTGCTCGTACTTCATTGTTTTCCTTTTCCTGCACCAACCCTTTCAACTTTTTCGTTTCTCCTCCTCCAATCTTTCTTCTTCCTTCTCCTTCTCTTAGCTCTTCATCGACCTTCCTCTCCTCCTTCGTCCTACCATTCTTCCTCTTCCTTCTTCCCTCTACTACTCTGAACCACTGCTGGACACTTTTGAACAGCAGTGATTTAGAATTTTAGAGGGCGGGCAACCTCGAGGGGTCGCAAGACCTGTTTTTTGCTTGACCTCCTGTGTACTCCTTTGTACTCAATATCTTCATTCTTCTCTTTCTCCTTCACCTCTTCCCCCTTCCTTCAAGCCCATTAACCTCTCCATCTCCCTCCCCTTCTCTTCAGTCCTTCCGCTCATCCTCTCCCTTTCTCTCACCCCAACTTCCTCTCTTCCTTCTGGTCATATTCTTCCTCTGTCCAACTCACCGATCTCTTTCGTCTTCATTCTATTCTCCTTCCGCCTACTCCTTTTCCTCCTCCTTCTTCCTCACTCTATTTAATTTCCTCGTTTTTCACCAAGGAAGTAATATGATGGGAGAGGTAGTAAAGTAGAGCGTACCGTATGCGAGAAAATGGACTGGCAAGCAATGGTGAATATGGCTATCTCTGACCATAGTGGTTCACATAATATAGTATAAGTAAAACAATTAATAATAAGATGTAATGCAAGGTAACATACAATAAAGATAAATATCTCTTTGCGATCTGTAGCTCAAATTCTTTATATTAATCATATTTGAGTAAGGTACTGGAATGTCGAAGTGTGTAAAACTGTCATCATTTGACCCTCGGACTAAATCAATTAGGATTGGAGATTTTAACTTGTGTTATAAACAAAGGAATTATAGACTTGTGCAAGAATACAGAAAGACACTGACAATGCACAATCACAAACAGTTCATCACGACCCCCACCGTATCACGGAAAATACTGCTACAATACTAGACCACGTAAGTTGCAACAGAGAGGACACCATAATAATCAGGGGTTATACAGACGTGGATAAGTGATCACTTCGTCACATATTTCACACGAAAAACACAAACAATTATTTTAGAGAATCTCAAGGTCATTACAGCAAGATCACTCCGAAACTACAACAAAGAAACATATTTGGACATTTTGTGGAATACAGATTGGTCTCCATTTTTCGGAAGTACAAATGTTTATGACGCATGGGTTGGCTTTGAAACCATCATCTCAAGCATTCTAGAGAAAATGGTTCCTGTGAAAAACATAAGAACTAAAGCAAGGTCACACCCATGGATCAACAATGAAATACTACACCTTACAGAACACAAAGACAAACTATTAAAAAGGCTATTGAAACACAGACAAGATGAAAGACTGAACCAGGAATTCAACAGGGTTTGGAATAAACTACATAGATAAATTAAATTTTTAAAAGTCGAATTATTTCCATAATATGGCAGAGTAATATCAGAATAGCCCCATTAGGCCGTGGAGGCATTTAAAATCAACACGCTACAGCAATAAAACAAAGGGTTCATGTAACACAAATATTGCTCTCAACATTAATGACCAAGTTTACCATGAGAAAAACAACAAATTACGACCTATTTGAAATCCATCTTCACCTCCATCGTAAACACACTAGCACAGAACCTACCATAACTACTCAATAAATACACCACAATTACTGCCACATTTTAAACTATTTACAGGAACAAAAGCATACACGTGAATACATTTAGATTGCAAAATGATACACTCGAATCCATATTTGAGGAGATTTAGCTGTAATCAAAATATTCACAGAAGTACGGGCCAAGATAAAATTCCTGACAAATTTCTAAGGAATGGAGTAAACCACATCGCAGTTCAAATTATCAACTGTTAATAACACACTAACACAGTACCTGATGAAGTCTAGGAAGCTATTGTTACCCTTCTATTAAAAAAGGGAAACAAATTACATGTTATCAACTACAGACCGGTTAATATATTATATATTGTGTCAAACATCCTTGAAAAAGCTGTTTACACCCAAATTGAACACTACCTTACAGAAAATATTCTGCTCTACATGCTCCAATCTAGTTTCAGAGGCATGTATTAAAAAAAATCATGTCTCGTCCACAAATCATGTCTCGTCCACTTAACAGACCACATTCGTAATGAAATGTCTAAAGGTAACTACACCAGCATTGTATTTCTTGATTTACAGAAAGCTTTAGATATGGTAGACCATGATGTACTTTGTGATAAACTACAAACAATGAGCATAGGATCGGTAAACTGGTTTAAATCTTATCTTAGTGGTAGAACCCAAAGAGTCAAAATGGATGATACTTTATCCAATTCAATGCAAATTAACTGTGAGGTCCCACATGGAAGCATCCCTGGTCCTTTTCTCTTTCTCCGTTACGTGAGCAATATGGAACTGAGTGTTTTGTGTAAATTACTACGGTATGCTGACGACAATGTAATACTGGTTTCAGGAAAAGACCCTAAAAGTGTTGCCGCTACTCTCTCCACAAAACTAGTATAATGTAGTGATTGGCTGGTGGAAAATATATGCCAATTATATGACATTGAAGGCTTCTCAGTTAATGGTGTTCTTATATCAACAGTGTCAAAAGTGAAATATCTAAACCTGGACTCAACTCTGTCAGGTGAAGCCATTTTGGAATCGATCCTGTGCAAATGTACAGCATGCATAAAATACCTGTATAGACAGGTGGAATACTTGTCAGCGTCAACCATAAAGACACTATGCCAAGCACTTGTCTTATGTAATTTTGACTATTCTGTATCATCCTGGTACTCTGCATTATCTCAAACAGCAAAGCATAAACTTCAGGTCACTCAAAATAAAATGGTAAGATCAATGCTGAAACTTGGACCTTCATCATATACTGTATATATTGGTTAGGAACAACTTCATTCACTTGGCATGTTCAATGTTTCAGACAGGGCCAAACAAATCTGACTCATTAACGCCTTCAAGACATTTTATGATATGGTTACCGAGTATCCAAGGAGTAACTTCGCTTTAGCAAATGAAAGGAATGGACAAAATACACAAAATACGAAAGGTAATTTCAATGTTCCGATTATTCAAAGGCAGGGCAAACAACATTCTTCTTCACTGCCATCAAAGTCTGGAACAACTTACCAAACCCAGTCTGTGAAAAGAGAACATTGTACTCCTTCAAGCATACCTTGAAGGAGTACCTGAAACAAACAACTGCGGGAATATAGGGTCAAACAAAGGTCTACATTAAATACAACATAAGGGCTAGGTAAAAATCAAACAAAAATATGATTACTAATTTAGTTTAGCAAGTTCAGCCTGTATATACTATATATATATATATATATATATATATATATATATATCCTTCTCTGGAGTTATGCAAAGCTGGTACATGTCATATTTTAAAACATATTTTCTTTCTCTCAGTCTAACGCAAACAAATCTTGATTTACTCACGCTTGTTCTACTGCTGTCGCAACAAGAAGGAAGCATTCAATCGGTACCGACACCTTAAAACTCTAGAATTGAATTCTTCCTATGTTTCTGCCCGGAATCAAGCCAAATTTGTTCTTCGACTTGCCAAGCACTCTTAAATCAATAATAAATGCACTGAACTATCCAACTCTAACTCTTCCCAAGCTTTCTGGCATCTAGCCAAAAACCTCTCCAACAATTTGTCTTCCTCCTCTTTCACTCCCCTTTTCCACTCTGATGGCACAACCATCACTTCTTCCTCTGACAAAGCTGAACTCTTCGCTCAAACCTTTGCTATAAACTCCTTCTTGTATGATTCAGGTGCTATTCCTCCCTCTCCACCCCCCTCTCTCCTACTTATGCCTAATATTCTAATATCTTATAAAGATATACTTTCTACCCTCTCTGGGCTAAGAAGGTGTATGGTCCGGAAGGTGTTCCTCCTGTTGTACTAAAAAACTGTGCTTCGTGTTGACTCTCTGCCTAGGCAAACTCTTTCATCTCTGTCTCTCCTCTAACGTCTTCCCTTCATGATGGAAGTTTGTTTTCATTCAACCTGTCCGAAAGAAGGGTGACCGCTCTCAACCCTCCAACTATCGTCCAATTGCTCTCATCTCTTGTATCTCTAAAGTTTTTGAAACTATTCTTTGCTTCCAAATTTCGTAAGTATTTCTTTTCTCCTATTCTTCTCTCAGATCGCCAGTATGGCTTCCTTAAGGGTCGCTCTACTGGTGATCTTCCTTCATATCTTACTAACTCTTGGTCATCCTCCTTTCGGGACTTTGGTGAGACCTTTTCTATTGCACTAGACAAATCGAAGGTATTCGATAAAGTCTGGCACAAATCTTTAATTTTTAAACTACCCTCCTTCGGTTTCTATCCCTCCATCTGTGCCTTTGTCTCTAATTTATTTTCCGGCCGTTCCATAGCTGCGGTTGTGGACGGCCATCGCTCACTTCTTCATCCTATCAACTCCGGTGTTCCTCAGGGCTCTCCTATTATCTCTCTAATTTTCATAAACTACTGTATATTTTCAACTGTACCTCGACTCCCATCCATTCATACGCTGACGACTCTACCTTACACTACTCGATTAGATTTCCAGAACGCCCCAGCCAGCAATCCTTTAAAAACAAACATAATGAAGCTATAGAACACTTGCCTTCTGATCTAACTACTATTTCCAAATGGGGCCGAGCAAATCTTGTTACCATTAATGCTTCCATAACCCAATTTCTCCATCTAGCTACTTGTCCGGAACTCCCAGAGGACTATCCCTTATTCTTCAACAATACAAAATCAATCCTTCATCTTCTCTCTATACTCTTGGTGTCTCTTTTTCTTCTGCTCTCACTTGGAAGGACCATATTACCAGTCATGCTAAGGCAGCCTCCCAGAAGCTTGATGTGCTCAACCGCCTCAAGGGGTTCTTTACCTCTGCACAGCTTCTTGCTCTATACAGGGGCACAGTGCGTCCTTGTATTGAGTATTGTTCCCATGTGTGGGGAGGATCCTCTCACACCGCACTTCTAGACAAAGTAGAAAGGAAGGCCTTTCGTATAATTAATTCCCACCCACTCATCAAGTCTCTGCAAACTCTCTCTCTTCGCCGCAATGTTGCATCACTCTCGCTATTCTATCGCTACTACAATAATCAGTGCTCCTTGGAGCTCTCCCTGTGTATACCACCTCCTCTACGTAGGGTACATGGTACCCGTCTTGCAACAAAATCCCACCCCTACTCTGTGCA